>JARQOC010000005.1:460934195-461144287 GCA_033576535.1 Allobates femoralis | reverse complement strand
GCGCCGGGGTGTGGCGGTTTTTTGGTGTCAAAAGACCCTTTCAATTGCAAAGCTCTCTAGTTCCACACAGGGAGGGCAGCCTGTAAAAAAGATAAAATGTAGCTTGATGTCCTCTTTCACCCCTCATAGCCTCTGTTTTTGCTTTTCCCCTTTGCGAGTTATTTCTAATCCGCACAGTGCCGCGATGTCGCACATCAGAGTTTATCCCCTATAATTTGGCTGTTGGTTGTGGGCCCCTGCAAAATCTCCCATTTTTGTTCCAGATGCCCCGTCCTCTCCCCCGCCCCCCCATGTCAGCCAAGTCATAAATTGGGTTCCCTGTCCTCTTGCAAAAGTTGGGAAAGTTCTTAGACAGCCCTGGTGACCGCCACCTTTCATTCCCCCGTCTCTTTGCCCTCAGGTGAGCGCAGCACGTTTGGGGAAGTACGAGGAGACTTCCCCCCCTCCAGACCTGTTGCTGAGGGGGAAGGGCAGGGTGCCGTTTATTAGAAAAGAAATCCCACACGGACTGTACTGTTTCTCGGCGGCGGGTGGTCCTCCCTGGCATCCTGGAACTCTCAGGGAGCTGATGGTGAGTAGTAGCGGCGGCAGCAGAGCCCGAAGGCGATGATAATGGCCATTATGAGAGCAAGGCTGGAGGAGCTCCTCAAACAGCGTCCTGCTCCATGAGCTGTTGGACATGCCCCCTATTTAGATGTCTTTTGAGTATGGTGAAGTGAATGTATATACACTTGTCCAGCATAAATGTGCTACGTATATGATGTTTACCTGCTGAGCATCTGTTATATACATGTGTGTATTAAGAACATGTATGATGTGTGTGTCTGTATGATGTGTATGTAATGAGCATGTGTTCTCCAGTATGTGTCTGCTGTGTACTGTACATAAATATAATGTACCATATATACTCGTGTATAAGCCGACCCGTGTATAAGCCGACCCCCCTACTTTTGCCCCCAAAACCTGGGAAAACCTATTGACTCGTGTATAAGCCGAGGGTGGACTCCAGCACAGGTATACAGCCCCCAGCAGTGTGGTATACAGGCTCCCCAATGGTAGTATACAGCAGCCTCCCCAGTGGTAGTATACAGCAGCAGCCCCAGTGGTATATACAGCAGCAGCTCCAGTAGTTAGTATACAGCAGCCCCAGAGGTATATACAGCCCCAGTGGTAGTATACAGCATCCCCAGAGGTATATACAGCCCCAGTGGTAGTATACAGCATCCCCAGAGGTAGTATACAGCAGCCCCAGAGGTAGTATACAGCAGCCCCAAAGGTATATACAGCAGCCCCAGTGGTAGTATACAGCAGCCCCAGTGGTAGTATACAGCAGCCCCAGTGGTAGTATACAGCAGCCCCAGAGGTAGTATACAGCAGCCTCAGAGGTATATACAGCCCCATTGGTAGTATACAGCAGCCCCAGAGGTATATATAGCCCCAGTGTAGTATACAGCAGCCCCACAGGTATATACAGCCCCAGTGGTAGTATACAGCAGCCCCAGAGGTATATATAGCCCCAGTGTAGTATACAGCAGCCCCACAGGTATATACAGCCCCAGTGGTAGTATACAGCAGCCCCACAGGTATATACAGCCCCAGTGTAGTATACAGCAGCCCCACAGGTATATACAGCCCCAGTGGTAGTATATACAGCCCCAGTGGTAGTATACAGCAGCCCCAGTGGTAGTATACAGCAGCCCCAGTGGTAGTATACAGCAGCCCCAGAGGTAGTATACAGCATCCCCAGAGGTAGTATACAGCAGCCCCAGAGGTAGTATACAGCAGCCCCAGAGGTAGTATACAGCAGCCCCAAAGGTATATACAGCAGCCCCAGTGGTAGTATACAGCAGCCCCAGTGGTAGTATACAGCAGCCCCAGTGGTAGTATACAGCAGCCCCAGAGGTAGTATACAGCAGCCTCAGAGGTATATACAGCCCCATTGGTAGTATACAGCAGCCCCAGAGGTATATATAGCCCCAGTGTAGTATACAGCAGCCCCACAGGTATATACAGCCCCAGTGGTAGTATACAGCAGCCCCAGAGGTATATATAGCCCCAGTGTAGTATACAGCAGCCCCACAGGTATATACAGCCCCAGTGGTAGTATACAGCAGCCCCACAGGTATATACAGCCCCAGTGTAGTATACAGCAGCCCCACAGGTATATACAGCCCCAGTGGTAGTATATACAGCCCCAGTGGTAGTATATACAGCCCCAGTGGTAGTAGATTGCAGCCCCAGCGGTAGTATACAGGGCCCCAGCAGTACATACAGCCCCAGTGGTATATACAGCCCCAGTGGTAGTATATACAGCCCCAGTGGTAGTATATACAGCCCCAGTGGTAGTAGATTGCAGCCCCAGCGGTAGTATACAGGGCCCCAGCAGTATATACAGCCCCAGTGGTAGTATATACAGCCCCAGTGGTAGTATATACAGCCCCAGTGGTAGTAGATTGCAGCCCCAGCGGTAGTATACAGGGCCCCAGTAAACCAGGGCCCCCCCAGCGTCTCTCCGGTCACCTGAAAAGCAAACTATACTTATCAGTGTCCGCTGTCCGCGCCCGCTCGCCTCTGCCGTCTGCGATCCTCCATCTTCATGCGGCGTCTTCCGGTTTCCTGTGCTCGTCGCAGGGAATGACGTCATTCCCTGCGACGAGCACAGGAAACCGGAAGACGCCGCATGAAGATGGAGGAACGCAGACGGCAGAGGCGAGCGGGCGCGGACAGCGGACTGATAAGTATAGTTTGCTTTTCAGGTGACCGGAGAGACGCTGGGGGGGCCCTGGATTACTGGGGATGCGGGGGCTGCTGTATACCGATGTATACATCGGTATGTACCGATGTATACATCGGTATACAGCACTGACTCGCGTATAAGCCGAGGGGGGTACTTTTCAGCCCAATTTTTGGGCTGAAAAACTCGGCTTATACGCGAGTATATACGGTAATTGAACCCCTTCCCTAGCTTTGACGTATATATACGTCAAAGGTTGTTTCCCTGCCTTTTACACAGGCTTGCACGCATCAGTCCCCGCATGTAAGGTTGCAGGACGGTATCTACCAACAGGAGCACCGCTCTGCATCCATCATTGTGTGTCTAGCTTGTGCCAAGCTGCCGATGCAAATAATGATCCTTGTTCTGGATTCTTCTGTGTGGTTCTTGTGTGTGTGTGTGTGTGTGTGTGTGTGTGATGGCGCTGACACCCTTGTGTGTGGACATCTTATTTTTCTATTTCTGGAAACTAAAATTTCCACTATTGTACCAATTTTTACAGTATAAATATAAATGTGTATGAACTAGATTATCTAGATTAGATAATCAGGCAGAATGGCCAACTCAATGTGAGTCCACGATCAATATGGACATACATTTGTACATTTTATAGCATATATGTATAAGCATGTAAATGGACACAGTATATACACATATATATATATATACATACAATGCATTCATATTCATGATCCATGTGTGTTACACACACCCACACACACACACACCTTATGTTAAATAGCACATTCCCAGAAGTGGTGTCTGCTCAGTAATGTGCATTGTGAACCACTGTACTGGGTGTAGACCTGTATATTGCCATCCTCTGCTCTCTGTACTAGGTGTGAGCTTGTATATTGCCATCCTCTGTTCTCTGTACTAGGTGTAGACCTGTATATTACCATCCTCTGCTCTCTGTACTAGGTGTTGACCTGTATATTGCCATCCTCTGCTCTATGTACTGGGTGTACACCTGTATATTACCATCCTCTGCTCTCTGTACTGGGTGTACACCTGTATATTGCCATCCTCTGTTCTCTGTACTAGGTGTAGACCTGTATATTGCCATCCTCTGCTCTCTGTACTAGGTGTAGACCTGTATATTGCCATCCTCTGCTCTCTGTACTGAGTGTACACCTGTATACTGCCATCCTCTGCTCTCTGTACTGGGTGTACACCTGTATATTGCCATCCTCTGCTCTCTGTACTGGGTGTACACCTGTATATTGCCATCCTCTGCTCTCTGTACTGGGTGTTGACCTGTATATTGCCATCCTCTGTCTCTGTACTAGGTGTACACCTGTATATGCCATCCTCTGCTCTCTGTGCTAGGTGTACACCTATATATTGCCATCCTCTGCTCTCTGAACTAGGTGTTGACCTGTATATTACTATCTTCCTCCGTGCGCAATGTTTCCTATGTGTATATTATTACTGTTTATTCTCATCAATTTACAGTTATATCGTTTTGCATTCAGTGTTTGATTTATTCCATTCTTCTATTTTTGTTGCTTAAAAAATGGATTGGTATGTGTGAACAAGGCCTAAGGCTAGGTGCACACTGCATCAGTTCACTTTAGCCTACAGTACATATCAGGAGCTTTTCCCAATGTATACTGCAAGATCGTTATAGGCAGCAATTCACCGGGTGAAGCGTGTTCTTTTGGCCTGTGTGTGTCAGACATACATACATTTTTTAGCTGTTTAGAGAAGCACAGCAGACTGCGCATTCATGTACAATGAGCCACTGTAAAGAAAATTATACTATACGGCATGTTTCTTTACATTGTGTCTATACAATGGATAGATACTTCAGCATCCATCCTAACAATGGCTACCATCGGGCATATACAAGTGCATCTCAATGAATTAGAATATCACCAAAAAGTTAATTTTACTAGTTTAATTTTCTGAGAAAATGACCTTTGGATTTTTATTGGCTGTAAGACATAGCAATCAACAGTGGCAGCATGGTGGTTCAGTGGTTAGCACTCCACACTTTCAGCACTGGGGTCCTAGGATCAATTCCCACCATGGACAACATCTGCAAGGCATTTATATGTTCGTTCTCACCGTGTTTGTGTGGGTTTCCTCCGGGCACTCCAGTTTCTCTCACACTTGAAAGACATACTGATAGGATATTTAGATTGTGAGCCCCAATGGGGAAAGTGTTGC
This sequence comes from Allobates femoralis, assembly GCA_033576535.1. Lineage (NCBI taxonomy): Eukaryota > Metazoa > Chordata > Amphibia > Anura > Aromobatidae > Allobates > Allobates femoralis. Next base: position 461,139,342 of record JARQOC010000005.1, on the reverse strand, counting down.
AAATGTATCTAGAGTACTATATAAATGAATAAATATTATCGACATTAACAGGAATAAACACTTTAAATAGATCACTCTGTTTGTAACAACTATATATGATATATGTGTTTCACTTTATGTATTGCATTACTAAAATAAATTAACTTTTTGATGAAATTCTAGTTCAATGAGATGCACCTGTACCTCCTAAGTTTATGCACCCAACAATCAGCCCTAACATGGTGTATGGTTAGCCTTAATCCTTCGCTTTTCTTTCTGCTTCTTACTCTTGAGGCTATTCAAATTAAAGCAATAGACAATAGCTCAGTGATACATACTATTATCTTACAGTACTTGGACTCACACAGACATTTTTCAAAGTCTGGGTTCAGGGCCGAACATGAATTGAACTTGAGTCAGAATCCCGAACTCGGAATTTAAAGTTATGGGATGGAGCAGGGGATTTATAGTTATATAAGTGAGTGCTTCTCTCGCTCAGTTATGGCTAGGATCAGTGTGCCGTCATGCTGTTAATAGGGTCATCTGAGTTCATGCCTGACATGGCTCAGGTGTGAACTTAGATGACCTTTCTCACAGCTGGTTGTCAGTGTGAGACTGCTAGTCTCTGTGAGTAGATGTGTGTCTGCCTCTAAATCCTCCCCTTTCAAAGAATGTTGTCTAGTTCTGCTTCTATCTCCTCTTCCTCTATAGAATGTTGTCTGATTCTGCATGTATCTCCTCCCCCTCCATTGAATGCTGTCTAGTTCTGTGAGGAAGTGGGCTGTAAAGTGGGTGTGGCTAACTGGAGTGGGTTGGGCTAGGTGGAGTGGGCATGAGTTGATACATACATACACACAGATACATACATATATACATACACTCAGCTTTATATATATACTAGTAAAAAGGCCCGATGCAATTGCATCGGGAGCTCGGTGAAATGAATTGTGGCTATACAGGCGGGTGAGTGGGTAGCAGAGTATACAGGGGGCTCTGTGGGGAGCAGAGTATACAGGTGGCTCTGTGGGGAGCAGAGTATGCAGGCGGCTCTGTGGGGAGCAGAGTATGCAGGCGGCTCTGTGGGTAGCAGAGTATACAGGCGGTTCTGTGGGTAGCAGAGTATAGAGGTGGCTCTGTGGGTAGCAGAGTATACAGACGGAACGGCTCTGTGGGTAGCAGAGTATAGAAACGGCTCTGTGGGTAGCAGAGTATAGAGGCGGCTGTGTGGGTAGCAGAGTATACAGGCGGCTGTGTGGGTAGCAGAGTATACAGGCGGCTCTGTGGGTAGCAGAGTATAGAGGCGGCTGTGTGGGTAGCAGAGTATACAGGTGGCTGTGTGGGTAGCAGAGTATACAGGCGGCTCTGTGGACAGCAGAGTGTACAGGCGGCTCTGTGGGTAGCAGAGTATACAGGCGGCTCTGTGGGTAGCAGAGTATAGAGGTGGCTCTGTGGGTAGCAGAGTATACAGACGGAACGGCTCTGTGGGTAGCAAAGTATAGAAACGGCTCTGTGGGTAGCAGAGTATAGAGGCGGCTGTGTGGGTAGCAGAGTATACAGGCGGATGTGTGGGTAGCAGAGTATACAGGCGGCTGTGTGGGCAGCAGAGTATACAGGCGGCTCTGTGGGCAGCAGAGTATAGAGTCGGCTCTGTGGGCAGAAGAGTATAGAGGCGGCTCTGTGGGTAGCAGAGTATAGAGGCGGCTCTGTGGGTAGAAGAGTATAGAGGCGGCTCTGTGGGTAGAAGAGTATAGAGGCGGCTTTGTGGGTAGCAGAGTATAGAGACGGCTCTGTGGGTAGCAGAGTATAGAGGCGGCTCTGTGGGTAGCAGAGTATAGAGGCGGCTCTGTGGGCAGAAGAGTATAGAGGCGGCTCTGTGGGTAGCAGAGTATAGAGGCGGCTCTTTGGGTAGCAGAGTATAGAGGCGGCTCTGTGGGTAGCAGAGTATAGAGTCGGCTCTGTGGGTAGCAGAGTATAGAGGCGGCTCTGTGGGTAGCAGAGTATAGAGTCGGCTTTGTGGGTAGCAGAGTATAGAGGCGGCTCTGTGGGTAGCAGAGTATAGAGGCGGCTCTGTGGGTAGCAGAGTATAGAGGCGGCTCTGTGGGTAGCAGAGTATAGAGGCGGCTCTGTGGGTAGCAGAGTATAGAGGCGGCTCTGTGTGTAGCAGAGTATAGAGGCGGCTCTGTGGGTAGCAGAGTATAGAGGCGGCTCTGTGGGTAGCAGAGTATAGAGGCGGCTCTGTGGGTAGCAGAGTATAGAGGCGGCTCTGTGGGTAGCAGAGTATAGAGGCGGCTCTGTGGGTAGCAGAGTATAGAGGTGGCTCTGTGGGTAGCAGAGTATAGAGGCGGCTCTGTGGGTAGCAGATGTATAAGAGGCGGCTCTGTGGGTAGCAGAGTTATAGAGGCGGCTCTGTGGGTAGCAGAGTATAGAGGCGGCTCTGTGGGTAGCAGAGTATAGAGGCGGCTCTGTGGGTAGCAGAGTATAGAGGCGGCTCTGTGGGTAGCAGAGTATAGAAGCGGCTCTGTGGGTAGCAGAGTATAGAGGCGGCTCTGTGGGTAGCAAAGTATAGAGGCGGCTCTGTGGGTAGCAGAGTATAGAGGCGGCTCTGTGGGTAGCAGAGTATAGAGGCGGCTCTGTGGGTAGCAGAGTATAGAGGCAGCTCTGTGGGTAGCAGAGTATACAGGTGGCTCTGTGGGTAGCCGAGTATATAGGCGGCTCTGTGGGTAGCAGAGTATACAGGCGGCTCTGTGGGTAGCAGAGTATACAGGCGGCTCTGTGAGTAGCAGAGTATACAGGCGGCTCTGTGGGTAGCAGAGTATACAGGCGGCTCTGTGGGTAGCAGAGTATAGAGGCGGCTCTGTGGGTAGCAGAGTATACAGGCGGCTCTGTGGGTAGCAGAGTATACAGGCGGCTCTGTGGGTAGCAGAGTATACAGGCGGCTCAGTGGGTAGCAGAGTATGATGTGGCGGGAGGCTGGAGGGGTGAGGAGAGCAGAGGCTGGAAGGGTGAGGAAAGCAAGAGCTGGAGGGGTGAGGAGAGCAAGAGGCTGGAGGGGTGAGGAGAGCAGAGGCTGGAGGGGTGAGGAAAGCAGAGGCTGGAGGGGTGAGGAAAGCAGAGGCTGGAGGGGTGAGGAAAGCAGAGGCTGGGAGGGTGAGGAAAGCAGAGGCTGGAGGCGTGAGGAGAGGTCCAGCTGGAGGCGTGAGGAGAGGTCCGGCTGAAGGCGTGAGGAGAGGTCCGGCTGGAGGCGTGAGGAGAGGTCCGGCTGGAGGCGTGCGGAGAGGTCCGGCTGGAGGCGTGCGGAGAGGTGCGGATGGAGGCGTGTGGAGAGGTACGGATGGAGGCGTGCGGAGAGGTGCGGCTGGAGGCGTGAGGAGAGATGCGGCTGGAGACGTGAGGAGGGGTGAGGAGAGGTGTATTTAGTGCATATGTATATATGTGTCTATAAGATATAGGTATCTATATGTGTGTATATAGTGTATAGCAATATCTATGTATATATAAGGGTATATACACTATATGTATATTTATCTGTGTGTATATACAGGCAATGTATATATGTGTGTATATAGTGTATATGTACATGTATGAATATATGTGTATATACTCTAGATGTATGTGTATACACTGTATATCTATGTGTATGTGTATATAGTGTATATGTATATCTGTGTATATACTGTATATGTATGTATATCTATATATGTGTGTATAGTGTATATCTATATGTATGTGTGCGTATATACTGTATATCGATATAAATGTATATATGTGTATATAATGTAGATAAAAATATATCTGTGAATATACTGTATATCTATGTATGTGTGTGTATGTAGTGTATATCTATATATGTGTAGAAATAGTAGATGTATATGTATATGTGTGTATATACTGTATAGCTATCAGTGTGTATATAGTGTATATGTATGGGTGTGTACATACAGTATATGTATATGCATGCATATATGTATATACTGTATATGTATATATAGTGTATATGTGTGGGTGTAAAGGGTATATGTATGTGTATATAGTGTATATGGATATGTCTGTATTATACTGTATATAAATATGTATATATACTGTATATATATATAAGAATATAATAAAACCCGAAGGCCACTTCCGGAGGAGGCCACGCCCACTTCCGTGATGGTCGTCGCCCAGGCTCATCCAGTGCACTGTAGCCAGGCTGCCCCCCGGCTACAGTCACCGACACACGGAACGTTCCGATCTCGGAAGTTCCGTGTGCCCTCCAGCCACTCCCCTCCACCCTCTGCCCTCCAGCCAGTAGCTACATACCGGGGGGCAGGGGGGGCCCATTGCCCGCCACCTCGGAGGGCCACACACACCCTGGGGGGGCCCGTGCTCCCTGCCGTGTGCCTGGAGAGGAGGGAGGGCGGGACTTCCTCTCCTGCAGCTCTGCCCGCCCCTCCTCTCCTCCTACAACCCGAGGCCCGGCCACCGGTAAGTCTGCAGCCATACACGCTGCTGTGCCCTCCAGCCTGTGTGCCCCCTCTGCCCTCTGTGTCCTCTGCCCCCTCTGTGTCCTCTGCCCCCTGTCCTCTGCCCCCTGTCCTCTGTGTCCTCTGCCCCCTGTCCTCTGTGTCCTCTGCCCCCTGTCCTCTGTGTCCTCTGCCCCCTTTCCTCTGTGTCCTCTGCCCCCTCTCCTCTGTGTCTCTGCCCCTGTCCTCTGCCCCCTGTCCTCTGTGTCCTCTGCCCCCTGTCCTCTGTGTCCTCTGCCCCTGTCCTCTGTGTCCTCTGCCCCCTGTCCTCTGTGTCCTCTGCCCCCTGTCCTCTGTGATCTCTGCCCCCTGTCCTCTGTGTCCTCTGCCCCCTGTCCTCTGTGTCCTCTGCCCCCTGTCCTCTGTGTCCTCTGCCCCTGTCCTCTGTGTCCTCTGCCCCTGTCCTCTGTGTCCTCTGCCCCCTGTCCTCTGTGTCCTCTGCCCCCTGTCCTCTGTGTCCTCTGCGTCCTCTGCCCCCTGTCCTCTGCCTCCTCTGCCCCTGTCCTCTGCGTCCTCTGCCCCCTCTGTGTCCTCTGCCCCCTGTCCTCTGCGTCCTCTGCCCCCTCTGTGTCCTCTGCCCCCTGTCCTCTGCGTCCTCTGCCCCTCTGTGTCCTCTGCCCCTGTCCTCTGCCCCCTGTCCTCTGCGTCCTCTGCCCCTCTGCGTCCTCTGCCCCCTCTGCGTCCTCTGCCCCTCTGTATAATCTGCCCCTGTCCTCTGCCCCTGTCCTCTGCGTCCTCTGCCCCCTCTGTGTCCTCTGCCCCCTGTCCTCTGCGTCCTCTGCCCCTCTGTGTCCTCTGCCCCCTGTCCTCTGCCCCCTCTGTGTCCTCTGCCCCCTGTCCTCTGCCCCCTGTCCTCTGCCCCTGTCCTCTGCGTCCTCTGCCCCCTGTCCTCTGCGTCCTCTGCCCCCTGTCCTCTGCGTCCTCTGCCCCCTGTCCTCTGCGTCCTCTGCCCCTCTGTGTCCTCTGCCCCCTGTCCTCTGCGTCCTCTGCCCCCTCTGTGTCCTCTGCCCCTGTCCTCTGCCCCTGTCCTCTGCCCCTGTCCTCTGCCCCCTGTCCTCTGCGTCCTCTGCCCCTCTGTGTCCTCTGCCCCCTCTCCTCTGCCCCTCTCCTCTGCCCCCTGTCCTCTGCCCCCTGTCCTCTGCCCCTGTCCTCTGCGTCCTCTGCCCCCTCTGTGTCCTCTGCCCCCTCTCCTCTGCCCCCTGTCCTCTGCCCCTGTCCTCTGCCCCTGTCCTCTGCCCCCTGTCCTCTCCGTCCTCTGCCCCCTCTGTGTCCTCTTCCCCTGTCCTCTGCGTCCTCTTCCCCTGTCCTCTGCCCCCTGTCCTCTGCGTCCTGTGCCCCTCTGTGTCCTGTGCCCCCTCTCCTCTGCCCCCTTTGTGTCCTCTGCATCCTCTGCCCCCTCTGCATCCTCTGCCCCCTCTGTGTCCTCTGCCCCTGTCCTCTGCCCCCTGTCCTCTGCCCCCTGTCCTCTGCCCCCTGTCCTCTGCCCCCTGTTCTTTGCGTCCTCTGCCCCTCTGTGCCCTCTGCCTCCTCTGCCCCCTCTGCGTCCTCTGCCCCCTCTGTGTCCTCTGCGTCCTCTGCCCCCTCTGCGTCCTCTGCCCCTCTGCGTCCTCTGCCCCCTCTGCCCCCTCTGTGTCCTCTGCCCCCTGTCCTCTGCCCCCTGTCCTCTGCCCCCTGTCCTCTGCCCCCTGTCCTCTGCCCCCTCTGCCTCCTCTGCCTCCTCTGCCCCTCTGCGTCCTCTGCCCCCTCTGCGTCCTCTGCCCCCTCTGCGTCCTCTGTGTCCTCTGTGTCCTCTGCCCCCTCTGTGTCCTCTGCCCCCTCTGTGTCCTCTGCCCCCTCTGTGTCCTCTGCCCCCTCTGTGTCCTCTGTGTCCTCTGGCCCCCTGTCCTCTGGTCCTCTGCCCCCTCTGTGTCCTCTTCCCCCTCCCCTCTGCGTCCTCTGTCCCCCTGTTCCTCTGCGTCCTCTGCCCCCTGTCCTCTGGTCCTCTGCCCCCTGTCCTCTGCGTCCTCTGCCCCCTGTCCTCTGCGTCCTCTGCCCCCTGTCCTCTGCGTCCTCTGCCCCTTGTCCTCTGCGTCCTCTGCCCCCTGTCCTCTGCGTCCTCTGCCCTCTGCCCCCTCTGTGTCCTCTGCCCCCTCTGTGTCCTCTGCCCCCTCTGCGTCCTCTGTGTCCTCTGCCCCCTGTGTCTCCCTCTGTGCTTCCTCTGCCCCCTCTGTGTCCTCTGCCCCCTCTGTGTCCTCTGCCCCGCTGCCCCTCTGTGTCCTCTGCCCCCTCTGTGTCCTCTGCCCCCTGTCCTCTCCCCCTGTCCTCTGCCCCCTGTCCTCTGCCCCCTGCCCCCTGTCCTCTGCCCCCTGTCCTCTGCCCCCTGTCCTCTGCCCCCTCTGCGTCCTCTGCCCCCTCTGCGTCCTCTGCCCCCTGTCCTCTGCCCCCTCTGTGTTTTCTGCCCCCTCTGTGTCCTCTGCCCCCTGTCCCCTGTCCTCTGCCCCCTGTCCTCTGCCCCCTGTCCTCTGCCCCCTGTCCTCTGCCCCCTGTCCTCTGCGTCCTCTGCCCCCTCTGCGTCCTCTGCCCCCTCTGCGTTCTCTGCCCCCTCTGCGTCCTCTGCCCCCTCTGCGTCCTCTGCCCCCTCTGCGTCCTCTGCCCCCTCTGTGTCCTCTGCCCCCTCTGTGTCCTCTGCCCCCTCTGTGTCCTCTGCCCCCTCTGTGTCCTCTGCCCCCTCTGTGTCCTCTGCCCCCTGTCCTCTGCGTCCTCTGCCCCCTGTCCTCTGCGTCCTCTGCCCCCTGTCCTCTGCGTCCTCTGCCCCCTGTCCTCTGCGTCCTCTGCCCCCTGTCCTCTGCCCCCTGTCCTCTGCGTCCTCTGCCCCCTCTGCGTCCTCTGCCCCCTCTGCGTCCTCTGCCCCCTCTGCCCCCTCTGCGTCCTCTGCCCCCTCTGCGTCCTCTGCCCCCTCTGCGTCCTCTGCCCCCTCTGTGTCCTCTGCCCCCTCTGTGTCCTCTGCCCCCTCTGTGTCCTCTGCCCCCTCTGTGTCCTCTGCCCCCTCTGTGTCCTCTGCCCCCTCTGTGTCCTCTGCCCCCTCTGTGTCCTCTGCCCCCTCTGTGTCCTCTTCACCCTGTCCTCTGCCCCCTGTCCTCTGTGTCCTCTGCCCCCTGTCCTCTGTGTCCTCTGCCCCCTGTCCTCTGCGTCCTCTGCCCCCTCTGTGTCCTCTGCCCCCTGTCCTCTGCCCCCTGTCCTCTGCGTCCTCTGCCCCCTCTGTGTCCTCTGCCCCCTCTGTGTCCTCTGCCCCCTGTCCTCTGCGTCCTCTGCCCCCTGTCCTCTGCCCAGCCGCCTCTGCCCCCTGTCCTCTGCCCAGCCGCCTCTGCCCCCTGTCCTCTGCGCTGACCACTCTGCCCACGTCGCTGCGCTGACCAATCTCACCGCACTCACTGCTAACCACTGAGCCACCGCACTCACTGCTAACCACTGAGCCACCACACTCACTGCTAACCACTGAGCCACCGCACTCACTGCTAACCACTGAGCCACCGTATACTCTGCTACCCACTGAGCCGCCTGTATACACACAAGTCATTTCACCGCACTCCCGTAACTATTAGTAAATAAACTATATATGGATTCTAGACTACCCGATTCTTTAGAATCGGGCCGCCATCTAGTAAGAATATAAGTGTAAATACTGTATATGTATGGATAGTGTACATGTATATATGTGTATATACAGTATATGTAGATGGGTATATACTGTATATGTACATGTATGTATATATGTGTATAGACTGTAAATGTATGTGTATATAGTGTGTATGTACATGTATATATGTGTATATAGTGTAGATGTATATGTCTGTGTGTTGAAGTAGTGTATATGTATATGTAGAAATGTGTGTATGTTGTGGTCCTGCGTCTTCCTGTGTGGCCGGGGCTTTGTGTTCCCTGTGCTGTTTCTCTCACCGGGTGTCGTGTCTGTCTCTCAGTCCCAGAGCTGGTGTCTCCTGGGGGTTGTGTGGCAGACATGCAGAGTGCGGGTCCGGGGCTCCTCTGTCTCCCCAGGTGTCGCGTGTCCCTGAGCAGGTGTGTCAGGGGGTTATGTTGCAGAGGTGCAGGGTGCGGGTCCGGGGCTGCTGTGCGCGTGAGCTGCTGTGTGCCGGAGGTGGAGGGTGCGGGACCGGGGCTCCTCTCTCTCCCCGGGTCTGCTGTCTCCCTGAGGTGGTTAGCCGGGCCGAGGGTTGCTAGAATGCCGGCTGGGGCTCGCGATGACGGGAGGATGTGGCGGGAGGAAGTGGAAGGGGAGCGGCGTGCGGTGCGTGGAATGGGCATTGTCGGGGGTATGTGGTGTTTGCGGCAGCATGTTTGCACTTACGGCGCTAGTGTCGGCGGCTCATGCTGGCGCATGCGCACCATCGCTCGCCGCGCGTGATATCGGCACAGTGCCCGGAAGCGCCAAACTGCTGATTATGAATATAGATAGATAGGTCTCCCCTATTTTTGATAACCAGCCAATGTAAAGCAAACATTTAGGGACTTGCATTATCAGACTGGTAAGGTCCATGGATTTTTGGCCATTCCCAGCCTAAATATACCAGCCTGCAGCTGCCACACAAGTGGGGCAACACATTAGATGAGTCAATCCCGTCGCTTCACGCCGTCTCTACCTAATTGCTTTGAGGATGAGACAATCAGGATAATGGTTTTTGGGGTACATGTCAATTGTGAATTGACTGCGGCCAGGTGCCAATAATGGAGAGGAGCCTATCAGACAGAGAGAGAGAGAGGAGACCCTGCTGATCATAAGAGCTTACATTCTACAGGGGAGAGAGAACCTTGTTGACGATAGTAACTTATACTCCACAGGGGAGAGAGACTTACCCCATGATTCTGGAAATAAAAAATTACCCTACCATAAAAACTGGTAAACCTGGTATCATCTGATGAAGATAGCCTGCGTGCTATTGAAACAAGTTGTTGCCCATACAAGGAGCTAATAATAAAAGGTTTGAAAGTCTGCTAATATGTTCCCTGTGCTTTGTGCCTCATGGGACTCCTGCTCATAAACTCCAGTTTCCATTTCCCTTTGTTTTATGTTATAATCCCTTTGTGGGATCACTGGTGGAGTTGCTTTGGGCCAGGGCGTTGTTTAATTCCTCCTCCTTGAGAACCTGTGAAGCACCTTAACAACAATAACAGCTGAAGGACCTATGGTGATGTCACATCTGACTTGGGTCATGTGACCTCCTGAATCACATTGACTGAGGCAGGACTACAGGACAGGCATCTCGTGCAGCTTCTGAGCGGAGGCTCCTCTGCTTCCAGGCATACATCGGTGTTGTGCATGACTGCACAACCCCCCGGGTGTGTGGCCAATTGGCGTGCAATCCATTAACCCCTTAGACCTCCAGGTTTCACACATTGCGCTCCTGTACCCTTGTTTTACAGGGCTATGATACATACACATACATACATACATACATTACCTTATATGGGCAATATTGCCATAAATGAGCATTACAACCATCTTTGGCCATTATGTCCCTGGGACTATGTGGAATGGTTGAGCTATGAAAGGGCAGAGCTATATGGAGTGGGTATGGCTATGTGTAAAGGCGGAGCTATGAATGGGTGTGGATACTGTGAGGGGTGGATCTATGATTCATACATACACACACACATACATACATTACCATATATGGGTGATATTACTATATATTGGTGATATTGCCATATATGGGCTTTACGCCTGGGCAACTCTGGGCTCTACAGATAGTAAATTAATAATTTTGATATACCCATCCAAAGAGATTAGACATTTCTTCTTACTCACAATCTTATGTTTAGGCATAAAACAACTTTTTCTTGGTGAAAATTGTGGACACCAGAATAAAGTTCATTGACATGACAATAATTCAGAGTAATCTATGGCCAGCACAGTTACAAGATAATAATCCAACATAGTCCTTTGACAGATTATGGAACAAGAGCTTTATAACAATATTGTGCAGCAGAAAAATCTCTGTGCAAAGACCACTAAATCTTCAGTGCCAACAACTTTGCTTTAGCCTTGAGCTACAGTTGTTTTAATCCCTGGGGGTTTTTTGGACAAGCAAAAGGAAATACATATATAATGCAGTTTGGAATGGCTTAAAAAAATTTTTTTGTAAAATATATGTCCTGTGTGATGTATAACCCAAACAACTACTGAGAGCTGGAAAATGACCAAAAGAAATGAAAGTTGTAGGAATTTCTTGTGAAACGACAATGAAATAAATAAAAGCTCCTCACACCTCTAATCATGACAGCTATCAACAGAATATATGCTCTGTTAAAGATTACATTTTATATGTAAATTACCAGATAATTAGAACAGTATGTGACCTAGGAAAATAGAAATAAGCACAGAGAAAAAAATTATAAAGCTAAAAGACATGATTACAATTTTATGGTGTTCTTTTATCCTGCAAATTTTACTTTTACACTAGAAGAACTCATCTAAGGGTCCTTTCACATCAGCGTTTTTTGAATTTGCGGAAGTTGCGGTAGAAATACCGCATTTGCCGCGTAACGGCACACTTGCGGCAAGAATGCGGTAAGCCCCATTCATTTCCTATGGGACTTGCGCTACTTGCGGCAAGTGTGGTTTTTACAAATTTCCAAGCCAGTTGCGGTAAATGCGGCTTTTGCGGCATGTCTTTAAACCGCAACATGCCGCGGTTTTTTCTCGCCGCAAGTATACCGCAAGTGCAGTATTTTTATAATGAAAGTCTATGGCAACCGCATCTGCCACACGTGCCGCATCTGCCGCAAGTGGATTGGCTGGATGCGGCACGCATACTGAGCCTGCTCAAAATGCTCCAAGCCCCCCCTCACTGATATAAAAAGAGGAGCAAGTTGCCGCATGTTGTGCAAACTGTTTTGTTGCTGTGAAGTGGACCCAGAAGCAATTTGTGACTGGCCATTTCGCTGCATCATCGACTGCAATTTTTTTTTTTCTTAAATTCTCAAAAAATGTTATTTTCTTTACATTATTATTTTTTTTTTTTGAAAGTGTGTGTTTTTGTATTCATTTTATTTTTTTATTGTCTTTTTTATAGTTACAGTTCAATTTTTAAAATCTTTGTAGTTATTATTCATAGTAGATCATTTTTCTAATATTTTTTTTTTTAAATCCTATTGATGAATTTTGAATTTTTTTTTGTTTTGGTGCTGTGCAGACTGGTTGTTTTTTTTTTTATTTTGCATAGTGCATTATTTGAAATGTTCATGGTGTTTTTTTTTTTTTTTTTTTTTTTATTTTGCAAAGATGCCATGTGGTGTGTAATTTTTAGCAAAGATGCTATGTGGCATGTATAATTTTTTGCAAAGATGCCATGTGGTCTGTGTATTGTTCATTCACTGTATAATTATTTTTCAGCATTTTTTTTTGTAGTTTTGTATTAAAAAAATGTTGAAAAATAAGTATTGTGAATGAATGTGTTTTTGGTGCTGGTTGTGTTTTTTTTTCCCATTCTGCATTATTTGAATTGTTAGATTTTTTTTTTTTTTTTTTTTTTTTTCTTCAAAGATGGCATGTGCCATGTGTATTGCTCATTCACTGTCTAATGATTTTTTTAAAAAAAAATTATTTTATTTAAATTATTTTTTAAATGTTAAAAAATAATGGTATTTTCAATGAAGGTTTTGCTTTTTTTAGTCAGGAGATGAGCCAGCAACACAGCGACCAAGATACGAAGACTGGGAGTCAGAGGATTTTACACAATGGCGAGATCAAAGTAGACCAAGGCAGCAGCGAGGACGTGGTACTAGTCATCACCAGTTGGCTACCCAGGGCTCTGGGTATGGTCGCTTTCAAGCAGACCTATCAACTCGTCCCACTGCTGATAACATTGATTTGTCGTCAAGGATGTGGAGAAACTTTGGAGACGTAAGCAACACGTCAAGCTTAGGTTTTAGATTGAGCATCCTTGATACACCGAAAACCACACGGGTGTCTCGGCCAGGTGAAGATCCTCCTCTCTCAACTGGTCCCTTAAGCTCCATAAGTCCGGTCATCCATCTGACAAGCACGCCATCCGATAGTCTGGCCAGCCCAACCACAACCACGACTACGACCACGACCACAACGACCACCATAACAACTAGCTCCACAGGTGGAAGAGCATTCCCAGGCAAGTATTACACATCCCCTTGTGTATGAAGTGTACTTGCCTGGATAAGGTCTACCTACCTTGGAGTAGTTATCCATCTACCTGTCCTAACTATACCTGGCTGAAGCCACTTGCTAACCTACCTGGCTGAAGCTACTTGCCAACCTACCTGGCTGAAGCCACTTGCCAACCTACCTCGCTGAAGCCAATTGCCAACCTACCTGGCTGAAGCCACTTACCAACCTACCTAGCTGAAGCCACTTACCAACCTACCTGGCTGAAGCTACTTACCATCCTACTTGGCTGAAGCTACTTACCAACCTACCTGGCTGAAGCTACTTACCAACCTACCTGGCTGAAGCTACTTACCAACCTACCTGGCTGAAGCTACTTGCCAACCTACCTGGCTGAAGCCACTTGCCAACCTACCTGGCTGAAGCCACTTGCCAACCTACCTGGCTGAAGCCACTTACCAACCTACCTGGCTGAAGCCACTTACCAACCTACCTGGCTGAATCCACTTACCAACCTACCTGGCTGAATCCACTTCCAACCTACCTGGCTGAAGCTACTTACTAACCTACCTGGCCGAAGCTACTTACCAACCTACCTGGCTGAAGCTACTTACCAACCTACCTGCCTGAAGCTACTTACCAACCTACCTGGCTGAAGGTATTTACCAACCTACCTGGCTGAAGCTACTTAACCACACCTTCCATGGCTGAAGCTAACAAAGAATACCTACCTGACGCAAGCAAGCAAGCTACCTACCTGGATGGAGCTACCACGATCTACCTAATGTGAGTATTGCCACACTCTGCTGAAAATGTTCATGTACCTTACTTCTGACTACTAATGTACTTTCTCTTTTTCTACTTCACAGAATAGCCGGATGAATACACCTACTTACCTACCTGGCTGAAGCTACTTAACCATACCTTCCATGTCTGAAGCTAACAAACAATACCTACCTGACGCAAGCAAGCAAGCTACCTACCTGGATGGAGCTACCACGATCTACCTAATGTGAGTATTGCCACACTCTGCTGAAAACGTTCATGTACCTTACTTCTGACTACTAATGTACTTTCTCTTTTTCTACTTCACAGAATAGCCGGATGAATACTCCTACTTACCTACCTGGCTGAAGCTACTTAACCATACCTTCCATGGCTGAAGCTAACGAAGATTACCTACACGACGAAAACAAGCTGCCTACCTGGAAGCAACTAACACTAAATACCTATGTTAAATAAATGCTACATGTTATTTAATTAATTTATTTTATGTTATTAAATAAACTTTTTTTAATTTAAAAATTTGTTTCCATTATTTAATATAAACATCTTATTTTTATTATAAAATATAGATGACTGGGTACTACATAATGAAAAATATAGTGTATGTCTGTCTGAAATGGAAATACATTGTCTATTAATGTTTTAGTCCGTATTTAAACAATAATTGACAATGGATTTCCGTTTTGGAGAGACATTTACTATATAACTGTTGTGAGGTAGCAAGGGGAATGGTGGTAGAGGGACGCTATGTTTCCCCAAGGATGGTGAGCTACTGCATGTACGGGACAGGAGATGCTTACATGAGCATAGGTGAGGTAGGTGTGGCCACCGTTACTGAGAACGGTGGCTGTTGGTAAAGCCTGTTATGGGACCTCATCTATGAGGAATGGGGGAAGGTTTTTGGGCGGGCCTCCATTCCTCATCTCCCGCCCCAGGCTTTTGAAGTAGCTGGGAGGGAAAGACAGGTGAGAAAGGTTAGGCCGGAAGAGACGGCTGTCAAGGTGTTGTGAGATGAGATCAGACTAGAGAGGAGTTCAGTCGGTGAAAAAGGAGCCTGTGAGCACACAGGGAGCGTGTACCGGACCCCAAGGTGGGGAAGGACCCCTAGGCGAGCTCCAGGAGGAGCAGGTTTAGGACCGACGCTATTATCCTGATGTAAGGACTGTTTTTTTGTTTGTTTTGCCATTGTGTGAAATAAAACACACTTGTTTTTGGACTGAGCCTGAGTGTCACTGCCTTACTTGCTGCTGCTATAGAGACTGATCCCTACACTGTGTAATGGCCACTTTTGTGTGAGTAATAAATTGTGCGCTGCAGGTGGAAGTGGCCAGTATGCAAAAGAGCTGTGCAGCGATTCAAATATAAATTTGACAGCCCTGCATCTCTCCGCTAAACCACTCCGCTCCTCCTGTCCTGGCCAGGTTCCCCCAATGCTCCTCTATGCTCCTCTATGCTCCCCGCGTCCCACCGCTCCTTAGGGCTACTTCTTTATTGATGTCACATAGGGGAAGAAGAATCCTGTTCCTCCTCCCCTGTGTTACATCCCTCACAGCACCATTTGATTTCATAATGCATTATCAAATGTAAAATTAAGAAAACATTTTTTATTAATAATAAAAATAATGAAACACACCCTCTGCCAAGTGTTCGTTAACCAGAAGTAGGCATTGTCCTGCTAGGACCTTGCATGATGTTAGAATGACATCGGCGTTTGGCGCTGTGATTGGCCCAGTCGCAGTGATGTTTTATGCGCGTCACATATTGCATCAGCGCGAGCGAGCACATGACAGCGCCGAACGCCAATGTCATTTTTACATCATGCAAGGTCCTAGCAGGACACTGCCTGCTCCCGCTTAACTAACACTCGCCGTAGGGTAAGCATAACAATCTTTATTTTTAATACATTTGTATTCATTTTACATGTAATTTCAGAGTATCGAATGCAGAGCAAAATGAAATGTGGCTTGACAACACAGCACAAGGATCAAAAGACACAGCGCGTGCAAACACACAAGGGGGGAAAGAGTGCATTCAAGGGGTGAAAGACACAGGGCACGAGGCAAAAAAGATACAGGGTTCAAGGGGAATAATAGAACGCATACAGGGGGAGAGTGCTCGGGGAAGACAGCTCAAAGAGAGAACATGAAGGAAGAAGACAGCACAATGGGGATAGAGTACAGAGTGAAAAATACAGTGCAGGGGACAAATACAATGCACACGTGGAGACAGCTATAGCACAAAACCATCATGATACTACCGTCCTCCAGATGCTAATGCATGGGGTCCCACATCTATGTACTTCTTAATTGTCTAATGGACACTTCCATCTGAGGTCGAAATGTACCTTACACGCTGCAAATTGCTGTCCAGACACTTAGGCCGGCTTCACACTGCGTGTGTGATCTGATCCGTAGCTGTCCGCTTGAGGCAGACAGCTGCGGACCGGATCAGCACACAGGACTGGGGTATTATGCCCTCTGATCCTGTGTGCAGCGTACGCAGCTGCAGCCGTTGACAGGTCAGGACCGCGGCGCCTGTGGTCCTCACCTATCAGCAGCAGGAACTGCGTGCGCCAAACACAGGATCGGAGGGCATAATAGCCCCCCAGTCCTGTGTGCTGATCCGGTCCGCGGCTGTCTGCCTCAAGCGGACAGCTTCGGATCGGATCACACACGCAGTGTGAAGCCGGCCTTAAAAAAAAAGTGGTCGTTTGTAGGAAACCTTTAAAACTACACATAGTAGTACATAGATCTGAACTGGAATAATGTGTAGTGTGTAAAACCGTACCCGATGTAGGTGTGCTGTATCCTCAATTATTTGGTCATGTGCATCTCAAAACAATACCGCTTACTTAAGGTACAGAGCTTTAAAGTACACATTGTTGTACATTAGGGATGAGCGATTATACTCATTAGTATTCGGTAGTCGCCAAATAGTTTGAGACTCGGGCTACTCTTTACTCTGTGACTATCCTTGCAATTATTCGCTAAGTAACAAGTAAAATGTAAGTCAATGTGAAATGCAAGTAATTCCTCAGATGACAGACCGTATATAGAGATCTAGCAAAAGAGGAAAAGGCTGCATTCCCTACACTTGTTTAAAAAAACGACAGCTTTTTAAAATGATGTGGCCTCCTACTCGCTTTTCTGCAGCCTGACAGCAGGATCCTCTGCTTCCCCCACCACCTCCCCATCTGATCCTGATTTAGGAGCAGGTGGGGAGTGAGCAGCAGTAATCCGTGGGCAGAGGATGCAGACAGGGAAGCTGCCGGTGAAATGACTTCACCAGCGGCTTTCTCCTACTGTTCGTCGCTCACCGCTCAATACTGCCCCTCCCTGCCCTTAAATGAGGAGCGCCATTTTGTAAGGTGGCTGTGGACTGCAATTTGCAGCAGGGGGAGACATAAAGCTTGAGCCTTCCTGCACTGCTGATTCAACCCCCACGGCTGCCTACTTGTACCTGGCTGGACATTGAAATTGGGCTAAGGCATGTTTTTTTTTAATATTGCATGAAATTTATGAAACAATAAAAAAAAAAGATTCCTTCTATTTCTGTTTACAGCAAGATACAAATTTGCATCTGGGGGTTGGGGGGCAGCCTGTTCCGACATGCTGTACACAAAACAAAGGCAAAGCCCACTCCAAACTTATGGAATAATTCCTAAAACAAAAATAATAAAAAAAAAAAAAAAATCTAATACTTCTGTATTAACCCCTGTGCCATGCTTGTATGGGTTAATAAAAAAGCAGTTCCTTCTTTTTGTATTTTTGAAATGATTTTAAAATAAATTATGGTGTGTTCTTCGCCGTATTTTGGTGTACAGGCGGGTACAGCATGTACGGCTGCCCCCAAACACTCAGGTGCCTATTTGTATCTGACTGGAAACAGAAATACAATAAAGCCATTATTTTTTATTTCATAAATTTCATGAAATTTTAAAAAAAGGTCTTTGTGAAATTTCTACCATGTTTCCCCGAAAGTAAGACACTGTCTTACATTTTTTTTACCCCAAAAAGTCCCACTATGTCTTACTTTCGGGGTATGTCTTATATTGGGAAAATAAATGTCGATTTTTGTTTTAACCATAAATTACAGCCCCCAGCAGTGTGGTATACAGCAACCTCCCCAGTGGTATATACAGGCCCCAGCAGTGTATACAGCTTCAGCCCCCAGTGGTGTATACAGCTGCAGCCCCCAGTGGTGTATACAGCTGCAGCCCCCAGTGGTGTATAGAGCAGCAGCCCCCAGTGATGAATACAGCTGCAGCCCCCAGTGGTGTATACAGCAGCAGCCCCCAGTGGTGTATACAGCAGCAGCCCCCAGTGATGTATACAGCTGGAGCCCCCAGTGGTGTATACAGCTGCAGCCCCCAGTGGTGTATACAGCTGCAGCCCCCAGTGGTGTATACAGCAGCCCCCAGTGGTGTATACAGCAGCCCCCAGTGGTGTACACAGCTGCAGCCCCCAGTGGTGTATACAGCAGCCCCCAGTGGTGTATACAGCAGCCCCCAGTGGTGTATACAGCAGCCCCCAGTGGTGTACACAGCTGCAGCCCCCAGTAGTGTATACAGCAGCCCCCAGTGGTGTACACAGCTGCAGCCCCCAGTGGTGTACACAGCTGCAGCCCCCAGTGGTGTACACAGCTGCAGCCCCCACTGGTATATACAGCTGCAGCCCCCCCCCATGAGTATACAGGCGCCCCCCCCCTTGCTGCCGCCAACCTGTAAAGTAAAATATCATTCTACTTATCCCCGCTGGTGTCCCGCTGCCATCACGCTCCTTCGCCTTCATCTGTCTTCCATCTCCGGCGCACAGACAATGACGTCAGTCTGTGCGCCGGAGAAGGAAGTCGGATAAAGCCGGATGAAGATGGAAGAGCGTGATGGCGGCGGGACAGCAGCGGGACACCAGCGGGACACCGGCGGGAATAAGTAGAATGATATTTTACTTTACAGGTTGGTGGCAGCGCGGGGGGGGGGCGCCTGTATACTCATGGGGGGGGGGGCTGCAGCTCTATATACCAGTGGGGCGCCCCTGAAAGTAAGATGGTGTCTTACTTTCGGGGTATGTCTTACATTACCCGACCTCCCTAAAACTGGCACCATGCCTTACTTTCGGGGGCGCCCTACTTTCGGGGAAACACGGTATGTACAGCCAGGTACAACTATCCATCTGGGGGCTTGAATCTGCAGTGCAGTAAGGGCCAAGCTTTGTGGTTTTCCTTCCCCCCACCGCGAATTGCAGGAATAAAAACTCTCTAGCATCTTTCTCATCGCTGACCAGGATGGAGGTTGACATTCCGCACTGTAATCCACTGCTGAACAGTCTCGGGGGGTACACCCCATCATGGCGATTTCTGGAGAAGAGGACAGAGGAATTAGGTGATGGCCACCCCCTCTTGGAGACATGGGAGGAACTTGGGAAATCTTGACAGACCTTTCTTGTTCTCTGGCCCCCGTGGGTTTCTCTGCAGCTGACTGGCTAACACGTCAGCCCTGGCCTGCAGCCGATGCCTCATCCTCTTCATGTCAGCCTCCTGATGCCAATAATGAATACCCTGGCACACTGCAAGGATTAAAGTCAATATAGAAAAATAGAGATCCAAAGGATGGTGCTTCTATGATCCACTCTGCTGTTAAAGGGATCCTGTCACCTCCAAAACGCCTCCTAAGCTAGCAAAACATGTCCCTGCAGCATTCCATCACTAATATCACACTCATTTTGTCTCCTAAAAGCATCCTATGAAAGTGCATAAAAACGTTTTAATACTTACTCATTAGTGATTATAATTAGCAGAGTGACTATTCTTTAGTCACCAAGGCGGGCTGTTGTGCAGCTCCAGGGATCCACCCTGTCTCTGTGTGTTCTGCTGTGATGTGCAGGCATTGCCCTCCCCCTCTCTATCACTCACAGAATGCAAATCATTAGTTCTGCCTTCAGTTTCAGTTTCACTTAAGCACAGACAGAAAGAGGCTGGATCCTGGAGCTGCAAAAGAACACCCCCTGGTGACTAAAGAATA
The DNA here is from genome assembly GCA_033576535.1 of Allobates femoralis. Classification (NCBI taxonomy): domain Eukaryota; kingdom Metazoa; phylum Chordata; class Amphibia; order Anura; family Aromobatidae; genus Allobates; species Allobates femoralis. The sequence continues at coordinate 461,119,919 of JARQOC010000005.1, read as the reverse complement.
TAGCCCCTGCTAATTATAATCACTAATGAGTGAGTATTAAAACGTTTTTCTCCACTTTCACAGGATGCTTTTAGGAGACAAAAGAAGTGTGAGATTAGTGATAGGATGGAGCAGGGACATGTTTTGATAGCTTAGGAGGCGTTTTGGAGGTGACAGGATCCCTTTAAAGAATAAGGACCACACAGGGACTGAGTGCAAAGACAATTTATTCTGACACGTTTCGGTGCCGTCCCAGCTTATTCATCAGGGGTACAAAACCCCTATTTTATATCCCTGATGAAGGAGCTGGGACAGCACCGAAACACATCGGAATAAATCATCATTGGACTCAGACCCTGCTTGGTCATCATTCTTTAACAGCTGCGCAGATCGTAGAAGCACCATCCTTTGTATCTCTGTATGTATGTACGCCACTTGCATGTGGAAGTGCTGATCCAGCAGCAGCTGTACAGGCGCATATACTAGTTTTGGCTTATCACAATTAGCTCAGGTGAGCATATATAATCATAAGTGCTTGTTCATCTTTAAAGATAAGACCCATTGCACTTTTTCTGTCTCTTAATCCTTCAGATCTTCTCAATACAGAAAAATGGAGGAATCCAATTTGTAGGTGCAAAAAAACACGTGTTTTTTATTATCACATTGATTTAGAAACTCATCCGTTTCAGCTGCTTGAGCCTTTATCAAGGATCTGATTACAGGGTGAATTAAACAAAGCATAAAATACAATCAAAAGACAATTCAAACATAAAAAACGTAATTTACAGGAAATCTGTCTATCTTCGGACATTGTAATCTGGTAAACGAGTCATATTCATGTAATAGTGATGATAATTAGTGCACATCCAGTCTAGGTGCACGTGAGTTCATCACATAGTCGACTGAATCATATAGGTGACTAAGTTGTGGGCTTATTACGAAGGGATGCTATACCTACAGGAAGCATGGTTAAACAAGGGGATACAGGCTTATGAGTAAGTAGGGTAGGGCAAAAGGAAAGAAAAAAGGAAAAAGAATACCTAGGCAGCTTCAATGGTGATATGAGCTAAGAGAAACTTAACATAGAAATAAATGAAATGATAAGTCTTAAATCCAAAAAGAAAGGTAATCTCTAGTTGCTAAACCTCAAAGTGGCTGGGAAGGGCATTAGTCACCACAAGGGGTTAAGACAGGGAACATCGATGTGTGCACTGATAAGTAACTTTATAGTGGTATATAAATTAGTTGAGGTATCACATAATCCAGCTAGATGACTACCTTAATTACTCAGAGGATAAGCTCCTACGTGTGTATATCACAGTTAGCTCTTTGGCTTTTGAGTTTAGTACAACCAGTAGATTGACTAAGGGCAGTCCTACATTCACTGTGGCTATATAGTGTATAAAGAGGTAGAAATATATTACAGATCTAGACAAAACTTGTGTTACAAATGTTACACTAAAATATACCTGTATGAGAAATAGGGATAACTTCCCAGATGCTGGGATCAGGCAAATTTACAACTCTAATGGAAAGCAGAACAGATAAAGTATAAGCTCAATCTTATATAAAGGAGATATGGATTAATACATACCAAGGAGAAGTGCAACTGTAGGCTGTAAGCTGTGAGATCGCAGAGCAAGGATTTACCTGGTCAGGCATGCATAGGATTGTGGCGGTGTGTGCCATATAGTGATCGTTATGCATTCCACTATGTGACAAACTCATGTGCACCTAGATAACACATACACTAATTATCATCACTACTACATGGATATCACTTGTCCCACCTGATTATCATGTCTGAAAATAGACGGATTTCCTGTGAATTACATTTTTTATGTTTGAATTGAGTTTTGACTGTGTTTTATGTTTTGTTTAATTTAAAATGTAATCAGATCCTTGATAAAGGCTCAAGCAGCCGAAACGTTGCCAAAATCTTGAACAAGTTTCTTAATCGGTGTAATAATAAAGAATATATCTTTTTATGCACCTATATTCCTTCATTTTACTATATTGACTCTAGTGCTTGTGGTGTGGGAGGGTAGTCATTATTAGTCTCAGTTATTTTTTCTCTTAAGCACCCCTACGGTGGTGAGCCAGGCTCTACTCTATTACTATGGACACCTGACGTTAGTCTTGGAATTTGCACATGGTGGCAACCCGACTTACGCCTCCTGCAAACTACCCCTTGCTGTCCTTCATCTTCATGTAGGTGACCGCCTCCAGAGTGTGGAGTCATAAAGGTAGCTGGTCACACAGCAGTGTGGACCAGTTCATGTAGCACCTGTCACCAGTCCTTTCTTAGGCTAGGAACCCCAATTCCCTCTTCTGGAAGAAGGTTGCCACTTGGCCATGGGGGCATTGCTCATCAAATGCAATAGCCTAAGGCCCCTGAAACCAGTCTTAGGTGATGGCATCAGAGAGCCCAAATTATTCTGGAAATGAGTTGGACCGATGTGGTTCAGGCCGATTAGGATAGTTGCTGGGAGGGGGTAGGGGTCCCAACATGGCATTCTCCCAATTAAAGCACTCAAGGCAGGGAAACAAGAGCTTCTGCACTACTAACTCCTCCTTGTCCTCCTCATCCTCCTCCTGTATTTGCCAATCCACCAACTGTGACACAGGCCGCAGGTCTAATAAGGCCAGGCATGCTTCAAGATTCTGACTTTAACCTGTGATGGTCCTGGCTGGCATATAGAACAGCTATCCTCCTGACTCTGAGCTTCATTCTGGTGGGACCTCTTGTTCAGGCATGGTGACATAGCACTGGTGACCTCGCTGCATATCAAGCCTATAGTGGATTGTGAAGTCTTACTCTAGCTCACATATGTAGATAAAGTAATCTCCTCTGTGGGCTGCTCTGGTACTGGTTGTGAAGCACCCTCGACCCTCGATGGGGTGTTAAGAAAGATCACGTTCTCCAGAACACACATGTTTTGGGGTGGATCCATCACATCTCCAAAATGCAGAATGCAGGCACACTTTACTACAGGGTAGGTGTGTTGTGCAACAATCTATAGATGGCACCGGTCTCTGAAGTGATGCATTTTTCTTTTGCTTAGTGGCCTACTTTTTTCAGCACAGGACCCAATAGCTTACAGTATATTATTGTTTACCCAATTATGTTGCCTAGCTCTTCAATAAACTCTCCATTGAGTAGGCTGCAGAAGTTACCTGACTTACAAATCCCATTCCCCATGCCCCAGGTAACATCTGAGGTAGCTGGGATTATTCAATCCTGACATATTTGGAGGAGAACTAAGGAAAAGAAAATAGTGTATTTTAAGCTAAAGTCAAAGATTAATAATACATGTAACATACCACATACTTGTACATATGACAAATATCTGTGTTCTAAATGCATGGAATCAAATGAAATAAAGGGATTGCACATTTTCAAGAAGCAATATACATAGTATGGTGTTTCATGACTGTGAACAGACCTACAAGGCCATGTATGTTAAGCATGTAATTGACATATCCTATTTTATATAAACTGCTGGCAGATACTGTAAGTATAGAAGAGGCGGCCTCACATGCTGCTGATTCTCTGCAATAATAATTTGTACTCTAAAAAAAAAAATAATAATAATAATTAAAAGAAAAAAATGTAAAAAAAATACAGACTGGAGCCCACAACTGTCTGCTTTAGCTTAGCTATCAGAAAGTGATCCGCTGCACACTAAACACAATATATGACATAATCGAATGTTTGACTAATATATAAGAAACTAATGTAAATTTTAAAGATGAAAATTAACTTTGCAGAAACTGTTTCAGGAAACAACATGAAAAGTGAGAATCTTAGTTGATGCATTGGCCCATGCATGTTAAGCCTGATAACCTGCGCCAAGGTGTTCTCATGTATATCGGGTCCCTATTTCCCTTACCTTATGCCTCTGTCTGTGGTGCAAATGCTTATGAGGTTATAAGCCTCTGAGTGCAATTTAAAACCTATGTGTATGGGTGTGGTAGAAAGTTGGACTACAACAAGATGGTGGAAAAACATGGCTAATCTTGAGTAGGCTATCGAGGGAAGGGTGCACAGTCAAAAACAGTAATATAATAATTAACATTCCATTATGTCATATATTGTGTTTAGTGTGCAGCGGGCAAATACTGCTGTAATCTGTTATGTACAACAGCAGACTCCTGTCAGCTGTTGTACAGTTTTATGAATGAAAGCTCCGGGCTCCTCAGAGCGGCGCGCATACTATTGCTATTGGTAAAGTATGTGCGCTGCCCATAGATCTTATTGTAAGTGGCTTCAGGACCTCAGACAGCAGCGCACATACTGTAGCAATAGCAATAGTATGCGCGCCGCTCTGAGGAGCCCGGTGCTTTCATTCATAAAACTGTACAACAGGAGTCTGCTGTTGTACATACGGTAACAGATTACAACAGTATATGCCCACCTGAGTGGGTGGAAGGTCTCTAGGGGGACTGGGCACCCCCTAGAGACATTAAACAAACATTTATTTATTAAATTTAAAGTTTTACAGAACACAGAGCACTTTGCTTATCCCGGCAGCAGCCAGGATAAGCAAAGTATATGCGGGAACCGCATTGCTCAGGATTACACATCCTGAGCAATCCGGTTCCCGCATTGCAGATTACAGAACTGCTCCGAAAACTGCAGCCTGCATGATTTTTCATGCAGGCTGCAGAGCCGGAGATGGAAACCGGATTGCTTGTGAAGCAATCATAGGCTCCTATGAGAAGCATTTCCTGATCCGGTTTTGAGCTTTTTAAAAGCTCAAAACCGGATCAAGTTTTAAAAAAAAAACCTGATGTGTGACCCTAGCCATAGTCTTTTTCCAGCTAGCACCTGAACCTGTAGGTGTGCCAGTCCTCTTTAAATTATGCTTTAGCTTAGCTGGCCATCAAGGAGGAACTCAGACTGTTTTTTTTTTAATATCTTTTTCTTATTAAGGTTAGAACAAGACTACACAACCTTTAATGCCACACTAAAGGCACTACAGGGTGCAATTGTATAATATGTAAGGGTGTTGGGATATTATATAGGTGCAGGATACCTATCTACCATCTATCTGTGTATATATATATATATATATATATATATATATATATCTTTATATGCTTGCTTTATTATTTTGTCTTAATGTACAGAGTATTTTGTTGGGTTTAAAAATACATTGCATACAGACCACATTCGCTTAGCATACGCATGTCATGCTGATACTAGGTGAGAAATAAATGTGAATCCCCATAGCATTCACATGTCATACGTATGCTTGGTGAGGAAAAAAATGGCATGACACTTGCCTGACTCTCTGCAACTTTTGAGGCTCAGAATCCCAATGAGTCTGTATACGCAGATGTGAGCGAATCCTCAAATGATCCTTCATGCCAAAAAACACGGATTATTGTCCACAGGCTGTGTAAGGTTTTGCAGCTACATTACACCTCATTCACTTCAAATTGTGTACCATTGTAGTTACAACCTTTGAACAGGTATGTTGCTGTTGTTGGTTTTTTAAGAAAGTAGATGTACTGTTATAATTCTAAGGCTGGGGTCACATTTCGAAGGCACAATGAAGAAACCGCATCCCTTACCAGATCCGGTATTACCGTGTGCCATCACATTTGGCATCACATTGCAGATCTGGATCCAGTAATGGATCCAGATCTGCAATGAAAAAAAAATTGTGCCACCAAAACCAGATCCTATACCACAAGGTACATTCATGTACCTTGCGGTACCGGATCCGGTTGCCATAGGCGACCATTATAAAAAAAACAGATCCGGTTTTACAACCGCTCCGAAAAATGCTGCCTGCATGATTTTTACCGCAGGCTGCAAAATCGGATGCGGTGACCGGATTACATTAGGTGAAATCCGGGTTTTCTATTGCAGCCTATGGCTGCAGAATCGGATCTGGTTTTGAAAACAAAACCACAAATGTGACCCTAGCCTTAGTCTATCCAACCCCTTTAATGCACTCCTACAATAACTGTCTTGTATGTCATAATGAAATAATAAAATAAATACCGTATATACTCGTGTATAAGCCGACCCGTGTATAAGCCGACCCCCCTACTTTTGCCCCAAAAATCTGGAAAAACCTATTGACTCGTGTATAAGCCGAGGGTGGACCCCAGCACAGGTATACAGCCCGTTACAGTAGCCCCGAGCAGTAGTGAATACCAGCAGCCCCAGAGGCTATACAGCAGCCCCAGTGGTAGTATACAGCAGCCCCAGTGTAGTATCACAGCCCCAGTGGTAGTATAACAGCCCCAGTGGTATATACAGGCCCCAGAGGTATATACAGCCCCAGTGGTAGTATACAGCAGCCCCAGAGGTATATACAGCCCCAGCGGTAGTATACAGCAGCCCCAGTGTATATATCCCAGCAGCCCCAGAGGTATATACAGCCCCAGTGGTAGTATACAGCAGCCCCAAGGTATATACAGCCCCAGTGGTAGTATACAGCAGCCCCAGAGTATATACAGCCCCAGTGGTAGTATACAGCAGCCCCACAGGTATATAGAGCCCCAGTGGTAGTATACAGCAGCCCCACAGGTAAATACAGCCCCAGTGGTAGTATACAGCAGCCCCACAGGTATATAGCGCCCCAGTGGTAGTATACAGCAGCCCCACAGGTATATAGAGCCCCAGTGGTAGTTTACAGCAGCCCCACAGGTATATAGAGCCCCAGTGGTAGTATACAGCAGCCCCACAGGTATATAGAGCCCCAGTGGTAGTATACAGCAGCCCCACAGGTATATAGAGCCCCAGTGGTAGTATACAGCAGCCCCACAGGTATATACAGCCCCAGTGGTAGTATACAGCAGCCCCACAGGTATATAGAGCCCCAGTGGTAGTATACAGCAGCCCCACAGGTATATAGAGCCCCAGTGGTAGTATACAGCAGCCCCACAGGTATATAGAGCCCCAGTGGTAGTATACAGCAGCCCCACAGGTATATAGAGCCCCAGTGGTAGTATACAGCAGCCCCACAGGTATATAGAGCCCCAGTGGTAGTATACAGCAGCCCCACAGGTATATAGAGCCCCAGTGGTAGTATACAGCAGCCCCACAGGTATATACAGCCCCAGTGGTAGTATACAGCAGCCCCACAGGTATATAGAGCCCCAGTGGTAGTATACAGCAGCCCCACAGGTAAATATAGCCCCAGTGGTAGTATACAGCAGCCCCAGTGATAGTATACAGCAGCCCCAGAGGTATATACAGCCCCAGTGGTAGTATACAGCAGCCCCACAGGTATATAGAGCCCCAGTGGTAGTATACAGCAGCCCCACAGGTATATAGAGCCCCAGTGGTAGTATACAGCAGCCCCACAGGTATATAGAGCCCCAGTGGTAGTATACAGCAGCCCCACAGGTATATACAGCCCCAGTGGTAGTATACAGCAGCCCCACAGGTATATAGAGCCCCAGTGGTAGTATACAGCAGCCCCACAGGTAAATATAGCCCCAGTGGTAGTATACAGCAGCCCCAGTGATAGTATACAGCAGCCCCAGAGGTATATACAGCCCCAGTGGTAGTATCCAGCAGCCCCAGGGGCTGTATACAGCAGCAGCCCCAGGGGCTGTATACAGCAGCAGCCCCAGGGGCTGTATACAGCAGCAGCCCCAGGGGCTCTATACAGCAGCAGCCCCAGGGGCTCTATACAGCAGCAGCCCCAGGGGCTGTATACAGCAGCAGCCCCGGAGGTATACAGGCCCCCCCCATCAAGCTCCACGGACCCCCCCCCTTTGCGCGGCAGCCTGTAAGGGAAAATCATACTTATCAGTGTCCCGCGCTGTCCCGCCGCTTGCCGACACACGATCCCGGGCTTCAATTCGCGACTTCCGGCTTCCGGCGGTCGCGGGCAATGACGTCATTCCCGCGACCACAGGAAGTGCGGAAGACGCGGAATGAAGCCCGGAATCGTGATGTCGGCAAGCGGCGGGACAGCGCGGGACACTGATAAGTATGATTTTCCCTTACAGGCTGCCGCGCAAGGGGGGGGGGTCCGTGGAGCTTGATGGGGGGGCCTGTATACCTCCGGGGGCTGCTGCTGCACATAGATTACCGTATATACTCGCATATAAGCCGAGGGGGACTTTTCAGCCCAAAATTTGGGCTGAAAAACTCGGCTTATACGCGAGTATATACGGTAGTAGGCTGATTACTGTAACTGTTAGTGTTTTAGCTGTAAAAAAGGACAATGCAGATATTATTATTTAAATATACATAATCTCAGAATTTTATACAATGTTAAGATATTTTTAAAGTTTTCCAAGGTGAAACGAGAAAGGAGAAAATTGATGTACTGTTCTTTTTGTAGATGAAGGCATATCTAATGAGGTAGAAAAGATGAAAGGCATAGGATACATTAAGGCTCAATAAAAATAATTTCATGCAATTGTAAGAGAGAACATAAGTTGGGATAGATCTATATCTCTGAAAGATTTCTGATTACATTAACATCCCTAGACTTAGAATTTGCCATTATCGGGGTGAAGAATTTATATTTTTTTAACACAGGCAACAATGATTGCCCTGACTCATAAATATTAAAATGTTATTATGACCTCTTTTAGGTGCTGAAACATTTCTTTAAGATTAAGCTGTTCATGGTTGTAAAAAAAAAAGAGACGAAAGAAAAGATAGATAAATGGTATTGTTTAAACTTTGTAATTTATTTTAAATTGTATTTCATGAATAAGAATGAATACTGTACAATATACATTGTTTTCAAAAAACAATACCAATTGTATCATATTGTCTATTTTTTCTTTACTGTGGCTTTAAAAGCTTTCACATTTTTCTTATTTTGCTATTCATTGTTGTCTTTTTTTTCAGATTTTTTTTAATTTTTATGTCAGAAATAATTTTTTGCTGATATCAGGGCAAAACTATGAAGAAAACAAATCAAAACTTTAAGGTCATACTTTTCAGATAAAATAATCAATTATTCATAATAATGTTTCTTTCACACAAGTATAAGGATGGTTTCACACTTGCATTGTTTTTCTCTTGCATTGTAATCCATCGAAATCCTGAAGCCTCCTGATCAGGCATGTGTTCATATATTTCTAATTAATGATTACATGGGATCCTACCACATTAGTTTTTTTTACCTCCTCCATGGACACAAGAAATTACGTCTGTGCTGCTCGTCTAAAATCATGATGCATAGGCTGCATCTCAATGCGGTCACAAATATAATGTATTTTAATGGTGTCTGGATCCAGAAATGGGCGGAACTGTCCAATCAGATCCATTGTTCTATTCTGAGCATGCTCAAATCCCACTCTCTCTCTCTAGCTAGGGTCAGATTAGCGCTAATAGGGGGTTCCGTTAAAAACATAGGTTTGGACAGCCTTAACACAGTGTCACCGCCTTGGTAGTGCCACGTTAATGCTGACAGTTTTTCCCTATGGTGATGCAGTCCCTAGCGCAGCTCAAACGGCAGCATCTGAGTGCTGGAGTTTGGAATCTTGCGCTTTTTCCTAGCGCATCAAATAACGCTTCTGAAAGCATCATGTGACGCGCTAGGAAAAAGCGCAACTTTTCAAACTCCAGCACTCAGATGCTGGTATTTGAGCTGCGCTAGAATCATGGAATTCTTGCAAAAGTTGTAATCTGAGATACACAGGAACACATAACCTTCAGGGGTATTAGAAGGAGCCAAGGACTGAGTGGCATGGATTTCAGCTTCCAACTCAGAGGAAACCATGGCGACAACAATACCCTGAGGAAGAAAAGAGGAAGAGGGTTCTGGAGGAGACAACGAATTAAGACTACGAAACAAGGCATCCAGTCTTATGTTCGTGGACCCTGATTTGAACATAATAAAAAAATTAAATCTAGAAAATCTGGCCTGTCTAGGGTTCAACTACTTAGCAGATTTAATATAAGCAAGATGTTTTTGATCTGTCACCACGGTGACCAGATGAACGGCTCCTTCCAAAAAATGCCTCCATTCTTCAAAAGCCAACTTGACAGCAGGTAACTCTCGATTACCCACATCACAGTTTCTTTCGAAAGGAGAAAAATTTTTAGAGAAAAAGGCAAATGGTCACAGGTTAGTTAAAGTCTCAGAACCTTGAGACAATACAGCCCCCACCCCTTCCTTGGAAGCATTCAACTCCACAATGAACGGCCTCTGGAAGTCTGGTTAAACAAGGAGCAGACATAAAACTTTTAGTTTCAAAAGACACAACCAGTAATGATTTGCAAACCCTAAAAAGCACTGCAGAGCCTTGTGGTCGTTGGGTTGAACCCAATCAATGATAGCCTGAACCTTCCCTGGATCCATGTTAAAACCGGAGGCTGACACAATGAAGAATGATATTTCTTGAACAGAAAACGTACATTTTTCAATTTAAGCGAACAAATCTTTTAAGCTTTGCAAAATCAAACAGACATGTTTATGATGGGAATCCAGGTCAGGTGAGAAAATTTAAAATATCATCTAAATAAACCACAAAAATATCCCAATATAATCAGAAAGAATATCATTCATAAAATTCTGAATAAACGTGGGTGCATTAGTTAGACCAAAAGGCATGATGACATTTTCAAAATGACCCTCAGATGTTAAAAACGCTGTCTTCCACTCAAAACCCTCATGAGTACGTATCAGATTTTATGCCCCTCTAAGATCCAGTTTGCAAAACCATTTGACTCCTGAAATCTGATTATATAAATTGGGTATGAGTGGAAGCTGAAAATCTGGCAGCTGCCGGCAATGAGGAAGGATGAATATGACCTTTTCGTAAACGTTCAGTAATATAAACTTTCATGGCTGCCCGCTCAGGACCAGACAAGTTATACAAGCGAACCTTGGGCAATTCGGCATTAGGAATGAGATTAATAGCACAATCATAGGGACGATGTGGAGGTAAGATCTCAGGCTCTTTTTCCTAAAAAAAATCTCCGAAGTCTTTCTGGGATTCTGGAAGACCTTGCAGACTAATGGAGCAAACATGTACAGATTTAAGACAGTTTTCAACACAATAAAGACCCCATTTGATAATATCTTTCAGTTTCCAGTCAATGATTGGATTATGCATATGCAGCCAAAGGATACCCAACACAATTCTAGCCGGTAAATTGTCCAAAACATACCAGGAGATTAATTCCATGGGAAGGGACCCCACCTTAAGTGTGAACTCCACCATAACTAACTGAACCAGATTTTTGAGTAACGGAGTTCTATCAATGGCCACAATTTGAATGGGGCTTTCTATCTTAACTGTCCCTAATTCTAACTTCAGAACAAGTCCTGAATCAAATTAGCCACAGATACCCAGTCAATAATAGCAAATGTTGACAGACATTGATTTTGAAAAAGAAGTTCAGCATTCAACAATACTTTATTGGAGGTGTAAAGCGGTGCCTGGAAGTCTGGCTCAACAATCACCCAGACTTAGGCATTTCCCGACTACTTGTTTGCTGCAGGTCGTGCTAAGCAATCCTTTAGGAAATGACCAGCTTGACCAGCTTGGCCACAAAAGATACAAAGTGCAAGTTCCTGATGGCGAATTAACTCACTGATCCTTGAGCTGGCAGTTTCAACCTCCATAGTTTCCAACTCAGGTAAATAAACCGGGCCAGATGGACAAAATGGAATCTCTTGTTGAACACTGCGTCTCTCCTGCATCCTTCGATCCATGCGGATAGCCTAAGTCATGGCCTCCATCAAACAACCAGGTGGAGCATGTAGAGCCAGAGCATCATTTAGAGACTCCGAAAGACCCCTGAGAAATTGGAATTTGAGAGCTTTATCATTCCACAGAACCTCAGCAGACCACTGATGAAACTCAGTACAATAGTATTCTGCTTTGCGATTACCCTGTGTCAGGTTAATGATCATTGTCTCTGCCACTCTGACCGTGTCAGGTTCATCATAGATCTGGCCTAAAGTGTCAAAAAAAGACGTCTACCAAAAGACCTTCAGGAGCAAAAGAGGGTAGGGAAAAAGTCTGCAGATCACCACTTCCCCCCCCCCCCCCCCCCGCAAAAGTGACATTATAATTCCCACCCACTGTGACTCACTCCCTGATGACCGAGGGCATAAGGAAAAAAAAATTACAGCTCTCCTTGCAAATTCTGAACTGGTCTTTTTCTCCTGAAAATTTGTCAAGGATTACTGCAAAAGGTTCAGAGGGGCTCAAAGATATGTCAGAAGATTCAGAAGTCATAACGGCGGTCAGAGAAGAGAGATTCTGAGGGGCAGGAAAAGTATTAGATATCTGTCCCTGTAACTGAGCCTGAGAGGCTGCCAGTTTGTGTTGCTCCAAGGCCAGATCGATGGACTAACTGAGTCAGATCCGCCACCTGATCACACAAAGTATGTAACAGATCCATAGGTGAGGAAAAGAAAAAATTATACGGTCAATCGTAATGTGACGTGAGTCTCTACTGTAATTATTAGTCTCAGAGGTAAATAAACAGACTGCAGAGCGTTTATGAACAACAGTTTTCAGCTCTTTCCACAGATTCTCGATTGGATTCAGGTCTAGACTTTGACTTGGCCTTTCTAACACCTGGATACGTTTATTTTTGAACCATTCCATTGTAGATTTTGCTTTATGTTTGGGATCATTGTCTTGTTGGAAGATAAATCTCCGTCCCAGTCTCAGGTCTTTTGCAGACTCCAACAGATTTTCTTCCAGAATGGTCCTGTATTTGGCTCCATCCATCTTCCCATCAATTTTAACCAACTTCCCTGTCCCTGCTGAAGAAAAGCAGGCCTAAACCATGATGCTGCCACCAACATGTTTGACCGTGGGGATGGTGTTTTGGGGGTGATGAGCTGTGATGCTTTTACTCCAAACATATCATTTTGCATTGTGCCCAAAAAGTTTGATTTTGGTTTCATCTGACCAAAGCACCTTATTCCACATATTTGGTGTGTCTCCCAGGTGGTTTGTGGCAAACTTCAAACAAGACTTTTTATGGATATCTTTGAGAAATGGATTCCTTCTTGCCTCTCTTCCATAAAGGCCAGATTTGTGCAGTGTACAACTAATTGTTGTCCTCTGGACAGACTCTCCCACCTCAGCTGTAGATCTCTGCAGTTCATCCAGAGTAATCATGGGCCTTTTGGCTGTGTCTCTGATCTGTCTTCTCCTTGCTTGAGATTAAAGTTTAGAGGGACGGCCGGGTCTTGGTAGATTTGTAGTGGTCTGATACTCCTTCCATGTCAATATGATTGCTTGTACAGTGCTCCTTGAGATGTTTAAAACTTGGGAAATCTTTTTGTATCCAAATCCAGCTTTAAACTTTGCCACAACAGTATCTTGGACCTGCCTGGTGTGTTCCTTGGTCTTCATGATGATCTCTGCACTTAAAACAGAACCCTGAGACTATCACAGAGCAGGTGCATTTATATGGAGAATTGATTACACACAGGTGGATTCTATTTATCATTACCAGTCATTTAGGATAACATTGGATCATTCAGAGATCCTCACTGAACCTCTGGAGTGAGTTTGCTGCACTGAAAGTAAAGGGGCCGAATACCGTATATACTCGCGTAAAAGTCGAGTTTTTCAGCCCAAAAATTGGGCTGAAAAGTACCCCCCTCGGCTTATACGCGAGTCAGTGCGGGGGCTGCTGTATACAGCGGTATACAGCAGCCCCCACATCCCCAGTAATGCAGGGCCCCCCCAGCCTTGCTCTGGTCACCTGTAAAGCAAATTTTACTTATCACTGTCCCGCTGTCCGTGCCCGCCGCTGCCGACATCCGCGATCCTCCATCTACATGCGTTTTCTTCCTGTTTCCTGTGTTCGGCGCCGGTAATTACGTCATTGCCAACTAAGAAAAAAGGAAAAAAAGAAAAGTGTGTCTTTTTATGGGAATCAAACCCAGAGTTATAAGAAAAGAAGAATCATAATGATATATAACATTAGGAATAGCTCTTTGCTCTCCTGATCTTATAGATCATCATGATTCTTCTTTTCTTATAACCCCAGATTTGATTCCCATAAAATAACACACTTCTCCATTTTTCCTTTTCTCTTTATTCAGTTTTACTGGTAAGAATTTGGGCCCTTTTCTCCTGACACAACTGGTGTAACTGAGTCATGTTTGTAGGTCGAGTTGCTCAAACCTTCCTTTTCAGCTTTGCCTATACATTTTCAATAGGATTGAGATCAGGACTTTGTGATGGCCACGCCAAAACATTGTCTTTGTTACTATGGATAATGACACAATCTTAACAGCTTCTGCCGTCATCTTCACAAGAACTTTGGATTTTGTTCTTGGGTTGATACGTACATGCCGGGTGAAAGCATGCTCACCTCTGGGACACAAAAACCCATCTCCTATCTTAGCAGTAAGATGGTTGGACATTCCCATCCTATTTGTACTTGCATGTAATTCTTTGTACAGATGAATGAGGCATCTTCAGGTATCTGTAAATTGCACTCAAAGATGAACCAGACTTGTGAAAATTCAGAATTTTCTTCCAGATATCTTGGCTGATTTCTTTAGACTTTCCCATGATACTACACAAAGAAGCAGTGTCTTTAAGGTGTGCATTAAAATACATCTAGAGGTGTGTTTTCTAATTAACTCATATGTAGCCAATAAGCCTATTAGAAACTTGCAAAACAATGACATCATCATATAGGCTTTCCCAAATTGTTTAAAGGCATAGTAATCTTAGTGTATGTAAACTTGTAGATTTGTAGATTTGTAGAAAGCAATAAAAATGCCTTAAAACATATTCTGGTATCTGGCATATCTAAATAATTATGGTAATCCTAATTGACCTGAATTGAGAAAGGTTTATTCTGATTTCATGTCAGATAATGAGAACAACATGCACATGTGTATTTTTATATAGTTTATGTAAACTGGTTTCAACCGTATATTGTTAACATAAAGCAATGTGACTATTCAATAGCCATACTTTTAGATCCTTGCTATAAAAGCAAAATAAGGAATTTTATCCAGCTTCCGAAAAGGAGTAAAAATTTGATTATCACCAGGTTATGTTCTGCTGCCTACTTTGCCAAGCTTTCGTTCAACAAACAACTGCCGACTTTATGATTGAACATCAAACTCTTTTGCAGTCTACACAGAAACAATATTCCCCCACAAGTTCCAGCATTAAGGTTACAATAAATAGCCAAGGCAGCAACACATATAGTATATTTGGCATGATGGACCGGATGTTTTTCATGTCATTGCCACAACCTAGTGCACTTCAGCAAATACAGGCACACTGTCTGAACAGCCAGGTTCAGTCATACCTAGAATGTGTTTTTTTTCAGTCACACACTTCTTGACTGCCCATCATGTTTCATATGGCTTGACTCTACTGCTGCTGTCAGGACCGCCATTGCTGACCCTAAATTGCATAGCATCTACTTGTCTGCCCTGTCTGATCTCTTTACCATGCTAGATGAAAATATTGCTTCTGTTTTTCAACAATCTTCTAGCTCTCTATAATTCATGAAATATTTCAATTTCTAGATTCCCATCAAGGAAACCTAAAAAAAAATTAAATTTGAAAGAATTTATATTTAATCTTTACCAATTACTGATAGGTTAATAGATAAGTGATAATGGCACACTTGCAGACCCATGTTAGGTCAACAACTAACATAGTAACCTATCTCAATTGGACTAAAACTTTAGAAATCTTAGATCTAGTCAGTTCAGTGTTGATCACAGCCTCTAAGGAATAGAGAAATTGTAATACATGTTAAGGGTCACTATTAATGACTAGGGATGAGCAAGCACCGTACTATTCGAAATCGCTATACCCGTAACGACTAGGTCTCGGTACTCGCTACTCGTTGCGAGTATAGCGATTCTGAGTACTTTTGCAGTGTATCAATGGATACACTGCAAAAGTCCTGTAAAAGAGATGAAAAGTAATTAGAAAATTAAAAATCAGATACTCACCTTAACCGACGGCTGCACCGGGACTGGTCGTTGGACATCTATTCATGTTTAAGGACTTTTCACTCTCCCAGTGAATCAGATGGCTGGGAGAGATCTGGCCAATCAGATGCCGCCTTGTCACAATGACGTGATCGCTAGCGGCCACCTGATTGGCCAGATGGAAAGGTCCTCTCAGGTACACCAAGGACCTTTCCATCTGGCCAATCAGGTGGCCGCTAGTGATCACGGCATTGTGAAGTGACAGCATCTGATTGGCCAGAACTCTCTCAGCCATCTGATTGGCTGGGAGAGTGAAAGGTCCTTTAACATGAATAGATGTCCATCGGCTAGTCCCGATGCAGCCGTCGGTTAAGGTGAGTGTCCGATTTTTTTATTTTCTAAAAACTTTTCATCTCTTTTACAGGACTTTAGCAGTGTATCTATTGATACACTGCAAAAGTACTCGGTACTTGCTACTCCCAAGTAATCCTAATTTACTCGGCGAGTAGCGAGTACACGAATACCGCTACTATTCGGCGAGTATACTCGCTCATCCCTATTAATGACCTGAAGTCCAATCCTTGTAGCAACAGATTGGTATTAGACATCACATTGATAAAATCTTCCACTAAATTCCTGCTGTAAAAAGATAGCTCTGCGGAATAAGTTACCTGAAAGACTGAAACAATACGTGCAGTCAATAAATGGTTAAAATAAAGTTTAATATCTATGTCATATCTCTAAATACTTTAGGAGCTTGTTAAATTTAGGTACTTTTTGGTGCAGTATTAATAGAATATTTGTGTTTGGCTTAAGATCAGTTTTCTTCAAAAGTGAGTCAGAATTCCACATGTTCTAAATGTTGGCTTGAGTCGCTGGAACGTTTATGACAGTACAGGACTTATTACAATGGCAAGAACAACTCTATACAAATATATTGACTTTATTTTTATGGTATAAAGTTAGCCTTTTACTTTAAATTAAATACGAAGTACAATTTTTTCTAGCTTTTTTGGATACCATTTATTTATTATTAGAGATATATTTTACTAGGCACATAAAATACATTTGGAGCAATGTCCATTACTCATGCTTTGGCTGTAATTCCTTGGCGACAACTAGGGTATTATTAGGACCATAGAACTCAAATTTTTTTATATCTTTCAGCAATGAATGATTGAATGAACGGAGACAATCCTTGAGTATTTTTACTAAGCTTTAGCTTTCCGCTCTTGGACTTATTTTGTTACAGTTACATCAATTTATGCACACTTGTGCCTAGAAGACTAAAAGCATTTTACCTGGAGTGCATTCATACAAATCTGTTAAAAGTAAGTGTGGTCTTAAATATCAATAAATACATTTTGTGCCTTTTAATACACTTTATGGCTTTCAATCACCACTTTTAGAAGTCAAAGAATGCAACCAATGGAGAGAAAACAGTGTAAAATGTCCTCACAAATCGCATATAAATAAGAAACCATAGCTCTACTGGAATAACCAGCAATATTGGGAAGTGCACACTAACTCATCCTCATGTTCCTCAAAGCACGATGCAAATGCTGTGACTAATAAGCTGTGAATTTCACAAAGGAGCACCGCAGGCAGTAGACAGACACAAAGCTAAAATCAGTTTATCTGTTACCACCTTATGCTCTCCTCCCTAAAGTGGTTACAGATTTCTTTCAGAATTGAAAATAAAAAGCATATATGTCTAGTTTGTAAGCAGTGACAAAAAAAAGTGGTCGAAAACATTTTTATTTTCTTTCACAGAAACAAAATAAACTGGTTTTCAATATATTTTTACATTGAATTCGAATACAATTCCAAGTTTTATGGAAATATTGAAAAATAATTCCAGTGTAGTCAACATTTCTATGAAATACAGCTTACCTAAAATAAATTTCATAATGATTTACGGGAATATTTTGATTCCGGGAATTTAACTTTACGAGAATATTTTGCCACTGGGCTCCACTTACATTTGGACCTTCGTTCCATCATTGAATGTTGCTGATGAATATGCTCCCCATGCAGGTCACAGACAGCAGAAAGATATTTTAAGTAGAAGTTCAGGTGGAAGTCCAAGAACTTACGTTTTACGGACACGTTGTATCCCATAGCTTGATATGTTTTCACAACATCACTCACTACATCACCATAGATTTCTGTTTTATAATTTACAAGAAAAGAAGAGGAGGTCATTTTTGAAGGACAGCCAGGTTGTTTTTTGCAAAAAAAATTAACAGTTCCTGAAATAGTTTGTCATTCTTTACCGATCCTATTTGTGACCCTATAAAAATGCCTTTTTTCTGTTTTACATTACTAATTTTGGGAAATTTAAATTTCAAATGTGTGCATGCAGCAGCATTTTTATGAAATGTATTAGGAATTGTTTCATCAATCCTAGTTAAATATGGAGTGGAGGTAAATATCCATTATCACGATTCACTAAAAGTTCAATTAACACATTTTATTTGTCCAGGAACATGAGATTCATATTTAGGTCATTGTTTTTTAATATATTGAGACTTCCTCGCCCTGCTATCCCATTCAAATAAGAAACAGCAAATTTAGTGTACCCAAGTTTCAATGAAGCAATCATCTTTAAATCTCAGCAGATATTTCAGTTATATTTTCTCTAACAGCAGTTTCATATTTTTGTACGTCTCTTTCATATCAGCAGCATGCGCAACAGGTATTGATGGAAGGTTTTTAGCATTATGTTACCAGCTTCCTCCCTGCTTAGCGCTGCCTGTATGCAGGGAGGAAGCTGGTAACTATGATAAACAGCAGGTATCTAAGCAGTGCTCGCTGCCTGGATACCCGGTTTTTATCATAGTTACCAGCTTCCTCCCCGCTTACAGGCTGAGCTAAGCAGGGAGGAAGCTGGTAACATCGCTTCCAGCGATGTGGGTGGTGGCTCCTAGGTGCCTGTTTGACAGCTCCCCAGCGACCAGGTAATGACGCTCCAGCGATCCCGGCAGGTCGTTATCGCTGCTGGGATCGCTGGAGTGTCGTTGTGTGTGGCTGGACCTTAAGGCAAAACAAGCTGCAGTTACATTGCTGATAGTGTGCTTATCAGCAAGATTTTCTTTACCACCCTTTTAAATTTAACCTTGCTCATTCAGTCAGTGTTCAGAGACTATGGGGTTAAGGTGCTTTGTTCATCCCCATGGCCTCTGATGTAGCAGAGCTGCATGTGTTCAGCAGAGAGAAAACAACGATCAAGGAGGGAAATGATGTATGTAACAACCAACCTGCCATCATAGTGTGTTAAATAAATAAAAAAATGTGTAGGGATTCACAATTTTTTTAGTCTAGCCCAGATAAAGAGGACAGCTGCAAGCTGCCACCCTATGCTGCCTAATTGAACCTTGCCTGGCTAAAAAAATGCGTAGGGCTCCACCCTATTTTTAATTACCAGCCAAGGTAAAACTAGGCAGCTGAGGGCTGGTATTCTCAGTGGGGTGAGGGTCCATTGTTTTTCCAATCAGTATGAAGATCAATACAATACATATTAAAAATCTGTGTTAAAAATACTGTCTGATGAAAACATTTCAAACCATATTTGAATTAAGGAGGTGAAATCCTACTAGAATCACCATTACATTTTATTGTTAAAAGGACATGTTGCCCAGTGTTATTTATGCGCAACTACTTTGGATCAAAATTAATCACAATAATTAACATTATTAACCTTAATGATCAGATGTCAAAATGATAGAAATTTGAATTCATTCTGCTTTTTAGAAAATGAAGCCATGACAATCTCATACAATGCTTAAGAGCTTCCAAAGGCAGTGATTCCTATGATCAGTCTATACATCAATGAATCTCCAGTTTTTGCCTTAAAGTGTAACTGCCATTTACATTTTTATTTTATAAAAATGTAGAGCAAGTGATTAAAATAAACTTTCAAATATACTTCATTACAAAATTCTGGTTGAAAAACATTCATAAACCTTCCACGGGGTGTCCCCACTACGCTGCGTGTGAAGCAGACGCATGTTCGTTATCTGTCAGATCCGTATTCACACTGAAAAGGGCATGTAACCATGTAAGGAAAAGGGGCCGTGACCTACACTGCTGACTGCAGCTGGTGAGGAACATTGTATCAGATTATCTCAGCATAAAACACAGTTGCTAAGCAATGTCAGAATTGGTTAAGAATGTGAAGAAATGTATCCATAAAATATAGTATATTATAAGTAGTGACTGCAAACATAGTGAGGTAGCAGAACAATGCTTCGCCATGTGAACAGTTACTAAATAGAAAAACTACCCATGTAATACAATGAAATGTGCTCCAATAAAGACAGAGGATGCCATAATTCTGGCCGTGGAAAGTGCATTGTGTTCCACTAGTCGGGAATGACGTTGCAAGCACGCAAGGTAAAAGAAGAAGATGATTTGTCTAAATTAACTATAGTTGCAAACCCTTTTAAATTACATCATCATTGCTTCTCTTTTAAAAACCGAGGTATTGATTAACTTATGATAAACATACGAAGAGGGAATTATAAACAGATATTGGCAATAAAAGAAATCCATACAAATGTACACGCACTTTATTGAATAATGCACCACTTGATGAATTAGGAAATGTACAAGTCCCGTGAGCCTCCAGCACAAATGTACACACTCACACATGTATTTACATAGAACATGCATCATATAGAATATTATCTTATATATAAAAGCCGAAGGCCACTTCCGGAATACTACTTCCGTGATGGTCTCCAGACCCGTGGTGGTGACGTTACCACTGCGCGGTCCCCCGGCTACAGGGAGCGGTGGAGGAACGTTCCGCTATCGGAAGTTCCGTCCGCCCTTTAGCCTCTCCCCTCCACCCACTACCGTACCTAGCGGGAAGCAGGGGGGCCGAGCGCCCCGTCCCCCAAGGCATGAGGGGCCCATTGCTCCCACCCCATAGGGGGCCCCGTGCTGCCAGCCGCCCGCCGCGCGCCCGGAGAGGAGGGAGGACGGGAATTCCTGTCCTGCACCTCTGCCCGCCCCTCCTCTCCTCCTACACCAGACGCACGCCGGCCGCGGTAAGTCTGCACCCCCCCACCCAGCTACGCCTCTGCCCTCCAGCCTCCCCAGCCTCTCCTGCCTTCCAGCCTCCCCTGCCCTCCAGCCTCCCCTGCCCTCCAGCCTCTCCAGCCTCCCCTGCCCTCCAGCCTCTCCAGACTCCCCTGCCTCCCCAGCCTCTCCAGTCTCCCCTGCCTCCCCAGCCTCTCCAGCCTCCCCTGCCTCTCCAGCCTCCCCTGCCTCACCAGCCTCTCCAGTCTTCCCTGCCAGCCCAGCCTCCCCTGCCTCCCCAGCGTCTCCTGCCTCTCCAGCCTCACCAGCCTCCCCTGCCTCCCCAGCCTCTCCAGCCTCCCCTGCCTCCCCAACCTCTTCAGCCTCCCCAGCCCTCCAGCCCCTCCAGCCTCCCCTGCCCTCCAGCCTCCGCTCTCCCCTCCAGCCTCCGCTCTCCCCTCCAGCCTCCCCTGCCCTCCAGCCTCCTCTGCCCTCCAGCCTCCAATGCTCTCCAGCCTCTCCAGCCTCCCCTGCCCTCCAGCCTCTCCAGCCTCCCCTGCCCTCCAGCCTCTCCAGTCTCCCCTGCCCTCCAGCCTCCCCTGCCCTCCAGCCCCTCCAGCCTCCGCTCTCCCCTCCAGCCTCCGCTCTCCCCTCCTGCCTCTGCTCTCCCCTCCAGCCTCTCCAGCCTCCCCTGCCCTCCAGCCTCCCCTGCCCTCCAGCCTCTCCAGCCTCCCCTGCCCTCCAGCCTCCCCTGCCCTCCAGCCTCTCCAGCCTCCCATGCCCTCTAGCCTCTCCAGTCTCCCCTGCCTCCCCAGCCTCTCCAGCCTCTCCAGCCTCCCCTGCCTCCCATGCCTCTCCAGTCTCCCCAGCCTCCCCAGCCTCTCCAGCCTCTCCAGCCTCCCTGGCCTCCCTTGACTCTCCAGCCTCCCCTGCCCTCCAGCCTCCCCTGCCCTCCAGCCTCTCCAGCCTCCCCTGCCCTCCAGCCTCTCCAGCCTTCCAGCCTCTCCAGCCTCCCCTGCCCTCCAGCCTCTCCAGCCTCCCATGCCCTCCAGCCTCTCCAGTCTCCCCTGCCTCCCCAGCCTCTCCAGCCTCCCCTGCCTCCCTTGCCTCTACAGTCTCCCCTGCCTCCCCAGCCTCTCCTGCCTCCCCAGCCTCCCCAGTCTCTCCAGCCTCCCCTGCCATCCAGCCTCCCCTGCTCTCCAGCCTCTCCAGCCTCCCCTGCCCTCCAGCCTCACCAGCCTCCCCTGTCCTCCAGCCTCTCCAGCCTCCCCTGCCCTCCAGCCTCTCCAGCCTCCCCTGCTCTCCAGCCTCTCCTGCCTCTCCACCCTCTCCTGCCTCACCAGCCTCTCCTGCCTCTCCAGCCTCCCCTAACTCCCCTGCCTCTCCAGCCTCCCCTGCCTCCCCAGCCTCTCCAGCCTCCCCTGCCCTGCAGCCTCTCCAGTCTCCCCTGCCCTCCAGCCCCTCCAGCCTCCCCTGCCCTCCAGCCCCTCCAGCCTCCCCTGCCCTCCAGCCTCTCCCCTCCAGCCTCCGCTCTCCCCTCCAACCTCCGCTCTCCCCTCCAGCCTCTCCCCTCCAGCCTCCGCTCTCCCCTCCAGCATCTGCTCTCCCCTCCAGCCTCCGCTCTCCCCTCCAGCCTCCGCTCTCCCCTCCCGCCTCCGCTCTCCCCTCCCGCCTCCGCTCCCGCCTCCGCTCTCCCCTCCCGCCTCCGCTCCCACCTCCGCTCTCCCCTCCCGCCTCCGCTCCCGCCTCCGCTCTCCCCTCCCGCCTCCGCTCTCCTCTCCCCTCCCGCCTCTGCTCTCCTCTCCCCTCCCGCCTCTGCTCTCCTCTCCCCTCCAGCCTCTGCTCTCCCCTCCCCTCCAGCCTCTGCTCTCCCCTCCAGCCTCTCCCCTCCCGCCTCCGCTCTCCCCTCCCGCCTCCGCTCTCCCCTCCTGCCTCCGCTCTCCCCTCCCGCCTCCGCTCTCCCCTCCAGCCTCCGCTCTCCCCTCCAGCCTCTCCAGCCTCCCCTGCCCTCCAGCCTCCCCAGCCTCCCCTGCCCTCCAGCCTCTCCAGTCTCCCCTGCCCTCCAGCCTCCCCTGCCCTCCAGCCCCTCCAGCCTCCGCTCTCCCCTCCAGCCTCCGCTCTCCCTCCAGCCTCCGCTCTCCCCTCCTGCCTCCGCTCTCCCCTCCTGCCTCTGCTCTCCCCTCCAGCCTCTCCAGCCTCCCCTGCCCTCCAGCCTCCCCTGCCCTCCTGCCTCTCCAGCCTCCCCTGCCTCCCCAGCCTCTCCAGCCTCCCCTGCCTCCCCAGCCTCTCCAGCCTCCCCTGCCTCCCCAGCCTCTCCAGCCTCCCCTGCCTCCCCAGCCTCTCTAGTCTCCCCAGCCTCCCCAGCCTCTCCAGCCTCCCCTGCCCTCCAGCCCCTCCAGTCTCCCCTGCCCTCCAGCCCCTCCAGTCTCCTCTGCCCTCCAGCCCCTCCAGCCTCCCCTGCCCTCCAGCCCCTCCAGCCTCCCCTGCCCTCCAGCCTCCCCTGCCCTCCAGTCCCTCCAGCCTCTGCTCTCGCCTCCCGCCTCTGCTCTCCCCTCCCGCCTCTCCCCTCCAGCCTCCGCTCTCCCCTACACCCTCTCACCTCCCGCCTCCACTCTCACCTCCCGCCTCTCCCCTCCCGCCTCCGCTCTCCCCTCCAGCCTCCGCTCTCCCCTCCAGCCTCCGCTCTCCCCTCCAGCCTCTGCTCTCCCCTCCCGCCTCTGCTCTCCCCTACAGCCACCGCTCTCCCCTCCAGCCTCCGCCCTCCCCTCTCTCCCTCCCCTCTGCCCTTCCCTCTGCCCTCCCCTCTGCCCTGTCCTCTGCCCTCCAGCCTCCCCTGTCCTCTGCCCTCCAGCCTCCCCTGTCCTCTGCCCTCCAGCCTCCCCTGTCCTCTGCCCTCCAGCCTCCCCTGTCCTCTGCCCTCCAGCCTCCCCTGTCCTTTGCCCTCCAGCCTCCCCTGTCCTCTGCCCTCCAGCCTCCCCTGTCCTCTGCCCTCCAGCCTCCCCTGTCCTCTGCCCTCCAGCCTCCCCTGTCCTCTGCCCTCCTCACCCCTCCAGCCTCCCCTCTCCTCACCCCTCCAGCCTCCCCTCTGCTCACATCTCCTCACCCCTCCAGCCTCCCCTATCCTCACCTCTCCTCACCCCTCCAGCCTCCCGTCCTCACCTCTCCTCTCCCCTCCAGCCTTCGCTCTCCTCACCCCTCCTCACCCCTCCAGCCTCCGCTCTCCTCACCCCTCCATATGCAATGTACAGTATGTGTATATATGTGTGTATGTAGTCACTTCCCTCACTTTCTCCGCACTTCCCTCACTTTGTCCGCACACATACACACACACACTCTGCTATACTTACCACCGACCCTGCATCAGCCGCCTAGATCCTCAGTCGACAATTCGCCACCCCCGAACTACTGGATCCAATATAGCGTCCAAGAAGTCTCCCCAAACTTCCCGAACGCCATATGGATCCAGTCGTCCACGGGCGGTGACATGTCAACTCAGGATCCAGCCGGCGGGGAAGATGCAGGGTCGCTGCTAACTATAGCGCAGTGTGTGTATGTATGTGTGTGTATATGTATGTATGTGTGTGCTGACCACTCTGCCCACGGCGCTGCGCTAACCACTCTGCCCACGGCGCTGCGCTGACCACTCTGCCCACGGCGCTGCACTGACCACTCTACCCATGGCGCTGCCATGACCACTCTGCCCACGCCACTGTGCAGACCAATCTCACCGCACTCACTGCTAACCACTGAGCCACCACACTCACTGCTAACCACTGAGCCACCGCACTCACTGCTAACCACTGAGCCACCGCACTCACTGCTAACCACTGAGCCCCCGCACTCACTGCTAACCACTGAGCCACCGCACTCACTGCTAACCACTGAGCCACCGCACTCGCTGCTAACCACTGAGCCACCGCACTCGCTGCTAACCACTGAGCCACCGCACTCGCTGCTAACCACTGAGCCACCGTATACTCTGCTACCCACTGAGCCACCTGTATTCACACAATTCATTTCACCGCACTCCCCTAACTATTAGTAAATAAACTATATATGGATTCTAGAATACCCGATTCTTTAGAATCGGGCCGCCATCTAGTTCTATATATAATATTCTATATAATGTATGTTCTGTGTACAGTATATATGTGTGTGTATATATTTATGCTGGAGGCTCAGGGAATTGTAAGTTTCCTAATTCATGAAGTGGTGCACATCTATTAGTGAAGTAGGTAAATATTACTCCAGTAGCTTCATTTATTAAAGGAGTTCACAACTATAACAATCTCTTCTCATTTCACTTGTTTCCCACAGTAAAAGTATAAGACCCTATACTCCTCCCCTGTGCTCACTATATACTACACACCAGTATATACTATATAGTAGAAACCAGTATCTACACATCAGTATACATTATATACTACACATCAGTATCTACACATCAGAATACACTATATGCTACACACCAGCATATCTGCACACCAGTTTCCAGTACGCTATATACTACACATCAACATACACTATATACTTCACACCACTATCTACACATAAGTATACACTATATACTACACATCCGTATACGCTATATACTGCACACCACTAATATATACTGCCAACCTAGTATATATACACTGCATACATGCACACTATATAAATTGTACTACCTAGTGTGTATATATATATATATATATATATATATATATATACACACATATATATTTACATATCATTACATACACACTGTACTACCTAGGGTATATGTACACATCATTACATACACACTGCATGCACATTATTAGATATACTGTCTCCTGAAGGCAGCCCTAGCCTTCACACTCTTGCCCCATCCCAGAGCAGCAGCTATGACCAGTGCTGAAGCCAGTGGTCAGGAAGAATGGGAGGACAGCACAGAGCAGGACTATGGGTGGATCAGGCTCTGCACAGAGCATGACTATGGATGTATCAGGCTCTGCACAGAGCAGGACTATGCATGGATCAGGCTTGGCACAGAGCATAACTATGGATGGGTCAGGCTCTGTACAGAGCAGGAAAATGGGTGGATCAGGCTATGCACAGAGCAGGACTATGGGTGGTCAGGCTCTGCACAGAGCAGGACTATGGATTGGTCAGACTCTGCACAGGGTCTGCAGACACTACAGCTGCCATGTCCTCCCCTTCCCTCAGTCCTGACTGCCACTAGTAATAGCAGAGAGGGAGGAGGGATGGGGGGTGGGACATGGTGTAAGCATGCCTCTAAATAGATACAGGGAGGAGGGAGATAATGTGTTATCTTCACCAGGCCTGTGGTCTCCAGCTGGTCTCCTGAATTTCTTCCTGCCGGCAGCCACAGCTCTCACAGCCCACAGCACCTCTGGCAGCCTCACAGATTTCCAGCTCCATGTAAGGTTTTCCGTCTTTTTTGCTATATCTGTTGTTATGTTTGCATTTAGTGTATTTTGTAGGCCATCTTGTTTCCTGTCCTGTGCATTGACTTTTGCCCTCAAACAATATGGAGTCCTCAGCTTTGATGTTCCTGCCCTGTTTCTTGCCAATTGCCCTTTTAATCAGTTTCAGATGATTAACCTGTGCTCCAGAATCAGGTCTGCAATCTGTCTGTGACTTGCTCTCTGAAGCCTGGATTCACTCTGCCTGGAATCATTTATGAACACAGAATCCTGTTTGCCAGCAACATCTGACAGGGAAGTAATGAACTCTGAATGCTTTCCTTGAGACTTGTACTATGCTTTAATGCTCTGATGTCCTTGGTTGTTTTGCCTTGCACTCTGCAACTTACATTTACTTTATCCTGCTGATGCACTAACTTGTATGAAGCAATACAAGAGCTGCTTAAGAAGCGTATGTCTCATGTGTCTCATTATACCCATGCATTAGACTCTATACAGACTGTATCATATATGACAGATTCTGGAGCCATAATAGAGTCTGCTGGGTCTAGGACAGTGCTGCATCTGCTGCCACCTGTATAGAGATTTCTGGATCTTTTGCCATTGGAGAGCCTGCAGACCGTGGATCTGAGATATCGATATATGTGATGATAGTGGTTGTGGCTTCTCACAACCTTTCCAGGTGAGCACATTCCCTTCTTTTAAGTCAGGAGTGTTACCACAGGTAAACACTATTGTGCTCCTTTTCTTCCTTTCCAGCCTCTCTGCCGTGCAGCTTCTGGGAATATGGAGGACCCCGTTAAACATCTGTGCGAAGTGACGGATTCAATCCTTGCTGACCTACAGGCATTGAAGGCCAGCTTTGCAAGCCTGCGGGATCGCGGTGATCATAATCTGCAGGTGTTCGGACAAACCACGCAGGACTTACGAACCCGGATTGAGGTTCTGGAGGGACGAGTCCACATCCCAACTTCAACCCCGGTTATTGGAATCCCCAAGCTACCACCATTCCGTTTTGGCGGCGAACGGGAAAAATTCAGGGGATTCATTAATCAATGCAAACTGTTCTTTGCGGCTCATGCGCCATAGTTCCTTACTGAGCGATCTAAAGTATTGACAATAATTATGTTGCTCTCCAACAAAGCTCTCACATGGGCAAACCCCCTAATTGAGACTGACGATGACTGTCTAAATAATCTTGATGCTTTCATTTCAGCTATGGGGCAGGTATTCGATGATCCAAACCGCGGTGCTACCGCGGAATCAGCCATGTTAACTTTAAGCCAAGGTAAGCGCTCGGTAGCGGAGTATGCTTTGGATGCCCGGAGATGGGCTCTCGACACCACTTGGGATAGCTCTGCTAAAAAGTCGGTTTTCCGGAAAGGATTATCCTCTGTGATTAAGGACAAACTCGCTCGTGCCGACCCACCTACAGCATTAGGAGATTTTATCAACTATTGTATTCGGATCGATGCTCGGCTTACTGAACGCAGACAGGAGAGATGGTCGGAGATAAAGCGCACTAATCATTTATTTCCTCCCTCTCCAGCTAAGGAGTCCTTGAGCAGGATTATACGAGAACCCGAACCTGAGCCTATGCAGGTGGACTCTTTACAGAGACGGGTCAGTGATGCACGTAAGGAACATCGAGTAAAGGAAAATCTGTGTTTCTATTGCGGTAAGTCAGGACATTTCATTATAAACTGCCCCAGTCGTTCTCGTAAGACAACTGCAGCCATCATACACTGCGAGTGCTGTGAGAGGGGTTCTGTCAGGTCCGAACCACAGACCCCAGAGAGAGTAGAGGATGCAGACATTGATTACTCAGACTTGAACTCTGTTATCTCTGAGCCGGATGCACGTGTTACTGCAGCAGTTTTTCAGGTTTTTTCAGCGGTTTCCCAGCTGAGTTGTAAGAACAACAATTCTCATTGCTTTATTCCCCTCAAGCTCAGGGTTCACTCTGTCTGGGTATCTACCTCCGCTAGCATTGATTCAGGGGCAAGCGGCAATTTTATGGACATCTCCTTCGCTGAGAAACTTAGAGTACGTTCAGTAAAGAAGGCTACTCCTGTACAGATGGAGACCGTAGATGGCTCACTGTTAACCTCTGGACCAGTGGACCAGGAGACGGAGCCCTTGAAGGTCCTCATGGGTAATGACCATCAAGAGAGTCTGTCATTTATGCTCATCTCTTCTCCTCATTTCCCTATTATTCTAGGACTGCCGTGGCTGCAGGCTCAGAATCCTACAATTAACTGGGAAACTAAAGAACTGCACTTTCCGGAGAAACAGATAAGTCCAGAAGCTTCAGTCTGCTCCATTCCTAAAGGACCAACATCAGTCTCTGAGCTACCAGCCATATACCGTGAGTATGCTGACGTGTGTGACAAAAGGAACGCAGACCTGCTACCCCCTCACCGTCCATATGACTGTCCAATAGACCTGTTACCAGGTGCAGGAATACCTTTTGGCAAGATTTACTCTTTGGCAGGGCCTGAGCTAAAGGCTCTCAAAGACTATATAGACGAACATCTAGCCAAGGGCTTCATACGCCCCTCTTCATCTCCTGCTGGTGCACCAATCTTCTTTGTGAAGAAGAAAGATGGATCTCTTAGGCCCTGTATAGACTATCGGGAGCTCAATAAAATCACAATCAGAAACCGTTACCCACTACCGTTGATCCCTGAATTATTGGAGAGAGTACGGCATGCAAAACTCTTTACTAAGTTGGATCTCTGTGGGGCCTATAACTTGGTCCGCATTAGACCTGGGGATGAATGGAAGACAGCTTTCAGGTCGCGTTACGGACACTTTGAATACCTAGTAATGCCATTCGGTTTATGTAATGCTCCAGCAACTTTCCAACATTTGGTGCATGACATTTTTAGGGACCTCCTGGATACATTCATTGTCATTTATTTGGATGATATTTAGATTTTTTCTAATTCCACAGAGGAGCATCACAGACATGTGAAGATGGTCTTAGAACGCCTTTGACAAAACCATCTGTATATCAAACTGGAGAAGTGCGAATTCCATCGAACGGAGATCCAATTTCTGGGGTATGTAATGTCATCACGAGGAATTAGTATGGATGAGAGTAAGATCCAAGCCATTAAAGACTGGCCAGTCCCCAAGAATGTGAAGGAGGTCCAGCGCTTTATAGGGTTTGCTAATTTCTACAGGCGTTTTATCAGGAACTTTTCTGAGGTTGTGTCTCCCATTACACGGCTTACCCGCAAGAACTCTGCTTTTACCTGGACCCCCCAGGCTCAAGAAGCATTTTCCCGTTTGAAAGAAAAATTCACCACGGCACCTATTCTGGTGCATCCTAACCCTGAACTGGCCTTCATAATAGAGGTGGATGCCTCAGACAGTGCCATCGGAGCTATCCTCTCCCAGAGAACAGGTGAGAAAGAAGTCTTACATCCCTGTGCTTTCTTTTCCCGGCGGTTATCTCCTGCAGAACGGAACTATGATGTGGGTAATAGAGAATTGTTGGCCATCATCGCAGCCTTCAAGGAATGGAGACACCACCTTCAGGGAGCTGCACAGCAGATAATCGTGTTGACTAACCACCGCAATCTTGAGTTTATCAGATCGGCTAAGTGCTTGACTCCTCGCCAGGCTCGTTGGAGTCTTTTCTTAAACCAATTCAGTTTTGTTATCTCCTATAGGCCTGGATCGCGTAATGGAAAGGCCGATGCGTTGTCTAGACTCTACTCAACTGAGACAATTCCACTCACGTCTCGTAAGACTGTTATCTCTGATTCCAGGTTCCTGGGAGTGCTTCATAATCAAGACTTGCTTAACGACATCAAGGAAGCATACCATACGGATCCCTGGCTGGCACAACCGTCTTGTGAAGTAAGTCTTGTATATAAGAACGGTGTGTGGATTCAGGGGCAACGCCTGTATATTCCTGAAGCAGTCAGGGTGAGAGTACTGCAACTCGTCCACGATTCTAAGATAGCGGGGCATAGAGGCGTTCTGAAGACTCAAGAATTCCTATCTCGCTTCTTTTGGTGGCCCACATACAGAAGAGACGTTCTAGGTTACGTCACTTCTTGCGAAGTCTGTGCCAGATGCACGACTCCACGATCTTCGCCTACGGGTCTATTAGAACCCCTACCCGTTCCATCCCGTCCATGGGGATCCATATCTATGGACTTCATTGTGGAGTTGCCAACCTCTCAAGGGAAGAACACAGTTCTGGTGGTGGTGGATTGGTTAACAAAGGCAGCCCATTTTATTCCGTGTGTTGGTCTACCCACTGCGAAACACACATCGGACTTAATCATTCAAAATGTGTTTCGCCTGCATGGCGTACCGGATGAGGTTGTATCTGATCGAGGGGTGCAATTCACTTCAAAGTTTTGGCAGCACTTCTGTGCTGCGTTGGACATCAAAGTTAACCTGTCTTCTGCCTTTCATCCGCAGACAAATGGACAAACCGAGCGGACTAATCAGACCCTAGAACAGTATCTCCGCTGTTTTATCTGCCACCTACAAGATGACTGGGTGGATTTGCTTCCACTGGCTGAATTCTCTTATAACAACTCACAGAGCGCTTCCACCAAGCAGTCACCCTTTTATGCCAATTTGGGTTATCATCCTAACATCCTTCCTCGACTTCCCATAGATTCACCTCTCCCAGCTGTAGCCGACAGAATCACCTCTCTACAACGGAACCTCGATCTGCTTAAAGAGAATCTGGACTCCGCTCAGGACAGGTATAAAAATGCGGCAGATAGGTTTCGTAAACCTGCACCAGCCTTCAAGGTAGGAGATTTGGTCTGGCTGTCGACTAAGAACCTTAAATTGAGAGTACCATCATCCAAATTGGGTCATAAGTACGTTGGGCCCTATAAGATTAATAAGCTCGTCAGTAACGTTGCCTGTCGCCTTCAACTTCCAAGATCTATGAGGATTCACCCCGTGTTTCACGTTTCTCTACTAAAGGCTGTGACTCCCAATTCATTCCCTGGTCGTTCTTCTTCCCCTCCTGCTCCGGTACTCATCGATGGCCAGGAGGAGTTTGTCGTGGAAAGGATCCTGGACTCCAGGTTGCGTAGAAACGGGGTGCAATACCTGGTAAAGTGGCAGGGCTATTCTTCTGAGGACAACTCGTGGGAGCCGGCCTCCAATCTCCATGCTCCTCGGTTACTCCGCCAGTTCCATCGGAGGTACCCAGGAAAGCCTGGACTGGGGCCATCCAGAGGCTGTCCCTAAGGGGGGAGTAATGTAAGGTTTTCAGTCTTTTTTGCTATATCTGTTATGTTTGCATTTAGTGTATTTTGTCGGCCATCTTGTTTCCTGTCATGTGCATTGACTTTTGCCCTCAACCAATATGGAGTTCTCAGCTTGTTGTCGGCCATCTTGTTTCCTGTCCTGTGCATTGACTTTTGCCCTCAAACAATATGGAGTCCTCAGCTTTGATGTTCCTGCCCTGTTTCTTGCCAATTGCCCTTTTAATCAGTTTCAGATGATTAACCTGTGCTCCAGAATCAGGTCTGCAATCTGTCTGTGACTTGCTCTCTGAAGCCTGGATTCACTCTGCCTGGAATCATTTATGAACACAGAATCCTGTTTGCCAGCAACATCTGACAGGGAAGTAATGAACTCTTAATGCTTTCCTTGAGACTTGTACTATGCTTTAATGCTCTGATGTCCTTGATTGTTTTGCTTGCACTCTGCAACTTACATTTACTTTATCCTGCTGATGCACTAACTTGTATGAAGCAATACAAGAGCTGCTTAAGAAGCGTATGTCTCATGTGTCTCATTATACCCATGCATTAGACTCTATATAGACTGTATCATATATGACACTCCAGGTCCTCACAGTCTGGAGCTGAATATTAAAGAAGAGGTGGGGTCTCCAGTTACTGTGCACAGCACATAGTGCAGTTTTGGGACTCCCACAGCTCAGTGAGAAGGACCTTTGGTTAATTACATGTCACCAAAAGTCCTTCTACAATTGAAAACTTCAGGGATAGGACAGAACTTGTGCAATCACAAGGATAAATAGTACAAGTTCTGACCAATCATTGCAGTGTGTGACTTTCATGCTAGGGGCCCGCCCAGAGGGTGGGGGCCCTGGACAACTGCCCAGTCTGTCCACCCCTTCCCCCGAACACTGGCCCTGTATTAATTCTACATATCTTTATTATTCTACAGCACCATAGTTTGGAACTTTTTTATCCACAGATATATTTTTTGTTATTTTTTTACAATCCTTATCACATATTTTTTTTCTAGAGAGTTGCACCTTTGTTATCCTTTGGATTCATAAAATTATGCATTCTCATACTTACCTATTTTTATTCAATATTTATGTCCCGTTGGCAGTTCAATATTCACAATTTATATTAACACTAGATGGCGGCCCGATTCTAAAGAATCGGGTAGTCTAGAATCCATATATAGTTTATTTACTAATAGTTAGGGGAGTGCGGTGAAATTAATTGTGTGTATACAGGTGGCTCAGTGGTTAGCAGAGTATACGGTGGCTCAGTGGTTAGCACTGCGCGGTGGCTCAGTGGTTAGCACTGCGCGGTGGCTCAGTGGTTAGCACTGCGCAGTGGCTCAGTGGTTAACACTGCGCGGTGGCTCAGTGGTTAGCACTGCGCGATGGCTCAGTGGTTAGCACTGCACGGTGGCTCAGTGGTTAGCACTGCGCGGTGGCTCAGTGGTTAGCACTGCGCGGTGGCTCAGTGGTTAGCAGTGAGTGCGGTGGCTCAGTGGTTAGCAGTGAGTGCGGTGGCTCAGTGGTTAGCAGTGAGTGCGGTGAGATTGGTCAGCGCAGCGCCGTGGGCAGAGTGGTCAGCGCAGCGCCGTGGACAGAGTGGTCAGCGCAGTACCGTGAGCAGAGTGGTCAGCGCAGCGCCGTGGGCAGAGTGGTCAGCTCAGCGCCATGGGCAGAGTGGTCAGCACACACATACATACACACACTCCGCTATACTTACCACCGACCCTGCGTCTTCCCCGCCGCCTGGATCCTGAGTCGACATGTCGCCGCCCCTGGACGACTGGATGCAATATGTGGTCTGGGTAGTTTTGGCGAGTCATCTTGGACGCTATATTGGATCCAGTAGTTCGGGGGCGGCGACATGTCGACTGAGGATCCAGGCAGCGAACGCATGGCCGGTGGTAAGTATAGCGGAGTGTGTGTGTGTGTATGTGTGTGTGTGTACAAAGTTGAGGGAAATGCAGATAAAGTGACGGAAGTGCCTACATACACACATATATACGCATACTGTACATTGCATATGGAGGGGTGAGGAAAGCGGAGGCTGGAGGGGTGAGGAAAGCGGATGCTGGAGGGGTGAGGAAAGCAGAGGCTGGAGAGGATGGGCAGAGGCTGGAGAGGACGGGCAGAGGCTGGAGCGGCCCCGGGCAGAGGCTGGAGCGGCCCCGGGCAGAGGCTGGAGCGGCCCCGGGCAGAGGCTGGAGCGGCCACGGGCAGAGGCTGGAGCGGCTGCGGGCAGAGGCTGGAGCGGCTGCGGTCAGAGGCTGGAGCGGCCGCGGGCAGAGGCAGCAGGGGCCGCAGGCAGAGGCAGGAGCGGCCGCGGGCAGAGGCTGGAACGGCCGCGGGCAGAGGCTGGAGCGGCCGCGGACAGAGGCTGGAGAGGCCGCGGGCAGAGGCTGGAGCAGAGGAGAGAGGAGGCGCCGGGACAGATGGGAACGCTCCTGGCCGGAATGTTCCTCCGCCGGTCCCTGTAGCCGGGCGCCACCCGGCTACAGTGCACTGGTGACGTCACCACCATGGGTCCGGAGGCCATCACGGAAGTAACCTTCGGGTTTTCCGGAAGTGGCCTTTGGCTTTTATATTATAGATTTACACTGTCGTATGGATGTGCATACATTTTTTTTGTAAAAAGAAATATTTTGTGTTTTACAATCATTGTTTTATATAATCATAGCTCCTACATTGTGCACATGTGTGTTCATTGTAATTCTGCATATCAGCTTTTCTGTATGTCTTTTATTATTTTCAATGTTTTGGAATTATACTGTTTCTGGACCTTTTCCAATGTGCACGTTTAATAGTTTAATATTAATCATTATTTCATAGTATATTGTAATTATTTGTATATATACATATTGTAACAGTTCACATGATATAACAGGGGTAATCACTCGCTTGCTGCTCCTGTAGGTAGAGAAAAGGAAACACTTTCCAAGTAACAGTCCAGTGGGTTTAGTTAAGATTCCATAAACCAACAAACAGGAAAATAAACATGAGCCTTCCTTGGATTTACAGCAACATAAATCATTCAAACAAGATATTGTCCATTTAGATCACGAGGTATGCCAGCACAGTGTTTAGGTAACATAATAACATAGTAACATAGTTTTTAAGGTTGAAGGAAGACTTTAAGTCCTCGTAGTTGAACCCATAGCCTAACATGTTGATCCAGAGGAAGGCAAAAAACTCCATATGTCAAACACTAAGCTCCACATTGGGGAAAAAAATTCCTTTCTTACTCCACATACGGCAATCAGATTAGTTCCCTGGATCAACGCCCTATCAAAGAATCTAGTATATATAACTGGTAATAGTTTTCAAGAAAGGCATCTATCATGCACTATTACGCTTGGCATGCTGGATTTATCCATCATTCTCTGGATAGCTTATTGGGTTTTCCCCATAAAGTTTGTCACACAATGGTTCGGTACCAAGAAAAAAAGGGGAGACAAAGGGGTGCAAATGGGTCTTATCGTTTTACGGATAAGGTAGTACCGTATGTGCTTACCTGATCCAGTTGTGTTTCCCCACAACTGGTAAATGAGCTCAGACAGCTGCTCCAGGATCCGCACTCCCATGTAACAGTGGTGATGTATCCAAGAAAAAGACCAGAGATAGATCGTGCTTTAGTGATCCGCTCTGCCATCCCACCATACCCAAACAAATGACAGGGAAGCCAAGAATATGCAAGCTGCTTCTTTATTCCATCAGTATTTCTATCCAATGCGTTTTGGTACAGACCTTGTACCTTCCTCAGGGATATGCTGCATGACTGACCAACTCACAGCTTTATACACTGACATCATCATGACACATGTGATTGTTTATGGGTGGGGAAACCTGATTCAGATAGTATATAAGGCTGTGAGTTGGTCAGTCATGCAGCATATCCCTGAAGAAGGCACAAGGTCTGTACCGAAACACGTTGGATGGAAATACTGATGGAATAAAGAAGCAGCTTGCATACTCTTGGCTTCCCTGGCATTGTACGGTGGGACGGCAGTGTGGATTACTAAAGCACGATCTCTCTCTGGTCTTTTTCTTGAATGGTTCAATACCGTCAGCATTCTGTTGATTCTTCTGCATTTCGGACACTTCACCTGTAGTGTCATCCGTCTTAACCCGATTTCCCCTTTTGTACTCCTTCCTCATTGGCTTGCCATTTGGATGAGGACCTAGACTTTGAATGAAAGCACATAACCTTATATCTCTTCTAAACAGTTTCTCAGAGGGCACCTGGATTTACCCTCTATGCTTGTTTTGTTTATGACAATGGAAAGAGGTATTTTCTCGACTCTGTGTTTTAAGGAACTCTCTCTCTACATCATTAAAGTCATAGACTATACTGGAGTCCTCATCCTAGAACCATGGGACATCCCATCTTCCTCAAACCAGGTGCCAGTCCCCCTCTTTGGAACTATGCCATTTTGAACAGACATATTGTCATTTGTCTCTCTAAGCGTTGTGTCAGTAAGATGGGCAGACCCACCATCTTCTTTGGTCACCCCTAACTCTGAAGTGTCACTCTTAGGTCATTAATTCTTCTTCTTTGCACTTCAACATGCAATATGGAACCCCTACAACCTCCTTCTTCAAGATTGGTCTGGTTTTTACCAGCTCCGCAGGACATCACACCCTTATCCCACAAATCCGAAAACAAGGCTGAGCCCCGGCCAATTATAATCGGATTGGGTAAGTTTTGGGCTAAGCCAACATAATGGAACTCCATACCCATGGCTGACTCAATGACCACATTGGCCATCAGATAGTTCTTTTTGTCCCCATGGATAGAGCTTACTTCCACCCTCATTCCAGGTAATAGGTGGACTGTGGAGTTGCTCCTCCGCAGGGTGAAAGAGTTGCTTGAGTCTAGAAGTCCAATCACAGTTTTTCCTTCAAGCGCCACTGATCACACTTGTGGCTCCTCGCTGGGTGAACCGTCTACCATACCGGCCGAATCCACATATTACGAACAGTGCTGACCCACGCTGTAACCCATGGGCTCAGGGTCATTGGACAATAGGCGGCTATGTGATCTGGGCATTGCATCGGCCATCCTGTGGGACCCGAGTCACTCCCCAGCTGAGACATTAGTCTTCTTCTGGGTATCAGAGCCCTGTTGACCACTCCAATAAGGAGATGGTAAATCCTGTTGTTTTCCCATAGAACTCTCCACCACCTGGTACCTTTCCACCAGGCCAACAAGGTCATCAACATTCTGGGGGTTCCCCTGAGCAACTCATGTATGTAACAGCCATGAAAGGGAGTGTACAAACCGGTCCATGACCATCCGCTCAACCATTTGCTCTGGGGATGAAGTCTCTGGCTGTAGTCATTTCTGAACAAGGTGCACTAAATCGAACATTTGAGAGCGAGTAGGTTTGTCCCTGTGATATGCCCAATCATGGACTTGCTGTGCCCTGACACTCATAGTTATGCCCAGGCGCTCCAAAATTTCCCATATTCTTTGGCATGCTGTGACACCAAGTCATAATAGGCTTTTTGGAATTCCCCAGATAAAAATGGCGCCAACACATCTACCCAAACACCTTGTGGTAAGTTTTCTTGTTCTGCAGTCCTTTAAAAAACAGCAACACTGCATTGCTCACCATATTAAACCTCACTGTGATATATACCGGTCACCATATCACAAAATAAGTGATTACCCAAACTGTCATCGATGATAATACTATACAATGTATTTTCATTTCTGTCAATGGGAATTATCACCTTCATTTTGTTTCATCAGAAAGATTGTATGACAAATAAGATCAGTTTTATGAATAATATTGCTGTTCTGCAAACATAAATGTTAAAAGATCAATTAAAAAACTCATCTACTGTGTATTTGGCCACTCCTTATGAACTTACCCTCACCCGGTTTGCCTCCCCTCAAAAAATGTGTCTGCCTTCACCCAACGCACAAAGTTCTCAGCAATGGTTGGTTCCAGAGGTATTACTAAAAAAGCAATGCCACAGAAAAATTAAGGTCTGAAAATATACACCAAAATGTACATGTGTAATTCGTGTGGACTTACTCGAATATTGTCTGAATCATTGAATAAAGTGAGTTCATTGATGTGCTGTTTTCCTTTTTCTTCATGAGTCCTATCCTGTGTTATAGTCTATCCATCAGAGTTGCTAACAGTCCAAAAATTCTGTAGGTCCATAAACATAGGGTATGTATTTCCTGTATTTGTAAAAATAATGTGATTTTTTTTAAAGCTGATTTTTGGGACTGGATTATCACCGTTTTACAGTTCACAGTAAATGCAGCTAATTTCTTCATATAAGATTTATGGTCTGCAGACATGTATCGCTCAAAATCATAACAATGTACGGTATCTATAAAAAACAATGTACGGTATCTATAAAAAACGTTGGCTGTCTGTAATTTTCTGAGAAACTGTCCAAAAACAATAAAAAGTCAAGTTGGCAACCCTGCAATACATGGAATCGTTGAATATCTCTATTCACGTTTGCTACTATAAAGATACCATGAAGAAGGGCTTGGAGTATCTGAGCTATAGGTTTGAAAACCCCAAGTTGAAACAAAAAATAGGTTTTGGAAATTCCTTGTTCAACAACCTATGTCAAGTTGAGCAGTTTCAATTACCTGTACTATAAACATAATTGTAAGTTATGTCAGATTCACTGAAATAGAAAAACAAAGACAAAAAAGCAAACATTTTGTAACATGTTTGAAAGTGTCTGCTTGTAACTGTCTAATAGACTGTCACATAGAGAACAATGAAGTCAACTATTAACAGGGGAAATATATTGTATACTCATGTAATTCTTGAGAAAGTATTTTTTCAGAATTTCATCAGATTTTTGCATTATATCTGAATCGATCTTCAAAAGCAACACGTGTTTCTCATAACCATCCTACCTCTTATTCAATGGTGACCTAATCATCTAATAATTCACAGTTGAATGAGAATTCCTGTTTTCTCATGTTTTTTGTTATATAATCAGTAGTAAAGATCACACGCCAAGGTTATCAGTATTACTTTGCTTAGCAATCATTTACATATCTGAAGAAATACTGCATCTTTCTATTAGCATTTCTCTTAAAGGGATTGTCTTCAACTCTTGCAACCGCTTTTTAATAAGCAAGTGTGTCCCTATAAAATAATATTTATACTCACTGTAGGTGCTAGCACTGTTACAGCAGTGTTGACACTCACTCTCCAGGGCTCATGTGACATTATTATGTAACAAGAATATTGTGCCAAATCAGAGCTTTCTTCAGTATCCCTACCTTCGGACATATTGACGAAATGAGCGGTCAACCACATCTCTGTCTTAGGCTAGGGTCAGACTCACGTTTTAGTGCTGCTCATGGGGGTCATGCTTAAAATTTAGATTTTGGCAGCATAAACGCTGTGCTACCACCATGGTAGCACCATGTTAACGCTGCCCATATTAACCTATGGAGGCCCCGCTTCTAGCTCAGCTCCGACACTATCATCAGATGGAAATCTCGCGGTATTACCTAACGCGAGAAAAGACTCTGTCTGCAACATCTTTTCTCGTATTAGGAAACACCGCGATGTCAGAATTGACATCACGTTAGGCCAGCGTTTATGCTGCCAAAATCTAAGTTTTAAGCGCGACCCCCTTGAGCAACACTATAATTTGAGTTTGACCCTAGCCTTACTCATGATGTTTGATTCATTTGAAGGCAAGGAGAGTAGAGCCAGCACTGATTGAACACAGTAAAAACGTCATCTGACCCCATGGGAGAGCAAAGTACTGAAACAGCTGGAACATCCCTACTACCTGTGGTGAGTATAAGTTCTCGTTCTTTAAGAGGGGGGGGAAAATACAGATTAATAAGGGGTTGTCTGAGTAGTGAACAACCCCTTTAAGCAATTGGTGGGCAGTGCTTTATAACCAAGGCTTTAAAAAGAGGCAAGCACTTCAATGTGCGAGTGTGTGCCATGAAAAAGAGAGGGGGTTTTCTACTGTACTCTGGTGTGCCTAGAAACTAAGATAGAATACAGCTGTTAATTCCTGGTTTGTTTTAGAAGTGCATTCCCTGCGGCTGCTGCTAAATACACTAAAAATTAGTATTCAAAATGACTCTTATGGCCACTTTACACGCTCCAACGTCGGTCCGATATTGGATCCGACGGCGCAGGAGCGCGCTTTTTCTGCCCAAATTTCAAAGATCGCATCGGAGATTTACACAGCGCGATATCGGCATACAACGTCTCTACGATGTCTACGCCCCCCTTGTACGGCCGACCCAGAAACGACCATTTAACAAGGGAGTGAATAGGGGACATTGTACTGCACATCGTAGTTGAGCGTTTACACAGCACGATCCTGCTCCAACCTCCATCCAATATCGGCCCGTTGGAGAGCACGCTCATTCGATCCCCGATATCGTTTTGGCGTCGTTCGTGCATCGTATTGGACATTTATACCATACAACGCACAAATGATATCGGGGCCAACGCACGAACCACGTGACTTTTGGTCGGAGTTGGACGCCGATATCGCGACGTGTAAACCCACCATTTAGTTGTAGTAGTAAGATTGCTGCTCACTTTCCCTCATTTTTTTTAATGTTCTATTAAGGTTTTACACTTAAATTATGAAACAAAACTCTTAATAGCATTTAAATGATATTATTAAGTTGGCAGAAAGGCTAAGTTTCTGTAAGTTATGTAATTTTTTTTCAATTTTGCGTAATGGGGATTGGAGTAATTATCTATTTAGCTTTCCCTGAGGTGGATGGTCTGGTACTTTTAACTTAGTTCACTGATTTGGTCTCTTAGGGACGTTCTATATGCACATGCCATATGCTTTGCACTGCAGGAACCTATTGAAGAACGAAACTACATCTTCCCTGACATTTTTATAGATGCTAGATAAATTCAAATGTTTACTTCTTACAAAAGTTTAGTTCTATCGTTTTAGAAACTATTATTAAATCAACTTAGGCTACTCATATCCCATAAAAGCTATTTTTCCTTTTATTCATCTTTTGTAAAGAATCATATTTTGCTATTGTGAAGAATTGTCTAGTACATACAATACTTTCTTTTTTATTTAATAACTGTTTTTATAGTTTATCTATTTAATAGGATATGATCTTTAATTTGATACAATCATTTTATAGACCTCAATGTCTCGTGATTGTTCACACAAAGGGGATAAGCACTCAACTATCACATCAAAAGAAAGTAAATCAAATAAAAATGTTACTGGATGAAAACAATAAAAAATATTTAATTCATAGGCTCATTTCCATTTACATATGCATTCAAATGTGCAGTAAGTAAAGGCATTGGCTGTTCATGTATGTCCACATGCGCCAAGACTGTAGCTGTGAAAGATGCAGCTTAGGCTGGGGTCAGACGTGGTTATGGACCCACGTTTCCAGGAATTGCTAATACCGGACAGCGTTAACGTCAAGCGCTGCCTGGAAACGTGAGTCCATATAAACCCTGTCATTACCTTAGTAACAGCCGCACACAGAGCTGCTGAGTGGCCGCTTTTCAGGAGCACACAGGAAAACGCTGCAGGCAGCGTTTGGCTGGGGTCACACATAGAAATCCGTTTTTGGAAGTGATTTCCATGACCAATCCGTTTTTTTTTTTGGGTGCTTTTTGAGCCTTCTGCATCCCTGAACGTTTTTGGACTTAGTCATTTTTTGACCAAAATTCTCAAAAAAACGGATCCGTTTCTTTAAGGCACCCCAAAAAAAAGGATCCGTTTTTCCATAGGGCCCATGTTAAAAATTTTTTTTTGAAAAACGGACACCAAAAACGTTGCTAGCAACGTTTTTAGCTCAAAAACGTACATAGCAATGTTTTTAGGTGCAGAAAAAAATGGACAGGGTGTTTTTTACATCCAATCCAATTTTCTATCAGTTTTTGGACTTAGAAAAAAAAATGCCAAAAATGAAGTAAAAAACGGACCAAGGGCTTATGTGTGACCCTAGCCTTTCTTGTGCGTGGAGGAAAAGCAGCCACTCAGCAGCTCTGTGTGCGGCTGCTACTAAGGTAATCACAGGGTTTCTATGGACCCATGTTTCCAGTGAGCGCTTGATGTTAACGCTGTCCGGTTTCAGCGCTGGCTGAAATTGTGTGTCCATAACCCAGTGTGACCTTCCTTAGCCATAGATATTCACATTTGCCAGCTTTGGCAAAATGTT
The DNA here is from genome assembly GCA_033576535.1 of Allobates femoralis. NCBI lineage: Eukaryota > Metazoa > Chordata > Amphibia > Anura > Aromobatidae > Allobates > Allobates femoralis. The sequence goes on along the minus strand of JARQOC010000005.1, from coordinate 461,078,201 downwards.
TACAACAAGTTGATTTGCAACAAATTGATTCACTGTAAACCACAAATATTGTAAAGCATCCAATTGTCTGGAAGACATATCTAACACTCTGAGGTGTCCTAAGACTTTTGAGTTCTTTATTTCCAACACAGCTTTAAAATTTTAACATGTCCTCAACAGCTTGAGTGAATGGAATCTATCACTACAGGGTGGTCAATTTATATGGATACACCTAAATAAAATGGGAATGGTTGGTGATATCAACTTTCTGCTTGTGGCACATTAGTATATGGGAGGGGGAAAACTTTTCCAGATGGGTGGTGACCATGGCGGCCATTTTGAAGTCAGCCATTTTAGATCCAATTTTATTTTTTTCAATGGGAAGAGGGTCATGTGACACATCAAATTTATTGAGAATTTCATATGAAAAACAATGGTGTGCTTGGTTTTAACGTAACTTTATTCTTTCATGAGTTATTTACAAGTTTATGGCCACTTATAAAATGTGCTCAAAGTGCTGCCCATTGTGTTGGATTGTCAATGCAACCCTCTTCTCCCACTCTTAACACACTGATAGCAACACTGCAGAAGAAATGCTAGCACAGGCTTCCAGTATCCGTTGTTTCAGATACTGCACATCTCATAGCTTCACAGCATAGACAATTGCCTTCAGATGACCCCAAAGATAAAAGTCTAAGGGGGTCAGATTGGGAGACCTTGGTGACCATTCAACTGGTCCACGATGACCAATCCACTTTCCAGGAAACTGTTCATGTAGGAATGCTCGGACCTGACACCCATAATGTTGTGGTGCACCATCTTGTTGAAAAAACTGAGGGAACATGGCATCGTTAGTGCCTAAAGAGGGCAACACATCATCATGTAGTAATTTCGGATATCCAGTGGCATTATTGATGAAGAATGGCCCTACTATCTTTGTACCCCATATACCACTCCATACTATTAATTTTTGTGTTCCAACAGTCTTGGAGGGTTCTATCCACTGTGGTTTAGTGTCAGACCAATAGCGGTGGTTTTGTTTGTTAACTTCACTATTCACAAAATAGTTTGCCTTATCACTGAACATAATATTCTGTGTAAACTGAGGGTCCTTTTCCAATGTTGGCTTTGCCCATTCTGCAAATTCAGTAGCTGGATTTTGTAAGGTGCCTTTAGTGAGTAGCTAATATCCACTGAAAGGATGTTCGACTGATGCCACTCTCCATTGACATATGGTGAGTGCTATGCTGTGGGCTCTTGCTAAATGAAGCTAGGACATCCACAAATGTTTCTTCATTAGTGAGTTTTCTTGCATCCACATTTTGGCAAATCAACACTGAACCTGTTTCATGAAAGTTGAAAGCAGTTTGCTAACAGTGGCATGGGAGATGGGTGGTCTCGTAGGCTGTCTTGCATTGAAATCTGCTGCAATGACCTGGGTACTGTGTTCACCAGACATCAACACAATGTCTATGTGCTCCTCATGTATTAACCTCTGCGACATATCAATGGCTGTAAACAAAGAGGAACTTGAAAATAACTTATGAAAGAATAAAGTTATGTTAAAACCAAGCACACAATTGTTTTTCTTATGAAATTCTCAATAAGTTTGATGTGTCACATGACCCTCTTCCCATTGAAAATTATAAAATTAGCTCCAAAATGGCCGTATAGTATTTTCATTTTTTCATATATATACACATTGTTTTAATTGTGGAATACTGTTTATTTTGTTATTGTATTGTATCGTATAGTATGAAGAACAAGAAAAGCATATATGGTATTAAACTTTTAATGTATGGTTGTATAGAATACAAGTTTGTCCACTCCGCAGCCCCGTAGTCAGGGATTGCTTGCAGTGTAGGCTGTGCGCATGACGGAGAGAAGTAAACTCCAATTCTTCCGGCATCTGGTCATCTTGGCAATGCTGGCACACGGAATGTCTCTGACATCCAGTGCCAGCACTCCATAGACCAAATGCAGATTGTCACATGACAATGGAGTTGAAGCCCGGAAGTCATGCGCCACTAATAGCCTTCAGCTGCGGCAATATGCAGCATTCTGGGGGCCCTATTAAGGAAGTTGTCGATAAGGAAAGAACGCCCTGAAGAAGAAAACTTAACTTGAAATATGCGTAGGCGTTCTGGGGGGCCACTTTGGAGCACAACTGCATAGAGACAGCACCCATAGAAAGGTATAGAGTATTGATAAATTGCCTAGCCTCTTACAAATTGATCCTCGGATCTTACAGTGAGGGAGTGGGGAGTGGTGAACTAAAGCCCCAAGACAGTACAAATACTCCTAGGGTGGGAGTTTAGAGATTTAACAACATTTAGTAGGCTAGGTATATGGACAATAAATTGATCTGTTCATGATACTATGTAATAATTAACAGTTATTATATGTAGTACTTTGGTATCTCCAATGTTGGCCTATCTTAAATTTTACTATAGCTCATTAATTATGGTACCTGAATATGAATAATTTTGTTTATATGTTTTTAATCAATAACGAAGTTAATTGTGCAACAAAAAAGTGTATGGTGCAAATTCACTGTTATCACCTAGGTGTACTTCTACTGGAGAAAACCATTCGGTAATTTTTGAGAGATGTTATGCTGACAGTGAAGCACAGAAACAGTGGATTAGACATTGGTATTATTTTTCAGTAAAAACTATTGAAATAAATAGTTTTTGTATTGCTATATTCTGAGAGCTATAGCTTATAAATTATATTGCTGACAGAGTTGAATGGTGGCTTGCTTTTTCGTGGGACAAGATAACGTTTTCTGCTATACCATTTTTATTTTTATGCAACTTTTTTATCACATATTATTCCATTTTTTGGGGGCAGTATGATGAAAAAGCATAGTTTTTCCCCAGACTTTTTACTTATTTTTTTTCATATTTACTGAAAGGGTTAAGTAATATAATTTTCTAGATTGGGCTATTCTAAATGCAGAAATACCAAATTTATATACTTTTTTGGTTATTTTTGTTTTTACATAAATATACATATTTATTGGTAAATTTGTCTTTATTTTTTAAATTTACTGTGAGAATTGTTTTGTATCTCTTACAATTTATTCCCCTTTATTTACTTTGTTTTATTGGAATTTGACTTTTTTTAGTCTGATTTAATGTATTGCAATGCTCATGCATTGCATTTCAATCCACCTGTCAGTATTACAGAACACCTTTTAGACCATGCTCCTGGCATTGTCTAACAGGCCACTGTAAACAGTAAAAGCAGAGGTCATTATTTAACCTTGAATTTCCATGGAAATGATCGGTAGTCCGCGAATATATTGTGGGGTTGAGTATCAGGTGATTGATAGATTGCATTCATAATGCTCATAAATACTGCAATTGTTATTGATTGCAGCATTTGGGGTGTTAAAAAGCCAGGGCTGATGCCAGCACTGTCCCTGGCTGTAACAGCCAGAGCGCGGCAATCATAGGCATAGCCTATGTGTTCGCACAATGAAAATGATGTATCTGTACATCATAAGTATGGAACTTCTTTCCAACCATGACATACAGGTATGTCAAAGTTAGTGAAGGAGTTAATTATCAAACTACAGACCACTGGGAACCCTAGATATTCAGAGATAGGGGCTTTAAAATCCAAAGAATGGACCTCTGCAGCACCACTCTGAATGTTGCAGATGTACATATGCCCAGCCTTCTTTCTGTTCATTCACACCACATTCAAGGTCATGCTACATTCCTCTATATTCACTGTATGTTGTACCAGTGAGTCCCTTCTTCTAATCACAATTGTAATTTCTACACTCTCTTTGAATCTCTAGATTCCATCCCATCATATTGTATAGGAGTACAAGTGGATTTGTTGCCTTTTTCATCCAAGAAAGATATTACACACATATGCTATTCATAGCCTTACGTACTCAAAATGTGATTTTGAGCAGTGTGCAGTGTGATTACTTTTTTGGAAATGAAAGTAGAAAAATAAAAAGCTTTAAAATTATTTGTTTTTGTACCTACTGTATTTGTCTGCTATTTCTTTATATAATTTCTAATTTCTGATGAGGAAAGGAAGCAATGTGGTCTGCCTCAGTATTAAAAGCACCTAATTTCTTCTTTGCAACATTAGTTGATCAATCCACTTTTTGCCTTTTCCTTTCCATTAATTGCCTGTGTCTACTGCTTTATCGACAGGGTCCCCTCCCCTCCTTTATCTGTAAACTAGATTGTCCGAATTTACTGTACTTGTCCGCATTCTCCCCTCTTCATATGTAAAGCGCCATGGAATCTAATGGCGCTATATAAATAAATAAATAATAATAATAATAATAATAATAATAGACAATGAATGGAGCAGAGGCTCCAGAATATTTTTGTTAACGTTGACAATTCAATTCCACTGAAATAAATTTGTTCATTTCTAGTAAGGCTGCGTTCACACGTCATGTTTTTGTAGTGTTTTTTGAGGATCCATTTTTTCTGAATTGATTTTTTTGAGCAGGTAAAAAAACGCATTACAATCACACGCTGTGTTTTTTTATGTTTTTTTTGAGGATGTGTTTTTTCTGCACTGTCCACAAGGACAGTGAAAAAAGGTTGTTGATGTCATTTCCTGTTCTCCATTTCATGGAATGGAGATACAGAGGAGCCCTATATAATTGTTTTTTGTATTATTTTATCTTTTTTTATTATTATATTTTTTTTTTTTTATTTATTATATTTTTATTTTATTGTTATTATTTTATTATATTTTATTACTTTTATTATTTTATTTATTATTTGCCGCCCGGTCAGCTGATTCAAGTCCTTGCAGTGATCGGACGCCTTCCCGGGACAGTCTGCGGAGAGGTGAGTATTTTACTTTTTTATTCTTAATCATTGATTTCTTTTATTTCACTTTAGCAGTGTATATACATCAAATCCTTTTTGGCTAGTAGCACTGTTTGCCAGGCATGTATGCAGCACGGCTGTATAGAAAGCTACACTTCCTGTGTTTGCAAGCCATTTTTTACTCCATCTGGCCAAATCTAGCCAAGCAAATTCTGTTTGGCTAGGTGCATTGTTTAGATAGGCAGCTGTGGTCCAGTGTCCTGTTGAAATCTACTGCCATACAGTACAGAAAACTCTTTTGTAAGGCATAGGCCCAAACCTAGTTGCCAAAATCTATTTAGGGTAGTACCAGTGTTTGCCCATTCAGCTCTGCTGGTTTTACATCCACAGCATTTTGTGACTACAACAACTGAGTTTCGAATCGGTTATCCTCAGATACAAGTGGTAAAAGGTGTGCTGACAGTGGAAAGGGGAATAGGCATGTTGGAATGGAAAAAATATTTGTGTCCGGGGGGTATATGCTAAAGTAATAGAAACATCTGTTGAACAAATACCATCTTCAAGCAAAAGAAAAATGTCTACTTCATGCTATCATCCCTTTCTTATGCAGCAGAACATCGCTACAACTTGTAGATGAGGCCAAAAGAGCAGGTGCTGCAATGGATATCAAGCGCTCCATCAAGTGGCCTTTTCTCCAACTCAACATTAACAACACAAACACTCCAGTCCTCAGAGTTGTCACTCCAATCACACTTGCTTCGTCACAGATCACAAGTTTTTAGCCGCCCTACTGACTATGGGTTAACACAGATAGGTGAGTCTGCAGAGCTGTTCACTCACACTATAGCCTAGGAATCAGAGGACTGCTCCAAAGATTCAGTGAGTCAAGATGAGGAAATGATCTGCACCGATGCCCAACATCTTTGTGAGTCAGATTCAGGCCCAGATGAAGAAGGGTTCGAGCATAATGTAGACCCTCATTCCCAAACTGTAACCTCTGTTGGTGGAGACAATGAGACAGATGATGATGAGACTCAGATACCTGATTGGAACGACAACTTGACTTTGCGCTCAGGGCGGGATCAAGTTGGCTCTGAGGACGTGCAGTGTGAGAACACACAGGGTGATAATGAGGTTGGAGATCCGACTTACTGTCAACGCACAGGCAGAAGGTGGAGAAGGATGAAAGTGACAAGGTTAGATTGCAGCTTCCTGGACAGAGACGAAGTCCTGGAAGCATAGCAACAACTACATCCTCAGCCACAACTCTGCAGGTCGCATGGGTGCTAAGCCTTGCCTGGCCTGGGCCTTTTTTCAGATTTCAAATGATGACCCAACTCATATTATCCACAAAATTTGTAAACAAAATCTGAGTTGAGGCCAAAAAATCATTAGTTTGAGTACTTCATGCATGAACAGTGACATGGACACGAAACATAAGTTACAGTTGGAAGCTCACTGTGCTACAATGCAGCCTAGCTGGCCTGGCCAACCATCATCTGCCCCGTCAAGCCCATCTGTGGCTTTTTTATCCTCTGTGACTGTGGGGACAGCTGTCACACAGGCTTTTGGCCACAGAACTTCCACATCTTTACCCACAACAGCCAGTGTGATTGACAGGTCATCAGCTGTTTTGGAAGTGGAAGCGCCTGCTGGTGTTAAGTGCTGTCAGACATCGAGAGCACCACCTTTTTATGATGGTGACATAGTATGTCTGCCTGCACGTCCCTCACAGTCCAGCAGTTTGTCTGGGACACTCTACTCAACCCTGTCTCAGCACAGCAACCAGCTATCGGTCCCGCAGATGTATACAAGTAAAATACCCTTTCCTCCTACCCATGCCAAAGCTAAGAGGTTGAATTTCACCATCTGCAAGCTGTTGGCTATAAAAATGCCTCCCCCCTGGTTCCCCCTCCACCTTCTTTGACCACTTCACCACCTGGCTTCTCCACCTCCTCTCCTCCGACATCCTCACCATCGTCATGGTTGACTTCAATATCCCCATTGACACCACCAAAGTCGCTGCCTCCAGACTCCTATCCCTCACCTCCTCCTTCAGCCTCTCCCAATGGATCTTCTCCGCCACACACACTGGTGGCCACACACTCGACCTAGTCTTCACCCGACTCTGCTCCCTCACCGACCTCACATACTTGACCCTCACCCACTCCGACCACAACCTTCTGACATTCTCCTCCCTCTCCCCCCCTACCACGCTCCCCCCTCTCCGGACACTCCCCCACCCCCGCAGAAACCTTAAGCTCATAAACTTCGATTCACTCTCAGAATCCCTCCTCCCCCTCTCCGACTTGGCCTCTTCTAAAGGCGCTGACTCTGCCACCTCCCTCTACAACTCCACTCTCACCACAGCCCTTGACCAGGCCGCCCTACTCACATTTCGCACAACACGAGTACAACGACAATCCTGGCTCACGACCCTCACCAAAAAACTCAGACGGACGACTAGGGCAGCTGAGCGGAAATGGAAGAAATCCCACTCCGCAAAGCACTTCGCCCTATACAAACGTTCCCTCAACACCTTCAAGACTGCCCTTGACTCCGCAAAGCAAGCCTACTTATCCTCCCTAATTACTGCCCTGTCTCACAACCCCAAACAACTTTTTAAAACCTTCAACTCTTTACTTTGTCCCCATGCACCGCCTCCCTCACCCCTCATCTCCACCGACGACTTCGCCTCCTTCTTCAAAGACAAAATCGACAAACTCAGACAAAGCTTCGATCCTCACTCCCCCCGCCCATCCCATCCCCAGCCCATCCCCCATCACCCAAATGCAGTTTCACCCACATGACAGAGGACCACCTCTCCTCCCTCCTAGCACGATCACACATCACCACATGTGCCCTTGATCCACTTCCCTCCCATCTCATCCCTAACCTCACCAAAGTCCTCATCCCTGCTCTAACACACCTCTTCAACATTTCACTCAAATCCGGCACTTTCCCCTCACCCTTCAAACACGCCCTAATCACACCCATCCTAAAAAAAACATCACTAGACCCTACAACAGTCTCCAACTATCGCCCCATATCTCTCCTCCCGTTTGCCTCAAAACTTCTTGAACAACACGTCTATTCCGAACAGTCCTCCCACCTCTCTTCCTGTGCTCTCTTTGATCGCCTTCAATCCGGCTTCCAGCCTCACCACTTCACCAAAACAGCCCTACCCAAAGTAACTAACGACCGTCTGATCGCCAAGAGCAAACGACACTACTCCATCCTCATCCTTCTCGACCTTTCTGCTGCCTTCGAAACTGTTGACCACTCCTTCTTACTTCAAATTCTTGAGTCTCTTGGCATTACTGACCTCGCCCTCTCCTGGATCTCCTCTTACCTAACGGACAGGACATTCAGCGTCACCCACTCCCACACCTCCTCCTCACCCCACCCTCTCTCTGTAGGTGTCCCTCAAGGCTCGGTCCTGGGACCACTTCTCTTCTCCATTTACACCCTCGGCCTAGGCAACCTCATCGAATCACACGGAGTCCAATACCACCTCTACGCTGACGACACCCAACTCTATCTGTCTGGCCCTGACATTTCCTCTCTTTTATCCAAAATTCCTCCCTGCCTATCCGCCATCGCATCCTTCTTTTCTTCCCGCTTCCTAAAACTCAACATGGACAAGACTGAATTCCTCGTCTCTGCCCCGAACAACCCCGTCCCACTTCATGACCTATCCATCACCGTCGATAACTGCACACTCTCACCCGTCCCCCACACCAAGTGCCTTGGGGTAATCCTCGACTCCTCCCTCTCCTTCAAGCCCCACATCCAAGCCCTCACCACTGCCTGTCGACTCCAAATAAAAAACATTGCCCGTATCCGCTCCTTCCTTGACCACAACACGGCCAAGACACTCGTCCACGCTCTCATCATCTCCCGCCTGGACTACTGCAACCTCCTGTTAACTGGCCTCCCTGCCTCCTCCCTCAAACCTCTCTGCGCCATCCTCAACTCTGCTGCCCGACTCATCCACCTATCTCCCCGTTACTCCCCCGCCTCCCCTCTCCTCCGAGACCTCCACTGGCTCCCCATCCCCCTGCGATCTCGCTTCAAAACCTTAGCCCTGACATACAAGGCCATACACAACCTGTCCCCTCCCTACATCTCTGACCTAGTCACCCGCTACCTTCCCTCACGCAACTTGCGTTCCTCTCAAGAACTCCTTCTCTCAACCCCCCGCATCTCCACCTCCCACAACCGCATACAAGACTTCTCTCGCGCCTCTCCCAGACTCTGGAACTCCCTCCTCCACCACATCAGACACTCCCCTACCCTGGGAACCTTCAAGAAAAACCTGAAGACCCACCTCTTCCTTCAAGCCTACAACACACACTGAGACCCTATCCACTGCACCATCTCACCTCTCCCCTCCTACTGTCTCCCTCCCCACCTCCTCTAGACTGTGAGCCCTCGCGGACAGGATCCCCAGCCCTATTGTACCCGTATGATTTATTGTGGATTTGTCGTCGTCTGTGGTCATCTTTGACCACCTGTCTCTGTCTACCCTCTAAATTGTAAAGCGCTATGTATACCAATAGCGCTATATAAATACCTAATAATAATAATAACACTCCTGCACCTGTTGCTCAATACTCAACCTTCAAATGCCGGCCTTTTTGCTATTGTGACGCAATACAAAATCTATAAGATGGATACCGCTTTACTGTGTTGTGACACAAATTTTTGGAAAAGTGAAAAATGTAGTTACGGTTCCCTTGCTGTTAGATGCATGACTTGACCTGGGCTCTCTGAACTCAATACCTAGCCCTGACACTCCTGTACCTGTTTCTGAATATTGAACCTTTTTGTCCATCGAACCAGTGATTAACAAATTTGCTGTATTTACATCCACCATTTTTAGGTGCTTAAAAGCAGTGATTGCTACATCTCCCTTAATTTTTGCATAAACTGTTTTTGGGCATCTAACCAGGTTTTGACAAATGTGCTGAATACACATCCACAGTTTTTTTGGCCCTTAAAAGCATTGTTTGGTCAATCTCACCTGTCCGCTAGACTTGTATAGGACACTGACATAGCTGAATAATTTTTTCTACAGTATTCCACAAAACGCATCATTGTCGCAACTTTGTGAGGCGGGCATAACATTGACTGGAGCATTTTCATGAGCTTTGAGGCCCACTAGGCCTATACAGGTCACTGACCTACCTACGTTTTCCTATAAAACTCCATAAAACTTATTGTTGTACCATCTGAGTGTGGCGGGGCATAATATAGATGGGAGTGCTTGCATGAGCTTTGAGGGTATCCGTCCCACTATGCCTATACAGGTCACTAACCTAGCTGACTAAGTTTTCCTGTAATACTCCACAAAACCTATAGTTGTTCCACCTGTGTGTAGCGGGGCATAACATTGATGGGAGCGCTTGCATGAACTTTGAAAGTATCCGGCCGACTAGGCTTATACAGGTGACACATCCCTGTATTGCTGAGTAATGTTTAACCTTGAATTGCTAGGCCAGGTCCTTTTCAAGACCCTGTGCCATGCATGCAGGCTGGGCCATTCAGCAATTTTTGGTATGGGACAATTGATGCAATTTTCCTGTGGTCTGACCCATTGGGAATAGTGAGGACTCTTGTTGGTGTCTCCTTGCTCTGTGGTACATGATTTGAGCAGGTCTCTCTGAGTGACATGCCTATACCTGTCTCATCCTTCTTTTACTCCACCTCCCCTTTTTACTTAATATAGAACACTACTGCCACTTTTCCCCTGTGACTCATCCATCTGTCAATTCAAAGTCAGTTTCACTCGCCTCTGAAATTTTAGGTGAATGTTAAGAACCTTCTATTTTGAAGCGCTTTGGAAGAGTGTGCCGGCTGGCACGGACCGTGTCTCGTGCACCCATGCTACGCCATGAGACTATTTGTACTGTGGGTAGATTGTTGTCACTTTTCCTGGTGTTTGTTATCTATTCTAAGTAGTTTGGCAGCTTTTGGACAAGTTTGAAGGTGTTTTCTATGTGTTTGCTGTTGCCTTCCATTGACTCCAATCGGGTTCGACAGTGTTCAACGAACATTTGACGAACAATTTGTCAAACAAACCCCTATTCAGCTAATAGAATTGAATTAGAACACTTAGGTGTTCGCTCATCTCTACACATAATAAAGGACATCCAATTTGTAAAAAAGAAGTTTGCTTAAAATTTAATTTCTAGATAAAATCTGCTCAATTTGAGAATTTTGATCACCTTTAGTTACAACTAGCAATCATCCTTTTAATTTTCAATTAAACATTTTTACCACAAATCATTAAAACAAGATAAAGTGAGAAAGTTTTGTCTCCTGACTGATCACTCAATCTGATTAGAAAGGGTGAGCTAGAAAGCAAGATATAGAGACAGAAAAAAACACTTAAACTTTGTTTCGTAGGCTATGTCCACATGATCCGGATACACTGTGTCGCCTCTCTTGTGGGGAAACTGGTGACATATCTGCAGGTAAACGCAGCTTCCCGTGACCATGGTCAGGGTTTGAGGTGCAGCAGCTTCTCCCTACATTCACCTGCCAAGATTGTCTCCGACAGCAATAAATTCACATGCTGCAACTCGGGAAGCTGCCCCCCATATCAGTATACACTGCAGAAAAAACAAGCATAGTAGACAATGGATTTCTCTAAATCCCATCCACTGTGGTTGTATTGGACAACCCAGTGCATTGGACATAGAGACAACATGCTACGTCCAAAATGCTGCAAACACTGATCACGGTGACGTACTCTTATGGTTTTCAATTAATTGATTGGTCTCCGGTGTATAAGAAAGACATAGCTGAACTAGAGTGGGAGCAGAGAAGAGCGACCAAGGTTATTAGAGGACTGAGGGGTCTGCAATACTAAGACAGGTTATTAAACTTGGGGTTATTTAGTTTGGAAAAACGAAGGCTTAGAGGTGATCCTATAATAATGTATAAATACATGAGGGGACAGTACAGATACATTTTAATGATCTTTCTACTCTTAGGCCTGAGACGGGGACAAGGGGGCATCCTCTACGGTTGGAGTAAGGAAAGTTTAATCATAATCACAGATGTGGATTCTTTACTGTAAGAGCAGTGAGACTATGGAACTCTCTGCCACATGATGTTGTAATGAGTGAGTCACTACTAACATTTAAGAGTGGCCTGGATGCCTTTCTTGATAAATATAATATTGCCAGTTATATATACTACTAGTAAAAAGGCCCGATGCAATTGCATCTGGAGCAGGGTGAAATGAATTGTGTGTATACAGGCGGGTCAGTGGGTAGCAGAGTATACAGGGGGCTCTGTGGGTAGCAGAGTACACAGGCGGATCTGTGGGTAGCAGAGTATACAGACGGCTCTGAGGGTAGGAGATTATACAGGCGGCTCTGAGGGTAGCAGAGTATACAGGCGGCTCTGTGGGTAGCAGAGTATACAGGCGGCTCTGTGGGTAGCAGAGTATACAGGCGGGTTTGTGGGTAGCAGATTATACAGGCGGCTGTGTGGGTAGCAGAGTATAGAGAAGGCTGTGTGGGTAGCAGAGTATAGAGGCGGCTGTGTGGGTAGCAGAGTATAGAGGCAGCTGTGTGGGTAGCAGAGTATAGAGGCGGCTGTGTGAGTAGCAGATTGTACAGGCGGCTCTGTGGGTATCAGAGTATAGAGGCGGCTGTGTGGGTAGCAGAGTATAGAGAAGGCTGTGTGGGTAGCAGATTGTACAGGCGGCTGTGTGGGTAGCAGAGTATAGAGGCGGCTGTGTGGTAGCAGAGTATAGAGGTGGCTGTGTGGGTAGCAGAGTATAGAGGCGGCTGTGTGTGTAGCAGAGTATAGAAGTGGGTCTGTGGGTAGCAGAGTATACAGGCGGCTGTGTGGGTAGCAGAGTATAGAGGTGGCTCTGTGGGTAGCAGAGTATACAGGCAGCTCTGTGGGTAGCAGAGTATACAGGCGGCTCTGTGGGTAGCAGAGTATACAGGCGGCTCTGTGGGTAGCAGAGTATACAGGCGGCTCTGTGGGTAGCAGAGTATACAGGCGGCTCTGTGGGTAGCAGAGTATACAGGCGGCTCTGTGGGTAGCAGAGTATACAGGCGGCTCTGTGGGTAGCAGAGTATACAGGCGGCTCTGTGGGTAGCAGAGTATACAGGCGTCTGTCGGTAGCAGAGTATACAGGCGGCTCTGTGGGTAGCAGAGTATACAGACGGCTCTGTGGGTAGCAGAGTATACAGGCGGCTTTGTGGGTAGCAGAGTATACAGGCGGCTTTGTGGATAGCAGAGTATAGAAAGGGCTCTGTGGGTATCAGAGTATACAGGTGGCTCTGTGGGTATCAGAGTATCCAGGGGGCTCTGCGGGTAGCAGAGTATAGAGGCGGCTGTCGTGCTGGCAGAGTATACAGGTGGCTGTGGTGGTGGCAGAGTATACAGGTGGCTGTGTTGGTGGCAGAGTATACAGGCGGCTGGGGTGGTGGCAGAGTATAGAGGCGTGTGTGGTGGTGACAGAGTATACAGGCGGCTGTCGTGGTGGCAGAGTATACAGGCGTCTGTGGTGGTGGCAGAGTATACAGGCGTCTGTGGTGGTGGCAGAGTATAGAGGCGTCTGTGGTGGTGACAGAGTATACAGGCGGCTGTGGTGGTGACAGAGTATAGAGGCATCTGTGGTGGTGAGAGTATACAGGCGGCTGTGGTGGTGACAGAGTATACAGGCGTCTGTGGTGGTGACAGAGTATACAGGCGGCTGTGGTGGTGGCAGAGTATACAGGCGGCTGTGGTGGTGGCAGAGTATACAGGCGTCTGTGGTGGTGGCAGAGTATGGTGGTGGCAGAGTATACAGGCGGCTGTGGTGGTGGCAGAGTATACAGGCGGCTGTGGTGGTGGCAGAGTATACAGGCTGCTGTGGTGGCAGAGTATACAGGCGTCTGTGGTGGTGGCAGAGTATACAGGCGTGTGGTGGTGGCGGCAGAGTATACAGGCGTCTGTGGTGGTGGTGGTGGCAGAGTATACAGGTGTCTGTGGTGGTGGTGGTGGCAGAGTATACAGGTGTCTGTGGTGGTGGCAGAGTATACAGGCGTCTGTGGTGGTGCCAGAGTATACAGGCGTATGTGGTGGTGACAGGATATACAGGCATCTGTGGTGGAGAGAGAGTATACAGGCGTCTGTGGTGGTGGCAGAGTATGGTGGAGGCAGAGTATACAGGCGTCTGTGGTGGTGCCAGAGTATACAGGCGTCTGTGGTGGTGGCAGAGTATACAGGCGTGTGGTTGGTGGCGGTAGAGTATACAGGCGTCTGTGGTGGTGGTGGTGGCAGAGTATACAGGTGTCTGTGGTGGTGGTGGTGGCAGAGTATACAGGTGTCTGTGGTGGTGGCAGAGTATACAGGCGTCTGTGGTGGTGGCAGAGTATACAGGCGTGTGGTGGTGGCGGCAGAGTATACAGGCGTCTGTGGTGGTGGTGGTGGCAGAGTATACAGGTGTCTGTGGTGGTGGCAGAGTATGGTGGTGGCAGAGTATACAGGCGTCTGTGGTGGTGCCAGAGTATACAGGCATCTGTGGTGGTGGCAGAGTATACAGGCGTGTGGTGGTGGCGGCAGAGTATACAGGTGTCTGTGGTGGTGGCAGAGTATACAGGCGTCTGTGGTGGTGCCAGAGTATACAGGCGTGTGTGGTGGTGCCTGAGTATACAGGCATCTGTGGTGGTGCCAGAGTATACAGGCGTCTGTGGTGGTGGCAGAGTATACAGGCGTGTGTGGTGGTGGCGGCAGAGTATACAGGCATCTGTGGTGGTGGCAGAGTATACAGGTGTCTGTGGCGGTCTCTGGGTAGCAGAGTATAGAAAGGGCTCTGTGGGTATCAGAATATACAGGCGGCTTTTGTGGGTAGCAGAGTATAGAAAGGGCTCTGTGGGTATCAGAGTATACAGGTGGCTCTGTGGGTATCAGAGTATCCAGGGGGCTCTGCGGGTAGCAGAGTATAGAGGCGGCTGTCGTGGTGGCAGAGTATACAGGCGGCTGTGGTGGTGGCAGAGTATACAGGTGGCTGAGTTGGTGGCAGAGTATACAGGCGTCTGTGGTGGTGGCAGAGTATAAAGGTGTCTGTGGTGGTGGCAGAGCATACAGGCGTCTGTGGTGGTGGCAGAGTATACAGGTGTCTGTGGTGGTGGCAGAGTATACTGGAGTCTGTGGCGGTGGCAGAGTATACAGGTGTCTGTGGCAGTGGCAGAGTATACAGGCGTCTGTGGCAGTGGCAGAGTATAGAGGCGTGTGTGGTGGTGGCAGAGTATACAGGCGTCTGTGGTGGTGGCAGAGTATACAGGTGTCTGTGGTGGTGGCAGAGTATACAGGCGTCTGTGGTGGTGGCAGAGTATACAGGTGTCTGTGGTGGTGGCAGAGTATACTAGAGTCTGTGGCGGTGGCAGAGTATACAGGCGTCTGTGGCGAAGTATAGAGGCGTCTGTGGGGGTGGGAGAGCATACAGGCGTCTGTGGCTGTGGCACAGTATAGAGGCGTGTGGTGGTGGCAGAGCATACAGGCGTCTGGCGGTGGCAGTGCATACAGGCGTCTGTGGTGGTGGCAGAGCATACAGGCGTCTGTGGCGGTGGCAGAGTATAGAGGCGTGTGGTGGTGGCAGAGCACACAGGCGTGTGTGGCGGTGGCAGAGCATACAGGCGTGTGTGGCGGTGGCAGAGCATACAGGCGTCTGTGGCGGGTGGCAGAGTATACTGGAGTCTGTGGCGGTGGCAGAGTATACAGGAGTCTGTGGTGGTGGCAGAGTATACTGGAGTCTGTGGTGGTGGCAGAGGATACAGGTGTCTGTGGCAGTGGCAGAGTATACAGGCGTCTGTGGCGGTGGCAGAGTATACAGGCGTCTGTGGTGGTGGCAGAGTATAGAGGCATCTGTGGCAGTGGCAGAGCATACAGGCGTCTGTGGCAGTGGCAGAGTATACAGGCGTCTGTGGCTGTGGCAGAGTATACAGGCGTGTGGTGGTGGCAGAGTATAGAAGTGTCAGTTTTGGTGGCAGAGTATAGAGGCGTGTGGTGGGAGAGTATACAGGCGTCTGTGGTGGCAGCAGAGTGTGGTGGCGGCAGAGTAAACAGGCGTGTGTGGTGGTGGCCGAGTATACAGGCGTCTGTGGTGGTGGCCGAGTATACAGGCGTCTGTGGTGGTGGCCGAGTATACAGGCGCCTGTGGTGCTGGCAGAGTATACAGGTGTCTGTGGTGGTGGCCGAGTATTCAGGCGTGTGGTGTTGTCAGAGTATACAGGCGTTGTGGTGGCAGAGTATACAGGCGTGTGGTGTTGGCAGAGTATACAGGCGTGTGGTGGTGGCAGAGTATACAGGCGTGTGGTGTTGGCAGAGTATACAGGCGTGTGGTGGCAGAGTTATAAAGGCATGTGGCGGTGGCAGAGTATATAGGCGTGTGGTGATGGCAGAGTATACAGGCTGTTGTGGTGGTGGCAGAGTATACAGGCGTGTGTGATGGCGGCAGAGTATACAGGCGTGTGTGGTGGCAGAGTATACAGGCGTGTCTGGTGGTGGCAGAGTATACAGGCATCTGTGGTGGCGTCAGAGTATACAGGCGTTGGGGCGTTGGCAGAGTATACAGGCGTGTGGTGTTGTCAGAGTATACAGGTGTGTGTGTGTTGGCAGAGTATACAGGCGTGTGTGTGTTTGCAGAGTATACAGGCATGTGATGTCAGAGTATACAGGCGTGTGGTGTTGGCAGAGTATACAGGCGTGTGGTGTTGCCAGAGTATACAGGCGTGTGGTGTTGGTACAGTATACAGGCGTGTGTGGCGGCAGAGTATACAGGCGTGTGGTGTTGGCAGAGTATACAGGCGTGTGGTGTTGGCAGAGTATACAGGCATGTGGTGGCAGAGTATACAGGCGTGTGGTGTTGGCAGAGTATACAGGCGTGTGGTGTTGGCAGAGTATACAGGCGTGTGGTGGCAGAGTATAGTATACAGGCGTGTGGTGTTGGCAGAGAATACAGGCGTGTGGTGGGCAGAGTATACAGGCGTGTGTGGTGGCAGAGTATACAGGCGTATGGTTGGTGGCAGAATATACAGGCGTGTGTGGTGGCAGAGTATACAGGCGTGTGGTGGTGGGCAGAGTATACAGGCGTGTGGTGGTGGCAGAGTATACAGGCGTGTGTGGCAGAGTATACAGGCGTGTGGTGGTGGCAGAGTATACAGGCGTATGTGGCAGAGTATACAGGCATCTGTGGTGGCGGCAGAGTATACAGGCGTTGTGGTATTGGCAGAGTATACAGGCATGTGGTGGCAGAGTATACAGGCGTGTGGTGTTGGCAGAGTATACAGGCGTGTGGTGGCAGAGTATAGAGGCATGTGGTGTTGGCAGAGTATACAGGCGTGTGGTGTTGTCAGAGTATACAGGCGTGTGGTGGTTGGCAGAGCATAACAGGCGTGTGTGGTGTTGGCAGAGTACACAGGCGTGTGGTGTTGGCAGAGTATACAGGCGTGTGGTGTTGGCAGAGTATACAGGCGTGTGGTGGCAGAGTATACAGGCGTGTGGTGGCAGAGTATAAAGGCGTGTGGTGGCATATACATACAGTTGCATTGGCCGCTGGCGCTGACAGGATGACGTCACCGGGGGCGGGCAATGGGAATGAGTGGGGCGTGTGAGGCTTTGCAGGCTGACCCGCCCCGCTCACTCCCATTGGCGGGCGGCGGCGACAGGAGGACGTGAGTGGCTGCCAGGGCGCGTCAGTATTTGCAGCCTGACACGCCCCTCTCACTACCATTGGCGGGCGGGTGGCAACAGGAGGATATGAGTGGCTGCCGTCACCCGCCCACAGCCCACAGCCCCTACACCGCAAGTCGGACAGCACCGAGGCGCCAGCGGTGAGAGGGGCGAGGGGTGAGGGGCAGAAGGCACCGCCGGCATCCGGGCAGCGTCGGCCTTGCGGGGCCGACGGTTGCCAGGATGGCGGCGGTGTGAGGTAGTGCGGCGGCACTGCAAGCGATGACGCGTAATGCGGCAGCAGCTCGCGATGACGCTGCACGTCATCGCTCGCAGTGGCGCAAAGGAGTCTGGGATTCAGCTACAGTGCCCGAATTCCAAACTCCCGATTATATAAGTAGATATTCTTTGATAGGGCGTTGATCCAGGGACTTAGTCTGATTGCCGTATGTGGAGTCAGGAAGGAATTTTTTTCCGCAATGTGAAGCTTAGTGTTGCCACATGGATTTGCGTTCCTCTGGATCAACATGTTAGGCTATGGGTTGAACTAGATGGACTTAAGGTCTTCCTTCAACCTTAAATACTATGTTACTATGTTACTATGATTAGGAACAGGAAAAGTAACTTAAGTATATAGTATCCTTGATTTTGTCATTCAATACAACACTTTATTATAAAACAACCTAAATACGGTACTTTGAAGTCAGACTCAAGACCATATTATGCTAGAAAGCTCATCAGTGGACTTGGAATAACCCTTAATGTAGATTTTCCTAATTTAAATAAAGAGAACCTATTTTTGCATATTCACAAAAGTTAATTATGTAATGTCTTTGATGTTTAAATCATGAATGACAGATGCGTTCTAAATTAGCCTCCAGCCCTTTACATCATTGAAAGATTAATACGACAAAAAAAAAGAACTATATGTTACTGTTCCCTTAGGAAATCCGAAAACCTGTGCTCCTAATCTTTCTTAAACATGTGGATTTTTAAAAAAATTATATATTAATATTTGAATTACCGTAATAGACAAAATATATTAAAAGGGAAAAGTTATCTTAAATATTCTCTAATATTATAAACTGTTGAATCATTTTTTTGGATTTACTAGTGAGCATCTTTAGTGGTTCCCTCAATTGTCATATTTTTCAACAAAGGGCAAAAAACAATTTTTTAACATTGGACAGCATGCATGGGTGTAGGAAAGCTGTAATTACATGGGATGTCATGTATAAATCAAGAAACCTGACAATTCTTTTCTTCAATAAAATTATTGAAAGAGCCTAAGACATTTTACTCTTTTGTCACAGTGTCTTGGTTATTTCTATTGAACTACAACAATGTCGATCTAAAGTAGCAGTGTGCACCTATGTGAAATATAAAACCATTTTTGTTTATGCAGTAGGTAAATTAAGTATAGATCGTGTCACCAATTTTATCCATTAATACAGTGTTGGGCAAAAATATTGACACCCCTGCAATTCTGTCAGATAATACTCAGTTTTTCCTGAAAGTGATTGCAATCACAAATTCGTTGGTATTATTATTTCTTCATTTAATTTGTCTTCAATGAAATAAACACAAAAAGAATTGTCCTAAAGCCAAATTGGATCTAATTCCACACCAAACATAAAAAAGGGGGTGGACAAAAGTATTGGCACTGTTAGAAAAATCATGTGATACTTGTCTAATTTGTGTAATTAACAGCACCTGTAAATTACCTGTGGCACCTAACAGGTGTTGGGAATAACTAAATCACACTTGCAGCCAGTTGACATGGATTAAAGTTGACTCAACCTCTGTCCTGTGTCCTTGTGTGTACCACATTGAGCATGGAGAAAAGAAAGAAAACCAAAGAACTGTCTGAGGACTTGAGAAACCAAATTGTGAGGAAGCATGAGTAATCTCAAGGCTACAAGTCCATCTCCAAAGACCTGAATGTTCCTGTGTCTACCATGCGCAGTGTCATCAAGAAGTTTAAAGCCCATGGCACTGTGGCTAATCTCCCTAGATGTGGACGGAAAAGAAAAATTGACAAGAGATTTCAAAGCAAGATTGTGCGGATGGTGGTTAAAGAACCTTGACTAACATTCAAACAGGTTCAAGCTGCCCTGCAGTCCGAGGGTACAACAGTGTCAACCCGTACTATCCGTCGGCATCTGAATGAAAAGGGACTGTATGGTAGGATACCCAGGAAGACCCCACTTCTTACCCCCAGACATAAAAAAGCCAGGCTGGAGTTTGCCAAAACTTACCTGAGAAAGCCTAAAATGTTTTGGAAGAATGTTCTCTCTTTTTGGGCAAAGGCATCAACATAGAGTTTACAGGAGAAAAAAGAGGCATTCAAAGAAAAGAACACGGTCCCGACAGTCAAACATGGCGGAGGTTCCCTGATGTTTTGGGGTTGCTTTGCTGCCTCTGGCACTAGACTGCTTGACCGTGTGCATGGCATTATGAAGTCTTAAGGCTACCAACAAATTTTGCAGCATAATGTAGGGCCCAGTGTGAGAAAGTTGGGTCTCCCTCAGAGGTCATGGGTATTTCAGCAGGACAATGACCCAAAACACACTTCAAAAAGCACTAGAAAATGGTTTGAGAGAAAGCACTGGAGACTTCTAAGGTGGCCAGCAATGAGTCCAGACATGAATCCCATAGAACACCTGTGGAGAGATCTAAAAATGGCAGTTTGGAGAAGGCACCCTTCAAATATCAGGGACCTGGAGCAGTTTTCCAAAGAAGAATGGTCTAAAATTCCAGCAGAGCATTGTAAGAAACTCATTGATGGTTACCGGAAGCGGTTGATCGCAGTTATTTTGGCTAAAGGTTGTACAACCAAGTATTAGGCTGAGGGTGCCAATACTTTTGTCTGGCCCATTTTTGGAGTTTTGTGTGAAATGATCAATGTTTTGCTTTTTGCTTCACTCTCGTTTGTGTTTTTTCATTGAAGACAAATTAAATGAAGATAATAATACCAAAGAATTTGTGATTGCAATCATTTTCAGGAAGAAACTGAGTATTATCTGACAGAATTGCAGGGGTGTCAATACTTTTGGCCCACACTGTATATTTCTAAAGGTGGTATTGACATTAATTTTTTAGCATATGGCAGTAACAACAGATCCAATCAATATTGGCAAAGCAATCGAAGGATCGTTGCCTATAAATTGCGTGATATCTAACATTGAAAAATGACACCGAAAAAATATTTAACACACTTAGTGAAATGTATTTAATATTTTGTAAAAAAATTATTTTGTTGGTGATGACAGCTTCAAGCTGCCTCCTACATGGAGAAACTATGCATGCATTGTTCAAGTGTGAATTTGGGCCATTCTTCTACACAACCCCTCTTTGAATCATGAAGGTTCCATTTCCTATATAATCTTTAGTTCCTTCCTTAAATTATTAATGGACTTAGGTCAGGTAATTCGTTTAATCTTCATCATCCTGGTAGATGGCAGCAGATTTTTTATCAAGAATGCCTCTGTAAATTTGTTCAAAGTCCATTCATCCTTCCTTCACTAATATGAAGATTGTGAGTGTCTTATGCTGAAAACAGCTGCTCACAATGATGTTCTCACCTCCAAACCTTATTGTGAGAATGCTGTTTTTGGGATGATATGCAATGCCTTTTTGGTATTTAAAGAATTCAATTTTGGTTTCATCCAGTCAGTACATATTTTGGCAGTATTGCACAGGATTGTCTAAATGTTCTTGAGCAAAATTTAAATGCACTTGAACATGCTGTTTGTTCAGCAATGGAACAATACAGAAATGGTGGTATTTAGAATATGAGCGCTACACAAGGACACTGCACTGATCAATATTACCTTTAGATCTTTATTGGATATTAACAAATGTGAGTCCTCGCCACAACATGTTTCGACACTAATGCGTCTTCCTCAAGTGATCCACTTGAGGAAGACGCATTAGTGTCGAAACATGTTGTGGCGAGGACTCACATTTGTTAATATCCAATAAAGATCTAAAGGTAATATTGATCAGTGCAGTGTCCTTGTGTAGAGCTCATATACTAAATACCACCATTTCTATATTGTTCCTTAATTTATCCTCCCTATTGGGAGTGTGGTGGAAGAGAGCAGCTCTGCACACAAGGACCTGGCTGACACAATAGACACGTGATTGATCTCGGGACCCGGAGAAGCGAGTTGGAGCTGGACAATTAGTTTGGAACCAGGAACCGGCAAGCAAAGGTCTCGGATCCCTTCCTCACCACTGAGCCTACAATCTGGTTGTGCAGAGACGGCACAACCAGTTAAGGTGAGTGAGGAATCAGTGTAACGGAGAATTTAATCTGCCTTTAGTAAACAGTGTGGCGCAACCGAAAAATTTCTGCTTTATGTTCAGCAATGGAGTCTCGCATGGTGTGCGTGCACATAATATTGAGAAAATTATTCGGGCACACTCTTAGTGAATGAGGTATGAGAGTGTGCCAGAATAATTTTCTCAACATTTGAACCCTTTTCTGAGCACCTCAAATAGAGGAGATGAGCAGGCATAATAACCTACTTTGTGCGTGCACTTAAATCATGGAGATTATGTGCATTACTTATTTTTTCCATAGAAACAGTTTAACTTGCTGATTAAAGGTGAAATTTGGTGATGTATTCAACACTTATTTCACCCACTGTATCTGCTTATTGGTATATGTATATTAACTAAAGGTAACTAACAGTCTGTATAATGTCACATAACATAGACAAACTTTCTATGCAGCTTAAAATGAAAAACACTGTCCAAAAATTACTCCTAAGAGGCCTATTAATCTTGATGAAGGGCGTGCTGGTGTTGGATGCTCTGAATGTCTAATTGAATTAGGAGCGCCTTATAGAGACTGGAGGTAGACTTCTGGCATAAATAACAGCACTACTCAACATCAATTACATGCACTGGGGCATCATGCTCCACCCATTTTTACAGAACTGGGGAAAACTTTCATGAAAACACCAAAAGGCAAAAAGACACAACTCGCATTTCTTTAAAATTTTGCAATATTCAAATTGATTTAAGCCAGGATTCTTACAAAAATCGATTTGACAAATTGGGTCTAAGGGCCCTTTCACATCAGCGTTTTTCGTAATTCGCGGCAGATGCGGTGAAAAAAACGCATCTGCCGCGTTTGCCGCATAACCGTTCCACTTGCGGCACGGTTGCGGTTTTTCCCATAGGAAGTATAGGGGGACTTGCGGCAGATGCGGCAAGTGCGGTTTTGCACTTGCGGCAGGTGCGGCAGCGAAAAAAACCGCAGTAAGCCGCGGTTTTTTTCTCTGCCGCACCTGCCGCAAGTGCAATACCGCACTTGCCGCATCTGCCGCAAGTCCCCCTATACTTCCTATGGAAAAAACCGCAACCGTGCCGCAAGTGGAACCGTTATGCGGCAAACGCGGCAGATGCGGTTTTTTCACCGCATCTGCCGCGAATTACGAAAAACGCAGATGTGAAAGCACCCTTAGTCTTTTGTGATCAGGATCGCGATCCTGTCATTGCGTGTACATCTGTGAGAACTCCTAAAGTTTCCTTCATGGGAGTCAACTTAGAATTCACCTGCTTAGGCCTTTGGCCTATTCTGAACCAAATTATTTTTGTTCTTTATAAATTATGTATGAGTCTGTGAAAACTCCTAAAATTTCCTTCATTGGGAGTCAATTTAGAATTCACCTGCTTAGGACCTTGGCCAATGCTGAACCAAATTATTCATGTATTTTATATACGATGTATGAGGCGTTCTGGACTTCATGGATTTGATGATTGTTATTCACTCTTATGTCAGCAAAACACTGTGTATTCTATCGAGTGTGGATACTACTTTCTTTGGGTAACTTGATGTGCAGACCATGGTAAACTAACATTCAGGGTTATATCTCTCAAGTGATCAACCTTACTAGCCATGTGATTGATTGCCAACAAATTACACTAACAAATTAAGAACTTGTATAGAATTGTAATGTAGCAGCTGCAGAAAGAGCAATTTGCATCACCAGAATTAGGTAGCACTAATGTAAATTAATTTTTTTTGAATCTCAGGATAAAAAAAAAAAAAAAAAATTCTGGTTTGAATTGAAGCGCTACCAGAGGGATCACAGGGATGGCAAATTATTCCAAAATAATGTCTAGTCTTATTACGCGTTTCGGCTAAACACATAACAAGCCTTCATCAGATTAAAAAAATCTTTTTAATTTTTTATTTTTTATCTGATGAAGGCTTGTTATATGTTAAGCCGAAACGCGTAATAAAACTAGAAATTATTTTGGAATAATTTGCCATCCCTGTGATCCCTCTGGTAGCGCTTCAATTCAAACCAGAAATTTTTTTTTTTCCTGCACTTCAACACGAGCCTCTGGGCGACTTGCTTCTCTGGGAACAAGCAGCAGGCCAGGAGATCCAGGAAATATCCCTCTGTAGGATTATATGCGAACTGCACAAGACACCAGAAAGGTGAGAACAATACCTAAGAGCAACTGTTGCTACTAATACACTGCACTTAGATCTGCGCCTCCTCTTTTCTCCTCTATCCCCAGTCTCACTGACCTCACAGTCTTTGAAGACACTATTTGACTATTTTTTTGAATCTGAAATCCATGAAAAGTGATGCCTTTTTGATATATTATTTTGAAGCTGTCTTTTTTGCAGCATTAAATAGGATTCATCTTTCTTTTAATCGGCATTTGATACTATTTTCAAAGGCATCAGTATATGACACATGGTCCTCCTCATGTAATGTGCGGGTGTCAGGTGGCAGTGAGGGGGTTAACTTTGTTAGGGGGAATGGCGGCCGCACCTGATCCCGTATCCTGGGCAGCGGTGCTCTTGAAAAGGGGGTATTTACAGGGATTATATACAAGTTAGTCATGATGCCACCTGCAGTATCTGGTGAGGGATCACCAGCGCCGCTACAGTCCTCCGGAGGTCGGTGGGATTGCTGCAGTGATGGTGTAGTCCCCCGCAGGCAGGACTGGGACCTCCAGGGCAGCGTAGTGAGGTGGACAGGTTGTAACAGAGCTGAGGTGGTGGAGGGAGAGTAGGAATAGTCTGTAGATGGGGCACGGTGAGGGATAGTAAAGGATGCACGCACACAGAAGAAGTTTCTTTACCTTTTTACTGGTGATACACACACAGTAACCGGCCACCCCCTAGTCCAACATGACAACAACTTGTCTTTCAGCTGTAAGCCCTGAATTAATCTGGATGAGTGGGAGAGGGTTTGGTTTACAGCAGAAAAACAAGTCCACAGGGGCGTAATAAAAAAAAGTAGTGATGTCATGCTGCACACATCAATCACCTGCTGCATTGATTTACAGGTGGTTAAATCCTGGTGGTTGGTTCCCTTTAAATCATCCTCTATTTAATCTATTATTCTATTATGAATTATTACAGCTGCATAGACCTGTGAATGATTATAATCTCCATGTAGAATTGGTATTATAGAATATTGGTGCTAATTGGCAATAATGAAAATAGTTTTTGTGCATTCTTGTGAGAGAGGAAAATGTAAGCTACAGTTAGGTCAATGGTACGTTCAAAAAATGAATTAAAACGTACAAGGCTTTTTGCATTATTATTGTATAAGAAACCACTCAACGTCTTCAATTCTATTCCTTTCTATGAAAATGTCTTTCTTTTAAAGTTTACATCTATGATGTTTGCTCTTATAAAGCAACCTTTCCAATACAGACATAAAAATCACAGCGTGATAAAGAAAGAGCACATTTATAGAGGAAGTGCTGTGAAATCTTAGTCTTAATGGGAATCAAAAGCAAAGTATTGTTTCACTTAGAATGAGCATGAAAGGCCCACAGAGAAAACAAATTGTTGGGGCACAGTATGAAGCTCTGTGAAAACACACTTTGTGTGAATAGATCCTCATTCATGTTAGCACAGATTGAGATAATAAGAGTGAGGAAGTCTGAAAATAGGAACGGGAACAAGAACAGAAATATAACCGAAATATCACGTTTTAATTGGCTTTAAACTATTATTTAAAATGTAAATTGTTTATAAGAAATAAATATTCCAAAACTGTTTTCATTAATTCTTCAGACTGTTGTAAAATATACAAAAATACAGCATATCGCAATAGTGAATAGACCCCTCACATTTTTTTTAATATTTTAAATTTATATATTAAATTAAATTACGGTATATTATATTTAATATAAATAGTTAAATATATGTGCATCTCAATGAATTAGAAGATCATCAAAAAGTTAGTTTTTTTCAGTAATTCAATACATAAAGTAAAACACACCTATTATATAGAATCATTACAAACAGAGCGATCTATTTCAAGTGTTTATTTCTGTAAATGTTGATGATTATGGCTTACATCCAATGAAAACCCAAAGGTCATTATCTCAGAAAATTAAAGAAGTGGCCAGGGAGCCCTGAAACACGTTGACTAATAAATCAATATTATATTCACCCTTTGATGTCTCATGGAATACTGCTGCACAGTTTTTAACCCTTCATCCTCCCTACTCTTTATGCACCTCTCTGGGGACTGCAGCAGCTGTGATCTGCTTTTATAGTGGTTGTGACTGTCACAACCACACAAGGTGAAGCCTGTGATAACTATTTAGGTAATATTTTATCTCTTAGACCCTTCATCCTCCTTACTTTAATATTCTGAGATAATGACCTTTGGACTTTCATTGGTTGTAAGCCATAATCATCAACATTTACAGAGATAAACACTTGAAATAGATCCCTCTGTTTGGAATGACTCTATATAATATATGTGTTTCACTTTATGTATTGAATTACTAAAATAAATTAACTTTTTGATGATATTCTAATTCATTAAGATGCACCTGTATATATTATATCTTTTCATGGGCCAACACTGAAGATTTGACACTTTGATACAATATAAAACAGTCAGTGTACAACTTGTATAACAGTCAAAATAACTCAACACACAGTCATTAATGTCTAAACCACTGATGAAAAAATTGAAAATTGAAAAATTGTGCCTAATTTGCCAAATTTGCTCTTGCTTGTCATGTAACTCATTAGTGTTACATGGTTTCAGATGTGAATGGGGAGCAGGTGTGTTACATTTGATGTTATCACTCACCCACACTCTCATACTGATCACTGGAAATTCAATATGGATCCTCATGGCAAAGGACCTCTGAGGATCTGAAAAAAAAATATGTTTGCTCTGTATAAAGAAGAAAACCTACATAAAGGCGTGAAAGGCAAACTCAGTCAAAAGGTTTATTTGTATTAAATATATTTACACTATTTTATTTCATATCTGATTTTGCCTTGCACTCCTTTTCTGTAGGTTTTCATTTAACATTGTGCTTATGGGCTACATCATATTTTGTTCTTTTATACATTCAAAGGTTTGCCTGCACAGAGATGGCCTCAGCTATAAGAAGATTGCCAAACGCCCTGAAACTGAGCTGCAGCATGGTGACCAAGACCATCCAGCAGGTTAACAAGACAAATTCCTCTCTGAATGTGCTCGTTATGGTTGACCAAAGGAGCTGAGTGCACTTGCTCAGTGTCATGTCCAGAGGTTGCCTTTTTAAAATAGAAATGGCTTCTTCTAGCTTTGCTAAAGGGGTGAAAGCTCGATCTATCAGTGACCAGACCATATGACGTACACTGCATCAAATTGGTCTGCTTGGCTGTCATCCCAGAAGGTAGTCTCCTCTAAAGATCATGTACAAGAAATCCCACAAAAAGTTTGCTAATGAAAAACAGACTAAGGACATGTATTACTGGAACCATGCTTTGTGGTCTGTTGAGACCAAGATGGTGTCAAGTAAGTGTAGCAGCAAGCAGATGAGCAGTTCAAACACAATTGTGACCTTCCTACAGTCAAGCCTGGTGGTGGTAGTGTCATGGTATGGGGCTGCTTCAACATGTCCCCACCTGTAATGCAAAACGGCTGTTGTTCAAATGCCCTTTGCTCCCTGAACCTCAACTGTATGGATGTTTTAATGTGAAAACTATAAAAGACTGCTTTTAAAGATATCGAGTGCCTCTGATTTCTTCTATTCTTATTCGATTTATCTTCTTCTATCAGTAAGCACCATAGTCCTTGGTTTAACTGCCTTATGGGAGTAAACATCTGCCTGTGTAATTGCACGTGAGCGGTGCTGGAATTTGTTTTCTTTATTAAATTACTTTATGTACTTTGATATACTGAAGCAAACCAAGATCGGCTCCCTTCCAGAAATTAGATGACAAGGCAGTATTTGAACATGATAACTACCCCAAATACACCTCCAAATGGACCACTGCTTTGTTAAAAAAAACAGAGGGTAAAGGTGCTAGATCTAAACCCCATTGAGCATCTGTGGGTCATCCTCAAATGGAATGTGGAGGAATGCAAGGTCCCTAACATGCACCAGCTCAGGGATGTCATCATGGAGGAGATATAAAGGATTCCAGTTTCAAACTGTGAAGCTCTAGTGAACTCCATGTCCAAGAGAGTTAATCAGTGATTGGAAGTAATGATGGCCACAAAAATATTATACTAAGGGCATATTCATATGTATCCAACCTCTGTATATATATATATATATATATATATTATATATATGGGTTAAGCGCACAATCTGGCTAGTGGCTGGAACCTTTCTCTTTTAGTCTATAGATTGCTCTTGGTCTCGGTGTCTATTAATAACACAGTGTATTGATATAACCCTTTCTCTGGAATTTTATTGAACTTCTTTAAAACAACCTTACCTTGAGAAAGGAGGCCGTGACCTCTGAAACATGTTGGTGTAGACGTTACTATCTGACATCGCACAGCACCCTGCATGATGGTATTCAGTAGATATTATCCACGGAGTCTGTACCAGGGTCGGGTTGCTCCTACACTGGCTTCCTATTCCTGCGCTGTGTGTGTGGCCCTGCTGCCGCTTTAGCTAGGCTGCCGGCCCTGTCCTCTCTCACTGGTACCAAACTTGCTAGGCAACTTGAGTCTTATCTTTGTGTTTCTGAACCCGCTGTGTTGATTCGCTGTGGTACAGTAAAGAAATATAATCTTCACTTATTCGGTGTTTTCTATGCTTCTTGTGCAGGCACAATTGTGGATCCAGTATCCAGTCTTTGCGCTTCTCTGGGGTGAGTTTAGGGTAACTCCGTGTCCCGGGTGTGTTCCTCTGCTTCTCCTACTCCTGTTCCTCAGACCCTGGCTGGCCTGGAACTAGACAGTGGACTATCGCAGCCCTTTTACACCCAGGTCCTTTCCCTCAGTCCTCTCAGGAACTGAACTAACTGCCACTTCCTCGCCACAAAGAATATATAGGGAAGCAGATTTAGCTCCCCCTTCTGGCCTGGAGGTGCTAGTGTAGTGTTGTGGGTTGTGTCGGGATTGTGTGGCACATTAACCCCTGGGGTGTCACATTCCCCTTAGTAAAGAACAGTACTCCAGGACTGTAGAAAAACAAATAAACTAATAACATATTAAAATAATTAAAAATTCTAGAGTCTTAAAAAGTAAAAGTACAAAAACCACTGACGCTCAAAAAGAGTCCAAAAGTTCAAAACGCAATCTTTCCGGGGGTTTTAGTCTTTTGCCTCCGGGCTGATAAATATATACAATAACGTCTATATGTGGAGCCCACTGGGACGGGGTACTCGGTACTGCCGCGGATATCACGGCGGTCTTGATCCAGACCATGTCCTGGGTTCCGCAAGTAATGGGGATAATATTTACAGGGGAGTTTGTCGTGATGCCACCCACTGGTTGTGGTCAGTGAGGGGACCACCACTGCTGCAGAACCTCCAGGGATGATGTTTCGCAGCTGGAGATGTAACAGCTCTCCGCGAGTAGAGCTTGGTTCCCCAGTGCAGTGGTAGTTAAAGGCTATGATTGATGCTATGGATGTTGCAGGGTAGGGGTAGTAGTAGAGATGATAGGTGCTTGTGAGGGTTTGAGCCCAAGGATCACACACACTCACAGTTTTGAAGTTTTCCAAGGCTTTACTGCAGATATTCTTAGCAGAGTACTGTCCACGGAGTCTGTACAGGGGCCAAGTTGCCCCCACCCTGACCGGGTCCTCAGCTTCTCACTGCTGTGCTGTGTGTGTCCCTGCTGCTGCTTTAGCTAGGCTGCTGGCCCTATCTCTCCTCACAGGTACCCCTTTTTGCTAGGCACCTTGAGTCTTTCCATGTGCTTCTGACCCCGCCGTGTTGCTTAGCTGAGGTACAGTGTAAATCAATAGCCTCCACGGTGTTTTCTGTGCTGTGTGTTTCAGTCACAGATTCGGATCCGGTATCCGGTCTCTGCGCTCCTCTGGGGTGAGTTATGAGGTAACTCCGTCTCCCAGATATGTTCCTCTGTTTCTTGTACTCCTCTCCTCAGACCCTGGCTTCAGGCCCGAAAGTAGTCAGTGGTCTCTGTTAGGAACTCAGCACTGCTCCCATTTACAGGTCCTCCTCCTAGTGCTCCCTGCACTCAACTAAACTGTCAACTATCAACTAACTACTTCCTCCTTAGACCAGAATATATCAGGGAGCTGCTGGAGCTTCCCCTTCTGGCCTAGATGTGCTAGTGCAGTGTCCAGTGTTGTGTGGGGAGTTAACCCTTGTGATGTTACTATGACACATTGACCCCTGGGGTGCCACATTCCCCCTTAGTTAAAGACAGTACTCCGGGACTGTAAAAAAACATACAAACAAACAGTTAATAATACAATTAATATTTACAGAGTCTTAAAAAATAAAAATACAAAAATCACTAACATTCAAAAAAAGTTCAAAAGTTCAAAAGCAGTCTTTCTGGGGGTTTAGTCTATTGCCTTCAGTCTGATAAATATTTACAAAAGAGTTTTTACCAAAACCAGTCCATGGTAGTATGGTCCATAAATAAATAAAAGGAAAAGTTCAAGAATATGTCAGAAGTTCATACAGAATAGTCTCTGTAGGTACTGGGCTTTTTTAACATTGCAAACAATATATACACGTACGGGTGTCTCTGGTTACAAGTGCAGTAGGCCTCTAGGTCCTCGGGTCACCGCATAAGAGGCCAAGTTCTTACTCTCCGTGGCTGCCACCTAACACCAAGCTATACTCACTCTTTCTATACACTTTACATTTTACCGGGTTCTATTAACTATTACACAAACATATTTACATTTCACATTTAATTTTACATTTCTGTACCTAGCCGGTAACTGATCCTTGGTACTATGCTCTGATCTGCGTAATGCTGGTGTACTGGGTGTACTTAGCCTAATGGTGTGGGTGGACATGAACCTGTTTGGAGTGTCTGGTACTATTGAGGATGGAGATCTGACAATAGGACTGGCAAGCTCACTGGGACCAGGAATTGGTCCTTCCTCTTCAGGCACGACTTCCAGTTCGTCAGGTCTTGGGACTTCTGGTTGTACGGGTTCTGGTGTTGGTTCAACCATTGGAGGGAAAGCAATCATTGGGACTACAACTGCTTCGTATTAATTTGGCTATGTTTTGGGGAAATCTCCTAGAACGGTATGGAATACTTCATCTTCTTCTTTGACAGGTTGTACCTGTACGGTTAAAGTTACTTCTGGTGTCTTCAGGGTTTCAGGACACGGTTTGAGATGGTCTCTTGACACAACTGCTGATGTTCTCCCTTAGTCTTTGCTTATTAGACACATCTTAGCATTGTCTTAATTGGATGGTAAGACTGTATATGGGGTGTTTTTCCACTGATTATCCAATTTGTTGATGTGTCTCTTTCTCACCGGGTTGTAATGGAGTAGCTTGAGCACGTTGGTTAAAGGTTCTCTCTTGTTTTGCTCTAGCTTGCTGAAGATTTTTCTCTACGTAATCCTGTACTTGGCGATACTGCTGTTAACGTAGGGTATCCCAATAGGATTCTTCAACTTCTGCATCTGGTTTTAGAATTCCCATATCTAAATCAATTGGCAGCTTGCTGGGTCTTGCACGCATAAGGTAGGCTGGGGTGCAGTTTGTAGAACTCACCGGGACATGGTTATACAGGACTACCAAGTCAGGTAATTTCTCTGGCCATTGATTTCTTTCTGACTCTGGTAATGTTTTCAACAGGTCAATCACAATATGGTTCATCTTTTCGCATAAGCCGTTGGTTTGGGGATGATAGGCTGTCGTGTGGATCTTCTTACAGCCGTACATGTTGCAGAATTCTTGGAAAATCTATGATTCAAAAGCTGGACCTTGATCTGCAAGGACTTGTTCCTGGTAGCCTTGAGGTCTACAGAAATGGGTCTGAAATGCTCTTGCAGCCATCTTCGCTGTCAGGCCTTTGACGGGTACCACCACTAAGAAGCGAGAGTAATGGTCCACGATGGTTGAGGCATAGACATAGCCTGACCGTCTTGGTGACAACTTGACGTGGTCTAATGCAACTAACTCAAGTGGTTGCTTGGTTACTATGGACTGGAGTGGGGCTCTCTGTTGATCTTTACTTCTAAGGTTGCACGGGCCACATTTTCTACACCAATCATCAATTGACCTTCTCATGCCAAGCCAGTAGAATCTCTCTCTTAAGAGCACTTCCAACTTCTTCCATCCAAAATGACCTGCACCGTCGTGGTAGGCTTCTAAGACCATTTTGACGGCTCTCTTGGGTACAATAATCTGCCAGACCAGTTCATGTGTTTTAGGGTTGGTGTGCCTTCTGCAGAGCTTCCCTTGATACAGGAACAACTTGCTTCTCTCCTTCCAGAGGTATTGGGGTGGTTAGGGTATGCACCTTGTTGTGTAAGCAGTTCTTTCACTAGCTTCACAGCTGGATCACTATCTTGAGTGAGAGTCCATCCATGGTGTGCTAACGGATTGAGATTCGCCTCCTGTTGTCTTTGGTAGATGCCAGATTGATATTTTTCTACCTTAGAACAGTGAAAGGCTGGTAACTCAATTTCTTCTAGCTCCTCCGTTCCTCTCCCACGTCTTTCAGGTGTGGCTTCTGGGATAAGGCATCTGCATTCCCGTTCTTGCAGCCTGCCCTAAATTTGATGACAAAATTGTAGTTAGACAGCTGGGCTATCCATCGCTACTCCAACGCATCTAATTTTGCTTAGTCCAGGTGGGTCAACGGGATGTTATCTGTATAGATGGTAAATTTTGCAGCTGCCAGGTAGTGCTTGAAACGTTCAGTTACGGCCCAAACTACTGCCAATAGTTCTAACTTGAAGGAGCTGTAATTCTCGGGGTTTCTTTCCTTAGGCCAGAGTTTCCTGCTTGCAAAGGCAATAACTTTCTCTTTGCCTCCTTGCTTCTGTGTCATTACTGCTCCAAGTCCCACATTGCTGGCATCCGTATATAGAATGAAGGGTTGGTGGTAATCCGGATATGCCAGGATCTCTTCTCCTGTCAGCGCACACTTCAGCTTGTTGAAGGAGTCTTCCCTCTCTTCACTCCACTGGAAAGGAGGATTACGGGTTGAAGACCTTTTTAACTGTCCTACCAGAATGTCTTGTAGAGGAGCTGCTAACTTCGTGAATCCTCTGATAAATCTTCTATAATAGCCTACCAGGCCCAGGAATTGCCTCACTTCTTTCACATTAGTAGGTCTTGGCCAACCTCTTATCACGGTGACTTTATCAGGATCCGGTGCTACTCCCTCTGAATTCACGATGTGTCCCAGGTACTGTACCTTTGGCTTGAGAAGGTGGCACTTGGATGGCTTGATTTTCATGCCGTATCCGGAAAAGGCTTCAAACACTTCTGCCAGGTGTTGTAGATGTTGCTCATATGTCTTGGAGTAGACTATGATGTCATCTAGGTACAGAAGGACAGTTTCAAAGTTCTTATGTCCTAGGTAGCTCTCCATCAGGCGTTGGAAGGTACCGGGTGCGTTGCAGAGTCCAAAAGGCATACAATTGAACTCACGGAGGCCCATCGGCGTAGTAAACTCTGTCTTCTCCTTGTCGGCCTCTGCCACAGGAATTTGCCAGTACCCACTAGTCAGATCAAGGGTAGAAAAGTAGTTAGCAGATTTTAATGCAGCTAATGACTCCTCAATCCTAGTTAACGGGTATGCGTCCTTATGTGTAATGCGGTTGATCTGCCGGTAATCTACGCACATTTTCATGGTCTCGTCCTTCTTTCTAACCAACACTAAAGGCGCTACCCAGGGGCTACAACTGTCTCTTATTACCCCTGCAGTTTTCATCTCTTTGAGCATGTCTTTGGTGGTTTGATAGTGAGCGGGTGGTAATGGTCTATACCTCTCTTTTATAGGCTGATGGTTACCTGTGGGTATAGTGTGTTCTACCCCTTTAATCTGCCCAAAGTCTAACGGGTGTTTGCTGAATATTTGCTCATATTCTTTTACTACCCGGTATACTCCATGCTTTTGATGGAAAGGTGTAGAACTGGTACCCACATGTAGCTATTGTCACCAATCCTCCAGCTTTTCCCGTGAGCCATTGTCATCCGCCTGACTTGACGGGTTTAAGGGCTCGATGGCTGTGATGGCGTTGTTATCAACCGTGAACAATTTAGCCATGGTAGCATACTTTGGTAATGTGACCTCATCTTCCCCGCAATTTAGAAGGCGTTGTGGCCCTCTTCCCCGTTGTACTTCGACTACCCCTCTGGCTGTTAGTATAGTGGGTCTACTGTCTGAGTACATGGGTTCTACCAGGGCTTGATAGTCTTGCCTTTGTATGCCTATTGCAGGTCTATACCAGACCAACATTTCAGTTTTGGGAGGTATTACAATGGGTCACTTACCCTTACACTGCTAATTTCACCTCCTGATATGTCTACCTGTTGTTTCATCACCAGAGCTTTTATTTCTTTGTGCAGAAGCCTCTGGTGTCTGGTTCTGGCAGTCTCAGCGATCTGCTATAAAACAGTAATTACCTCGGAAAAACAATTTTCAATTACATTCATTCCTAGTAACATTACTGGTTCACGATCTCGCCGGTCAACATCTACAATTATAATACCATGGCTCTGCAATTCTACCTTCCCAATCTGAATGGTCATTTCTCTGAACCCAACTTGCGGTATTAGTTGACCATTACTAGCCCATAAGTTCACTACAATGTCAGTTCGACCACTATTAATGTCTGAAGCAGCCCAGTACCTTTTGTATAGAAAATGTGGAATCAATGTTATCTGGGACCCGTTATCCAACAAAGCATTAAAGGGAATGCCGTGCAACACGATAGGGATGACCGGACGTCCTCCCACGAATCTGTCATACCAGGATGAAGGACCTTGAGAATTTACTCCTGAGAAGAGGCCCGCCTGCCCAGGGAATCCTCGTTTAAAGCACACTCCCCGGCAAAGTGACCTGGTTTCTGACAACGGTGGAAATGGGCTGTCCATCCGGCTGATAACAGTCGCTGGGTTGTCCTCTCGTCGCTTGGTACTTCCTGGGCCTCATCCACAGGACATCCTCCTTGCTGGTCGCCAACTCGATCTTGGGTGCAGGCTTGGATCCTCGCAGCTCCTTGATGAATTTAGCCATGAAAATAACAGTATCTGTCAGGGTATCTAGCGTTTGGTTGACGGCCTCATTAGAGATAGGCTCTCTATGTTCAGCAGTAGTTTCTGACATGGCAGATGTCGCTGATACTCCTGGCTGCTGGGGTGCTGCTGTGGGGCCTTGGGTGAAGTTTAGATTCTGTGGCGCCTCTACTTGCTGAAGACGGATGGCTCTATCTTTTACTCAGCAAATGTCATTTCGGGATTCTGGATAATCATCATACTCAGCTGTCCTCTGTGAGAAGGGGATAAGAGGCCCTCTATAAACTGGTCAATTAGCATTTTGTCAGCTCCCAGGGCTAAGGCAGGTTCTGCTAGTTTAAGTGCTTTGAGTGCTTCTTGCAAGTTTAAGGCATAGTCTCTGGCACTCTCCTTAGGCTTTTGTTGACATCCAAAGAACCTTATTTTAGCCCGGATACCAGCACTAGATTCAAATGCTGCTTTTAGTCCAGCTACAAGATGCTCTACAGTGTCCTTATCTGTGTCCAGCCAGGACGCAACCTCCCGCTGTGCATTGACAGTTAATTGTCCAATAATCATGCCGACACGCTGGGCTTCAGTTAGAGGGTACATCACATAGTAAGCTTGTATTTTTGTAATAATAATAATAATAATAATAATAATAATAACCACTCTGTGACAGCATCTGTGATTGCCTGTTGCGCCCCTCACCCATTGTGCTGACGTCTGTCATTGGTTGCCATAGACATGAACATGACATCAAAGTAGTGTAAAATTAAATAAATAAATAAAAAACACTATGTAGAGATTTACTTTGGCTAGCAATCAGAATACCGTATATACTCGTGTATAAGCCGACCCGTGTATAAGCCGACCCCCCTACTTTTGCCCCCAAAACCTGGGAAAATCTATTGACTCGTGTATAAGCCGAGGGTGGACCCTAGCACAAGTATACAGCCCCCAGCAGTGTGGTATACACCAGTCCCAGAGGTAGATACAGCAGCCCCAGTGGTAGTATACACGCAGCCCCAGTAGTATATACAGCCCCAGTGGTAGTATATACAGCCCCAGTGGTAGTATACAGGGCCCCAGAGGTATATAGCAGCCCCAGTGGTAGTATACAGTGCCCCAGAGGTATATAGCAGCCCCAGTGGTAGTATACAGGGCCCCAGAGGTATATAGCAGCCCCAGTGGTAGTATACAGTGCCCCAGAGGTATATAGCAGCCCCAGTGGTAGTATACAGGGCCCCAGAGGTATATAGCAGCCCCAGCGGTAGTATACAGGGCCCCAGAGGTATATAGCAGCCCCAGTGGTAGTATACAGTGCCCCAGAGGTATATAGCAGCCCCAGTGGTAGTATACAGGGCCCCAGAGGTATATAGCAGCCCCAGCGGTAGTATACAGGGCCCCAGAGGTATATAGCAGCCCCAGTGGTAGTATACAGTGCCCCAGAGGTATATAGCAGCCCCAGCGGTAGTATACAGGCAGCCCCAGTAATGCAGGCCCCCCCAGCGTCTCTCCGGTCACCTGTAAAGCAAGCTATACTTATCAGTGTCCCGCTCGCACCCGCCGCTGCCGACATCCGCGATCCTCCATCTTCATGCGACTCCTCTTCCTGTTTCCTGTGCGCGTCGCCGGGAATGACGTCATTGCCGGCGACGCGCACAGAAACAGGAAGAGGAGTCGCATGAAGATGGAGGATCGTGGATGTCGGCAGCGGCGGGTGCGAGCGGGACACTGATAAGTATAGCTTGCTTTACAGGTGACCGGAGAGACCCTGGGGGGGCCCTGCATTACTGGGGATGCGGGGGCTGCTGTATACCGATGTATACATCGGTATGTACCGATGTATACATCGGTATACAGCACTGACTCGCGTATAAGCCGAGGGGGGTACTTTTCAGCCCAATTTTTGGGCTGAAAAACTCGGCTTATACGCGAGTATATACGGTACCTTAAAACCCATTATTTGTTTTTAATCATTTAAAAAAGTTAGTTATTGCTTCCCCAGGCTAAAGAATAGCAATCTGCAGCCACCCCAGAAATTGGTGCATTCATTAGAAGCGCTTACCTGGCTGTTCACAATGCCCTGGTGCAGTGGCATCTATTGTATTGACATCTTGACTTTTAGCCCAGATTGATAACATCCAGGTAGCTCAGATTGATAATATTATAAATCCTGGGAAGAAATATTAAAAAACATAGATCTAGAGAAAAATTCGGCAGCCAGGACACCTGAGTTAACTGTTACTGGGCCTCAGTGAGTGATGTCACCACTACCCATGGCAGTCAAAGTGATTGCAGAGACTGCAGGGAGAGAACGGCTTTTGTTCTCTCACTGCAGACTTTTGATGAAACAGAGCCTGGATCGTGTGCTTTGTGTGCCCATTGTTGTGGATTATCGTCAGAAGGGTATGTGTAGGGTAATAAATCGGAAAATTATGGTGGGCATCTGTGATTGGCTATTGGAGCCAGTGCAGTAACCTGGAAATAGCCCATACATTCTACCATCTAAAAAGCAGTGAATAATCAGTAAGTTAATAAGCAGCCCCGGAAGTACTAGCACGCCGATCTGGTAAGTATGAGCTGATGATGTTTAATCACTGATTTGTTTCTTTTTGCACTTCCCAGCCACCATTTAATTTCTTTAGAGTGTGGGTTCAGGGTTTGTATTCCAGTTCGGGTCAAGTCTGGTCCCAACCCCTGACTTTAAAACAAAAGTCCATCTGGATCTGCCGAACCTGAACGTTGGCGGCTTTGTCCATCTCTAGTGCCTATCTTATAAGATTATTTAAAGACATCACACTGATATAGTTACAAAGACTGCGCTTTATGTACACAAAACTTAGACTGGTTGTCTTTCTTACTATTTGTAATTATTTGTCAACACCAGGGGGGCTTAACCTCAATGAAAAGTCCTCTCTCTAATTGATACATTTTTCTCACCTCACCGTTTACAATTGATCCCATGTCTTAAGCTTATAAGGGTGAATGCATGTACATTCTCTAAAGGGGTTGTCCACGCTTTTTGCATTATTCATATGTGTATCTGGGCTGCAAAAGACAGTTTGTAATATATATCCTGTCAACATTTTGCTTAGTTCCCCAGATATCACATATTTATGGCAGCCAGGGTTGCATGTGTGTGTAGGAGCTGGCATGTAAATGAGAACTGGTCATTCACACCCAGTCTCCTACACACTCACACCCTCCCCCAGTCTCAGCATGGCCAGCCACCCCATACAGGCCTGCCCCAGACCCAGGCATGTGTACCTTCCCAGTCCCTAATATGACCACCCACCCCAATAGAAAACAGAGTCCCCTCCTCCACGGACAACTCCTTTAAGGCTAGGGTCACACTTGGGAGCTTGCATCCATTTGCAGGATGCATTAAAGGATCCTTTTTTTCTCTTGCCATTTCCATGGCATGTGTGCATACTTGTTGGCTCAATTAACTGATGTGTTAACACATGATACATGAATGTACCATGCTATTTGCAGAAAGTAGCGGCACACGGATCCAAAAATTTCCGGCTTTTATTTGTGCATCAAGTTACAGGTGGTGCAGGTAGGGGGGGTGCTGAAGGTGCAACGGACCGTTTCGAGGTACTCCTCTTCCACGGGCTGTCTGCTTTACATGTGTTAGGTACAGTCATATGAAAAAGTTTGGGCACCCAGCTTAATCTTACTCATTTTTTTTGTTTAAAATTGGGTTTTTGCCACAGCTATTTCAGTGTGATATATGTAATAACCGAAGGACACAGTAATATTTCAGGATTGAAATGAGGTTTATTGTACTAACCGAAAATGTGAAATATGCATTATTTCAAAATTTGACAGGTGCAAAAGTATGGTGGTGATGGGAGGTCGTCAGCCTCCTCCTCCATCCATCCATGTGATGACAGGTCGTCTGAGTCCTCCATCCCTGCATGTGATGCCAGGTTCTCTGGGTCCTCTGACCCTACAGGTGAAGGCAGGTCCTCTGGGTCCTCCAGCCCTGCAGCTGATGGGAGGTCCTCATCCTCAGGCCCTGGGATTCCTAGGGGGCAAGGGTGTCACTGCAGCATGATGTGGCGGTGGTGTCGCTGGGCCACCTGCGGGTGGGGCATGGTGCCCATCTTCGGAGGAAGAATCCTCCCCATCTGTATTTGAAAGCACAATCACAGAGCTTTGATGAGAAAGTTTAAACACATTGTTGTCAAACATTTAGATTGTGTGCCTATTGTAGTTCCAGCATTACCTATAGGGTAGAAGGTCATGTTGGATGCAGCTACTCATGTTGGATGCATGTACTGTGGGTAGGACACAGTATGTTTACTGACAGGAGGGCCACTGCACTGGCAAGATATGTTTGCTTGTGGGCAAACACACATACACATGGTAGGTGTATGTGTGTTTTATTTTATGAAGGGCCAGAAGCCACTGGTGTTTGCCCCATGGCTGCGTACACCTATTGTTCAGGTACTATTGTTAGTTCATTTCTAACATCATGGTGTGCCTATATTGTCCCCTGTGTACGGAGGCAACATCTGTGGGGCAGTGTGTCATGTGTGTGTTGAAGATTGTACAGATTTATCAAGATCCCATTTACAATGTGGAGTCAGATTAGGCGCAAATTTAGTGAAGTTACGGCTGAGTGCAGGCGACAGCATTTGTGGTGCACATGACTGCTTTGCCCATATTCCTGTTTGGGTGTCAACAACCATGCAATGCACATTGTTGATACATCCAAATGGTGGGTGAATACACATTTGTAAAATGTTGGGCAATTAACATACATTTGTGTTATTGTTCCTTAGAAAACTGAGCGTCAATCATCAGTCTGCATCTTTACTTGTATTAAAGGCAGGTTACAGGCAGCATGGCAAGGGGAGGGAGTGTACAGTGACCTGTACTCCACAGTCCCTCCCCTTGCCATGCTGCCTGTAACCTGCCTTTAATAAAATTAAAGATGCAGACTGGTGATTGACGCTCACTTTTCTACTGAAAACATCAGGGTGCTGCGATTGCGCAGCCTGGGGTGCCGGTGGTGATGGTGACCCCAGTAGTCACAGCGGTCACAATGATCTATGAGGATCAGAAGCTCCGCCATACCCAACGTTGCAGCGCGATGTGTGGCGGCCATGACTATGCTGCTATTTGCAGGGGAGGGGCAGGCACCTTGCAGGCAGAGTGAAACTGAAACAAGCGTCATGACGTCAGAACGGCCGCTTGCGGTGCGTAACTAAATTCAAATTTGCCATACGCGCAGTGCGACACGGCAAAAACACTTCTGCGTCCACTAAAAAAAAACAAAAAAAAAATCGCAGGCCGCTATGTACGGCATGCATGTGCGCTGTGTACAGCAATTTATTCCTTTGTATGTGGTATGAGAATGTGCACACTATATAGGACTATACAGCACTATGCTATTGGGTGGCCACGTAATTGTACTGATGTATCGGATCGTCCAGACGGGGCTTATGCGTCTAGTGCTGAAGTGACAGCTCTTCCAAGATGGCGACCTGTGAAGGGAGAGCCAATCGTAACGCAGGAGCCTCCACCAATGATCGCTGATGGGGCGCGGTATCCATGAGGCTGTGTCACGCCCCTGGGAATTCAGTAGGCCACGCAAATACCTTGCCTGTGCCCCGATTACACGACACCACCATAGGAATTGTGCCTTCCTGTTTTTGAGCACGGCTCAGAAACAGGTATCCAAAGGAACTGCAGGGCGCAGGGAGGAATTTCCCGATTTACACGCCGCCATTTCGTAGTGATTTCATAGCAACAGGCACAATTGTCCCCGATGCCCGGCAGTTTCTCCCTTCCTGCGGCGGCGTGTAAAGGTACCCTAAGAGACATTTATTGCATAATATACACAGTAAGTATGCTTTGTACAAGCCTCTTAGTGTTCTCACCAATAAAACCCTTTCCCTGGCCATTAAAGAGTTTTAAACTTTCAAAAAGTCCCCAACTACACAAACAAAGTATAATATTCTTACATCAGTGAGTTTGATGTCCAGCATGAGACAAGTAATGCATTTATTTGAATGAAGGAGAAGCGGCACTCACTGGCAGGCTCAGTTGCTAAGTGGACATTATTCCGAGTGATAGAAGGCTACATTGTGCAGGGAAGTATTGGTGGGGGGCATCCCTCCCTGCACAATGTAACCTTTTATCAATCAGAATAAAGTCAACTTAGCAACTGAACCTGCCGGTGAGTGCCGCTTCTCCTTTATTCAAGTCTGTTTTGCTGCCACTTTGGAGGCGAACAATGCCGACCTCTGTCCACGATACGCTGATGCCAGCAGCTGCTAGCCTGTTAATTAGCAAGTGCCTGGTTTTCCTACTACGAATGCATTTATTTTCCTCCATTCCACCAAGTGATCACTCTCTGATCACAACAGCATTCTGGCACATATTGTACAATCTCCAGTAGGAAGAAGTCATCCGTTCTTCCTGGAGCGTACAAAGAAATCTTCTCCAAAATTAATAAATAAACAATTAAAATTCAGCAGGGTCACACAAGAACATATCTCACAATTTTGCATCCCTCACAAAGTAATTTAACTCCTATTGAAGCCTCTTGGTACCTCTTTCATTCATAAAGTATGATTCCAATAAAAGTGCCCCACAAAGGCTAGGGTCACACTGGCGTCGTGGATGCGTTTTTTTCCATGCATTTTTCACACTTGTCTTTTGTAAAAAATGCATGGAAAAAATGCATGGCCAAAGTGCCATGCATTTTTGGATGCGTTTTTTGGCTCAGCACCAAAAAATGTTGCATGTTGCATTTTTTGGTGCATTATTGGTGATTTTCAAAAATGCATGCGTTTTTGTAACATGGGGCCCTACGGGAAACGCATGCAAAAATGTATGGCACTAAATGGGGCCAGGTGTTTTTGCATGCATTTTTGCTTGTTTTTTTTAGGCTGCTCCAGACCTAACATAAAAAATGCAGCCCAAAAACGCAGGCTGCCAAAACTGCCAACTGTAACCCCCCTTCAACTACCCTGACAATGTATGGTGACCCCACAACGCAGTATTATCCACAAATATGACCCTACACAAAGCCTTGCATGCAGTATAATTTTCCGACATATAGTATAATGGCCCCCACATCTCTTCAAACTGTATAATGGTCCCCACTAGCTCTAAAAACAGTATAAAGGTACTCACAAAGCCCTCCACATTATGTACCACACACAAACCTTCATGCAAAGTATAAAGGCTCCCTTATAGCCCTGCAAAAAGTATAAAAAAAAACATATAGCTTTCCATATGATATAATGGACCCCACATTGCCTTCTATATAGAACCCCTAGCAAAAATTATGGAATCACCTGGCTCGGAGGATGTTCATTCAGTTGTGCAATTTTGCAGAAAAAAAGCAAATCACAGACATGGCACAAAACTGAAGTCATTTCAAATGGCAACTCTCTGCCTTGAAGAAACACCAAAAGAAATTTGAAAAAAAAAATGTGCTAGCCAGTAACAGTTACTTTTGTAGACCAAGCAGTGGGAAGAATTATGGAATCACTCAATTCTGAGGTAAAAATTACTGAATCATGACAAACAAACAAATAAACAAAACAACACTCAAATACATTACTAGTATTTTGTTGCACCACCTCTGGCTTTTATAACAGCTTGCAGTCTCTGAGGCATGGACTTAATGAGTGACAAACAGTACTCGTCATCAATCTGGCTCCAACATTCTTTGATTGCTGTTGCCAGATCAGCTTTGCAGGTTGGAGCCTTGTCATGGACCATATTCTTCAACTTCCACCAAAGATTTTCATTTGGATTGAGATCCGGACTATTTGTAGGCCATAACATTGACCTTATGTGTCTCCATTCAATGGATTTTTTTTACAGTTTTTGCTCTATGGCAGGAAGCATTATCATCTTGATAAATGATTTCATCATCCTCAAACATCCTTTTAATTGATGGGATAAGAAAAGTGTCCAAAATATCAATGTAAACGTGGGCATTTTTTGAAGATGTAATGACAGCCATCTCCCCAGTGACATGCAGCCCCATATCATCAATGACTGTGGAAATTTGCATGTTCTCTTCAGGCAGTCGTCTTCATAAATCTCATTAGAATGACACCAAACAAAAGTTCCAGCGACATCGCCTTGCCCAATGCAGATTCACGATTCATCACTGAATATGACATTCATCCAGTCATCCACAGTCCACGATTGCCTTTCTTTAGCCCATTGTAACCTTGTTTTTTCTGTTGAGGTGTTAATTATGACTTTTGTTTCGCTTTTCCGTATGTAAATCCCATTTCCTTTAGGCAGTTTCTTACAGTTTGATCACAGACATTAACTCCAGTTGCCTCCCATTCATTCCTCATTTGTCTTGTTGTGCATTTCCTGTTTTGGAGACATATTGCTTTAAGTTTCCGGTCTTGATGCTTTGATGTCTTCCTCGGTCTACCATTATGTTTCCCTTTAACAACCTTCCCATGTTGTTTGTATTTAAACCAGATTTTAGACACAGCTGACTGTGAACAACCAACATCTTTTGCAACATTGCGTGTTGATTTACCCTCTTTTAAGGGTTTGATAATCCTCTCCTTTCTTCCAATTGACATATCTCGTGTTGGAGCCATGATTCATGTCAGTCCACTTGGCGCAACAGCTCTCCAAGGTGTGATCACTCCTTTTTAGATGCAGACTAACGAGCAGATCATATTTGATGCAGGTGTTAGTTTTGAGAATGAAAATTTACAGGATGATTCCATAATCATTTTCTCAGAATTGAGTGATTCCATAATTTTTCCCCCTGCTTGGTCTACAAAAGTAACCATTACTGGCTAGCACATTTTTTTCAAGATTTATTTTAGTGTTTCTTCAAGGCAGAGAGTTGACATTTGAAATGACTTTAGTTTTGTGATATGTCTGTGATCTGCATTTTTTCTACACAATTAAACAACTGAATGTACAGTCTCTGAGCCAGGTGATTCCATAATTGCCAGGTGATTCTATAATTTTTGCCAGGGGTTGTAGTATAAGTGCCCCCTTATAGATCACTATATAGTATAATGGGCCTCAGATACTCCTACATATAGCATCATGAAATTCATATAGTCAACCACATAGTTTACTGCACCTCCCTAGTCCTCTGTTTAGAATATTGCATGCCATAGTCCTCCATATAGTATAGTGGGCCCCACATAGTCATTCATATAGCATAATGCACCCTTCATAGTCCTCCATATAGTATAATGCATTCCATTGTCCTTCACATAATATAATGGGTGTCACATAGTCTTTCATATAGTATAAATCATCCCATAGTCCTCCAAATAGTATAATGAGCCTCACATAGCCCTCCATATAGTATAATACAGTACCATAGTCTGCCATATACTAGAATGCACCCATATAGTCCTCCAAAAAATATAATAGACCATATAGTCCTCCATATTGAATGATGAATCCGATAATTCTCCATGTAGTTTAATTCACA
Source organism: Allobates femoralis (assembly GCA_033576535.1). Lineage (NCBI taxonomy): Eukaryota > Metazoa > Chordata > Amphibia > Anura > Aromobatidae > Allobates > Allobates femoralis. The sequence goes on along the minus strand of JARQOC010000005.1, from coordinate 461,033,842 downwards.
CCACATAGCTCTCCATATAGTGTAATGCACACCCCATAATCCTCCACATAGTATAATGCCCCTCATTGTCCTCAATATAGTATAATGCATACCCCATAGTCCTCTATACAGTATTATGGACACAACAATGTACTCATTGAATAATATAAATTAATAAATACTCACTGTTCCTCATTCCCCCACTATTCTGGTTTCCCTGTTGTGTTTTTCAAAACTCTTCATCGCTTGATACTTCAGGCACGTTGAGATGACAAAATTGTGCCATCTGCAGAGAGCTGTCAGAACTCAGATGCGGTGTGAAATTGATGGCGGAGAGGGAGGTTCTCCCCCTCTTGCATCATTGCTTTTAACTGTCTTGGCATCCAGAATGCCGATACAGGTGAGTGTACAGTGATGGTTGGGAGGGACCCAGTGTTGGCACTGAAACCAGATTCCCACCAACTCATGGGCCCCATAGCAACCATGTGGTCTGCCACATTGGTAGTACACCACTGTCTACTTGTTACTCCCTCTCACAAATCTGGTTAAACAGCTATGGTATTTCTTTCAGCATTTAACAGATTCTGGCTGCATGGTATCAATCGGGCATGTTTAACTCTCCAAGACTGCTTTGTTTCAGAGAAAATCAAACCTTAAAAGTTACCAGAGATCTAGTCGTACTGGTGCATCCCCAGCAGCTTTTTACTCCCCTGGATTGACATTCAATTAGGGAGGGAAAGGTCACTAAGGGAATCGGGTGGGGACAAGCCATGCAGCTTTAACCCAGCGGCTTTTAAAGTATATTTTTCTGTAAATCATCACAAAGCCATTTATGATTGAAAGAAATGTTAGGGTAGTAATGCATCAGGTACAGTAGATCTCTATCTTGGGAAATCATGTGGATTTGTACTTGTTTTATTGTTGTTTTGTGCCACATTGAGATGGCTAATAATTATTTGATTATAATGAATCAGAGGACCAGTCTAACTCACAACAATCTGCCTGTAGCAAACTATTTTTGCAGCCCTTACCACAGTAAAACCGATATTAGTCTGCTCATCTTAAAAAGCAACTTCAAATCTCACAGAGAGAGAAGAATTTGGGAAACAAATTGATAACGACCTTTGATACATTCAAAACAGGCTTAAATGTCTCACATGGATTTATGCGTTTTTATATAAAATGAAAGGGCATTTGGAGATATCACAGATTCATGCGTTTTTATGTAAAATGAAAGGACATTTGGGGATATCACAGATTCCAAAAGACTCAAGTTAGAGGACAATGAACTTTTGACACTTCTAATGTGAACTGACTCGCTTCGAATTATAGATACAAAAGCTCAACGGTCGTATGAGGAGTAGTAGCCAAAAAACCCCCAAAAGGACATTTTCAAACAGACCTGTTTATTATTATTATTATATATCACTACGCGTTTCGATAACAGCCTGTTGTCTTCCTCAAGTGGGGTTTACAGACATATAGAGGACCTCACAGGTGCAAAATGCAGGCATTGTCTGTAAAAGCAAGACTCACAAATTCGGATGATCTGCTGTATTCTATGGTGCTTGTCAGCAGTGGTCTGAATCTCCTCCTTGATTAGAAGGCCACATCATACTCCAACGCTCCAGGAAAGCATCAGACCACTGCTGACAAGCACCATAGAATACAGCAGATCATCCGAATTTGTGAGTCTTGCTTTTACAGACAATGCCTGCATTTTGCACCTGTGAGGTCCTCTATTTGTCTGTAAACCACACCTGAGGAAGACAACAGGCCGTTGTCAATAACCGTAGTGGAATATTATAATTATAATAAAAATAAACAGGTCTGTAAGAAAATTTCCTTTTGAGAGTCTTTTGGCTACCTAGCACTCCTCATTCGACCACTGAGCTTTTGTATCTTTAATTTTTTGTTCCCATCTATGGGATTGTAGCCGGTGCTGCTTGGAGCTGTCTGAGAGCTCTCAGCAGCCTTTAAGGACCTTGCATCCTTATTTGTTTTATTATCAGCACAATTATCTGTGTCAGAATTGTGTCATTATCAGCCTGACGAAGGGGCCATAGTGTCCCGAAAGCTTGCTATGCTGTTACCATCTTTTCAGTTAGCAATTAAAAGGTATCAACCACCGAAGACTTTCAGATTCCAATATTTAACTACCGTAAGTACAATGTATTGCAATTTTATTTTCACACATACCTTTATTCATGTTGCAGAAAAAAACTGTAGATTTTTTTCCAGATATATAATGAAATATACATTGTAATTTAATAAGTGAAAGGTGGCAAAATTTGCAGAAGAATCTGATGCAAATTTCAGAACATAATAATAAATCAGTTAAAATGATAATTTATATGCAATTAAAGGGGAACTCTAAGGAGATACAATTTTTTGTACAGTCCCTGCACTCCTATACTATAATGTTGAGCTGCCTATTACACTTGCATAATGCTTAGAATTAATATAAATCAGTTCTTCAGTAATTGCTGCTTGCCAGTCACCATTCACATAGGGGTCAATATGTCATGCCTGAGTGAGCAGTTCTCCCCTCTTCCTCTCAGAAAGCTTCAGCGACATCCAACATGTCCTCATTCCTCCTTCAATCACATGGGCGTGATGTAACATAAGGTCCTGTACTAAGATGGAGTCTGGAGATCTCTTTCTGTGCAGAGAGCAGGAGGGGACACCAGCGTGTGAATAGGACCTGTTGTGACATCAAGCCCATGTGATTGAAGGAGGATGTGTTTGCTCTCGGAGCACAGATACTGGAGGTACGGGGGAGAGCTGCTCAATCAGAGATGATGTATTGACCCCCCCTGTGTGAGTGATGACTGGTAAGAAGCAGCTGGTGAATAACTGATTTATATTAATTCTAAATATTATACAAATGTGACAGGCAGCTCAGCAGTATAGTCTATGAGTGCAGGGACCATACAAAAAAAATTCTCCCCAGAGTTCCCCTTTAATATGCCAAAGAATTATATGCATAAAAATGTGAAAACATAAAATGTATAAGGAATTGACATTTTAGCATATGGATCACAATAATGTTAATGTAGGAAAAAACATTAGAGTTACTTCGATAAAAACCCTTTCTTAAGTCCACTATTTGTGAAATGAATCAAGAAGACATTACCGAGCAATGTGTTTTGTGGTCTAATAAACCAGTGAATAGAAACTAGTAATAGAATTGTGCTTGAATCATGGACAGCACCTGATAATCCATGGCTTGGAAAAGTCACCTTCAAGCCAATGGATCTTTTGCAATGTTTTACGCCCCTGGACACTGCAAATATATATTTTTCATTTGTCTTCCTAGGTTACAGCACTGATGTGTATAATGTTCAGTCAGTGACTAAATAGCATACTGTAATTGTTTTATAAAAAAAAAAAAATGAGTCTATTCAACCAGGATTCACTTGGTCAGATATAACTATAAATTACTGCCAAGAATGTAACCCTGTAATACAACTACTCCTTCCTTTATCTTCAATGTTTTACACTACTGCAATGGAGCATGAATGAGGGATGAATAGTTGAAAAGGTCAAAGCTGAGCTTCTTATTCAGATATGAAATGTAGTTTATGCTTGAAAGTATAAATATAACAAGACTATAACAGGTGATTACTAGGGATGAGTGAGTATGCTTGTCACTACTCAGTACTCGCACGAATATCTCGGTACTCGGGGTACTCAGCGAATACTGAGTTATCTCGCGATACTCTTGCTATGCTCGGGGTCCACCTCCCTGCATGTTGGCACTCTTTACAGAGCCAGCCCACATGCAGAGATTGTAAAACAAAAAGGAAAAGGGGCGCAAATGTGTAGGATCCCCTTATTAAAAACGTCTAAATGGCATGGGTAGGTGGCCACTCACCTTATCGGGTTGTGCAAGTCCTGCACAACCCGGTTTAACAGCCTCCGCCGCTGGCGGTATATGCAATGCCTCTCCGCTCTCCTCTCTCCTGTTCAAGGCAGATCGTTTGTGCTGTTCCTAAGCTGCTCCAGCCGCCAGTCCCTCAAAAAGGGAGTAGTTTTCATGCAAAAAATAGTAATGGCGGTCTGATTAGGAGCGCTCTAAGGAACAAGCAGACATGTAAGATGTTTTCATAAATGAAAAACCTTTTATTAACTTCTTAGCTCCCCTCACAGCTCCACTACGCGTTTCAACTGCATACAAACAGTCTTCATCAGGTGGTGTCTCCTCCTTGACACCACCTGATGAAGACTGTTTGCATGCAGTTGAAACGCGTAGTGGAGCTGTGAGGGGAGCTAAGAAGTTAATAAAAGGTTTTTCATTTATGAAAACATCTCACATGTCTGCTTGTTCCTTAGAGCGCTCCTAATCAGACCGCCATTACTATTTTTCACATGCATAGATTGGCTGACAGACACTGTAATGCCACAGCCATGTTGGTTGTGGCATTATAGTGATTGGCTGGCCGCACAGCGCCATCAGGTCTTTATAAGACCTGACCGCGCTGTGCTCGTCACTGTGCTCCACAGACAGTCAGTGTATGGAGAGGTGCTGCTGATTCAGGGACAGATTTGTGGCCTTTCAGCTAGTGTAGGTGCAGAGCTGACAATCTAATTAGCACAACAGTCCTTCTGAGGACTAATAGAGCTGTATACAGGCAGGCAGGGTATATAGCAAACTTCGTTGTGCCAGTATACCAGCCTGCATCACATCTGGGGTTGGTGTACAGGCTGGAAATCTCATCCATCCCAAAACAGTGCTTTTAGGGATTAATTTAGCTCTCTATAGGCAGGAGTGGGTTGTAGCGTACATTAGGATACGCCAAAACACTCAGTATTCTCGTCAGCGTTTGTGTCTGACCAGTCTACCTTCAGTCCTTTAATCTCTAATCTCAGTGTCCAGCTAAAAGCCAACTCTTGTCTGCATTAAATTAGCATCTTAGTGTGGCAGTCCAATGTTAATGGACGGAATTCTCTGGTCAAGCGCTCTCTGATGTGGTCCGAAACCAGCTGAACCAATACAGACATATTGTCTATGCAGGAGTCCCACCTCCTGAAAGAGGACAACTTCCAAGTCCATACCCACTTTATTCCCAATGTTTTCTTAGCTAATCACATTTCAAAGAAGGCATGTGTATGCATTTCTATTAAGAATACTGTTTCTTTCCAGCTTATTCACATGACTGGAGGGTGGTTTATTATTCTTGTTTGCTTACTGGCTGGTTCTTTACATACTATTGTGAATGTCTATGCACCTAACCACCCCCTGTAAAATTTCTTAGATCTGTGTTGAAGTCTGTGGAAAAGGCCAGGTGTGATTATTCTATGCGTAGATTTTAATATTGCCCTCTTCGAGGTTGTTGGACTGCTCCTCGAGATCGGTTGCAGGGAGGGAGGAATTTGGTCCTCTTTGCAGAGAAAAACACCTGCAAGATATCTGGAGGTACCTACATGCCATGGAAAAGGACTATTCCTTTTTCTCTTAGAGGCATAAATCCAACTCTTAGATTTATTATTTCCTAGTTGCTAGAAGGACACTTCCTGCTTCTGCATCAACTGAAATGGGTCTTATTTTGTGGTTAGACCACGTCCCTCTAAGCCTGGAGTTTTCAGTGGTGTGTCGGCCCCAGCCCCCATGGTAATGCAAGTTAAACTGGGGTCTTCTGTCCAGAGGGGATATAGGTGTTAGTGTTGAGTTGAGTCTATCTAAATTCTTCTCCTTTAGTGATAACCATGATGTGAGTGATGAGTCTTTCTGGGCGGCTCATAAGGTCTATATGCGAGGTCTCTTTACACAAAATGCATCCCAGATTAAAAAAGACAGGGAATGCCCCTTCGACTCTTGCAAGAAGAAGGATCCTCAAAGACCAAGGCTACAATTATAAATGGCTCTTTCCCTTTGGACTGACTATTACTGTGAAAGGTCAACACATCATCATTTGCTCCCCGATGACCTATTTAAGGTGTGGGAGATACTGGACATGTCCCCAATCTACATCCCGTCGTGGATGCCAGTTGACACTGGCTGGAGCTTCCCTATGCTTACCAAACCACCCGACTGGATCCCTGCTAAGAAGACACACACTGGGCCAAAGCAGAGGAAACAAGGGTCCAGACGCCATCTAATCTTCATTATTCTCTCCTATTCTCCACTAACCACTCAGTGCTAGGTTTGGCATTCTGCCCACTGCAGATACCGTTTTAACCTTGAGTAATCCTCTGAAATGATGTCTTCTTTATCTGACTAACCTGAATTCACTAAAGTCTTTATTAAGGATTCTCTCTCTACTCTCCCTTCTACCCTTGATGCTCACGTTTTTGCTTAACAAATGTTTTAGTTGTTACTGTTACCATTTTTGGTTGTTGACCCGTTATACTACTAATTTCCATGCTAAACAAAGTATGGATGTTCTTTACAGGAAAATGTTCTTGATTCTGTAGTAATACAGACACTACCGGAATTTTCACCTACGTTGGGATTTATGGAACCCCACCTGTGGTAAGCGATGTACCCTATGTACAAAGTTGTTGTTATATTCATCTCAATATGTTTGTATCCCTATCTTTTTCTCCCTTCCCCCACACCCTTACCAACGTGATGACTTACTCTATAGGACGAATCGATTATGGAAGATAGAATGGGCTCATCTCCGATCACTGTGGCATCTTTTAACGTCAAGGGAATCAACTTCCTCGCGAAGCGACACCAGATCCTCAACATCCTGAAGAAAGATAAAACTCAGGTAGCTTTCCTACAAGAAACACATTTTAAGATTGACAGAATCCCTAATCTTACACACTCACCTTACCCCACTTGGTACCATAGCTGCAACACGTCATCATTTAAGGGCGTAAGCATCGCTTTAAAAAAAGGTTTCCCCATCACACTTTTATTGCAAACACAATAGTGACCTTTGCAAACATACATGCACCTAACACACATCAAATTCAATGACTACTTAAAACATTGGATACTCTACATCTTTTCAAGCAGGGATTGTTAGTGATTGGAGGAGACTGGGGGTTATTTATTTCAATTCACTATATTTATACATGGCAATTGTATTTATGGAGGTTACTGAGTTTCTGTTTCTTAACATGTGTATTGGTTGATTATTAGTGTTTCTTCTATATAACTTACTGCCTGCGATAAACGTGATCAGGGTTAGACCTTTGATGAACCTAATAAGGGGACCATATAGGAGAAACTAGCCACCTGAGTACTCAGAGGGATTTTTATTGTTAAAGAAACTTCTATGAAGGTTATACCAACAACCTTTGGGGTAGGGATGGGCGAATCTACTCGCTAGGACTCGTTACTCGGCGAGTAGTAAGGGACTCGCAGGACTCGGTACTCTGTGAGTTTCCCAGTGATTACTCGCACGAGTCCAATGCAAATCAATATCAATCCTAGTTTTGTCAGAAACGCTGACAAAACTAGGATTGCCATTGTTTGCATTAGACTCGGCTACTGTGCCAGTGATAGCAGGGAAACTCGCAAAGTAACTGCTGTTTCTTTGCGAGCCGAGTCCAGCTGTCTTCTCTGTGCAGCTCCAGGGTCCTAGAGCCCGCCTGCTGCCTGATGTAGCAGTGCTGAGATTGTTCTCAGTCTGCTCATTCCCTGTGCATAGACATCTATATTTATGCACAGGGCATGTAGCAGAGAGGACATCGCGTTTTGGACTGCGTCGGACGGAAGAGGATTTTTTTAATTAAAGATGGAGTCCCTAATGGCTTTTTTTTTATTTCAAATAAAAAATTTTCTCTGTGTTGTGTTTTTTTAACCCCTTTTTTGGAGATTCTTAGTGGCTGGGTCAAACGTGGCCTGACATTAAGAATCTCGGGCTTAATACCAGCTTGTATAACAAAGCTGGTATTAACCCCTTTATTACCCAGCGTGCCACCGCCACAAGGGCCGCTGGAAGAGCGGGGTTCAGCGCCAGAGGATGGCGCTTCAATGAACGCGCCATCTTCTGGGGCGGCTGCGGGCTGCAATTTGCAGCGGGGGGTGCCCAGAAAGCTTGGGCATCCCTGCGCTGCGGATTCCAGCCCCCAGCTGCTTAGCTGTACCTGGCTAGACATAGAAATTGCGCGGAGCCCCACGCATTTTTTTTTTTATTATTTAATGAATTTCAGAGTCAGAGGCTCAGAGTCAGAGTCTCGGAGTCGGAGTCTCCTCAGAGTCGGAGTCTCAGAGTCGGAGTCTCAGAGTCGGAGTCTCAGAGTCGGAGTCTCAGAGTCGGAGTCGCCTCAGAGTCGGAGTCGCCTCGGAGTCGCCTCGGAGTCGTCTCGGAGTCGGAGTCGTGTCGGAGTCGTCTCGGAGTCGAGTCGGAGTCGTCTCGGAGTCGGAGTCAAAAAAATGCGTGGGGCTCCGCGCAATTTCTATGTCTAGCCAGGTACAGCTAAGCAGCTGGGGGCTGGAATCCGCAGCGCAGGGATGCCCAAGCTTTCTGGGCACCCCCCGCTGCAAATTGCAGCCCGCAGCCGCCCCAGAAGATGGCGCGTTCATTGAAGCGCCATCCTCTGGCGCTGAACCCCGCTCTTCCAGCGGCCCTGGTGGCGGTGGCACGCTGGGTAATAGAGGTTAGGGCCAGCTTTGCATTATCAGCTGGCCCTAAGCCCGAAATTTATGGCGGTCACGCCAATATTAGACATGACCGCCATGAATTTCTATTAAATTGTTTTAAAAAAAACACAACACAGAGAATTTTTTTTATTAGAAATAAAAAAAAAAAGCCATTAGGGACTCCATCTTTAATTAAAAAAATCCTCTTCCGTCCGACGCAGTCCAAAACGCGATGTCCTCTCTGCTACATCCCCTGTGTATAGATATAGATGTATATGCACAGGGAATGAGCAGACTGAGAACAATCTCAGCACTGCTACATCATCTCTGTGCACAGACATTCATGTCTGTACACAGGGAATGAGCAGACTGAGAACAATCTCAGCACTGCTACATCAGGCAGCAGGCGGGCTCTAGGACCCTGGAGCTGTACAGAGCAGACAGGACTTTTCTCTTATCTGTGCGAGTTTCCCAGCGATTACTTACAAAGTAAACGATTCCAATGCAAATAAATGACAAAACTAGGATTGCTTCAGGCTGAAGCTTCCGAGACACATCTGCGATTTGTAAATGTCACACTACTCGCTATTTACTCGCTTCCCCATTCATTAACATTGGACTCGCTAGACTCGCAATGAGTAGCGAGTCCTGGGCTCGGACTCACTAGAGTCAAGCGATTCCGAGTAATTTAGGATTCGCCCATCACTACTTTGGGGCCCTTGGGAATAAGCAAGATTTATTTAATATTATTCTGTTGATAAACTATGTATTAATAAGACTGGTATTGGCGATTGGCAATGAGATTTTCCATGATGTATTATTATCATTGGAATTGTTAAAGCGGAACTTGGCTATTTTAAATGTTTTTATGCTTTTGTGTGACCAATTTCTCTGTTGTTGTATTTTGAATAAATTTGTTAATATTTACTATGGTAATTTGAGGTTGTATCGCTTTTTGGACCTTCTTGTTTTTTCAAATATTGCATATAACTGGTCTAGCAATCCCTGCTGCATTATATGTTTGGTGGTGCCCTCCCCTCTTTTTCGTTTTTTTGACCTATAAAAATCCCTTACACATTTTTTCTCTCTCTCCAACATATTATTTATTATTTCCCAATATATATGGAAATATTAAAAAGCCAGACTATCTCTCTACTATGATGAAACCAAAGGGCAAAGGTGGATTGGGACTCCCTGATTTTCACCGATACTATTCAGCAATACATCTAGCACATTGGGTTCGCCTGGTGAGAATTAAGCAAGAAAATAATGCTTCAAATATTGAACTCACGATGCTGGGAATCAGTGCTGGGTGTTACCTGTGGACATCGAAAGCCCCACCTCTGAACGCATTAGACGAAATAACTGACACTACTCTCTCCATACGGCGCTCCTTTATACCAAATCGATTACCACACTGTCATTTTCTTGAACAAATCTCTTTAAAACTCCTACCGTGGCTAATAGACCCCTGCTACCAAGACATCTATGATGTCTGGAACTTCATGCTGGACCTACCAATCTCACACTACGTACACAACCTACCTACATACAAGGATAAATGGTCAGAAGTGACTGATACGCCACCTTTCAATTTTCTTACGACCGCACATGTAACCTGACTCATGAAACAAATCATAACCACACTTAAACATAAGGCAGATTGGCTCTGGCTTGAAATTTTTGCTAGTCTTTCCCATCCCATTCCTAAACTAACTTCCAAAATCTATGCAAACCTAACGACCCCAATCGAGACATTCACTCCGTTCTATATCCTTTCATGGGAGAAGGAACTGGAAACTAAATTTTCTACTCAAGACATACGACATATCTTGGCAAACTCCCATGTCTTTTATAGATGTACGTTACTGCAAGAAAACACCTTTAAAATATTGACACGCTGGTATCATACACCAGACCGCCTATACCACCTGAGGGTGACACCGTCACCTCTCTGTTGGAGGTGTTCCAAATCTAGGGGCAGACTTCTACACATCCTGTGGTCTTGTCCGAAGATACAATTGTTTTGGGCAGATATTCTCAACACATTATGCCTAATAGACCTGCTGGAATGGGACTTCTCGGGCCAGTGAGGTATTGCTGTCCCTCCCTTCTCACAAATACAAACCTAAGAAACATGCCCTCACCCCACTTTTACTCTCCAGTGCAAAACACTTAATCACAACTAAGTGGAAACAAACCTCTCCCCCTTCTCTCTCCAAATTTCTGAATGGATTATCAAGGTACAAGATCTCTACCTCCAGGAGGAACTCTCAAGTTGAGAGTCAAAATCTGTGAAAGAAAGAATGCGCATATAGGGTCTTATCTCAATAACACACTTTCACTTGTCCATGTGGAATTGCTCACCTTTGTCAGTTGTGAAACCCACAACTGGTAGAATAGCGTACAAGCAGCTGCTGCAGGGACCGCACTCTCAACGGTGACCGTGGTCGTGATGTAGATTCTTGGACAAAGTGCTTCGGTGTCCGCGCTGCTGCTCCGAGACCAAAGAAACACAGACACAGGAATGTCTGGTACAGCTACAGCCTTTATTTTCCGACGTTTATTTTTGAACCATTCCATTGTATATTTTGCTTTATGTTTGGGATCATTGTCTTGTTGGAAGATAAATCTCCGTCCCAGTCTCAGTTCTTTTGCAGACTCCAACAGGTTTTCTTCCAGAATGGTCCTGTATTTGGCTCCGTCCATCTTCCCATCAATTTTAACCCTGTCCCTGCTGAAGAAAAGCAGGCCCAAACCATGATGCTGCCACCATCATGTTTGACATTGGGGATGATGTTTTGATGGTGATGAGCTGTTGCTTTTACACGAAACATATCGTTTTGCATTGTGACCAAAAAGTTTGATTTTGGTTTCATGTGAACAGAGCACCTTATTCCACATGTTTGTTGTGTCTCCCAGGTGGCTTGTGGCCACAATCGTGAAGTGGAACGAAATTTATTGGATATTTTAAACTTTTTTAACAAATAAAAAACTGAAAAGTGGGGCGTGCAATATTATTTGGCCCCTTTACTTTCAGTGCAGCAAACTCACTCCAGAAGTTCAGTGAGTATCTCTGAATGATCCAATGTTGTCCTAAATGACTGGCAATGATAAATAGAATGCACCTGTGTGTAATCAAGTCTCTGTATAAATGCACCTGCTCTGTGATAGTCTCAGGGTTCTGTTTCAAGTGCAGAGAGCATCATGAAGACCAAGGAACACACCTGTCAGTCCGAGACACTGTTGTGGCGAAGTTGAAAGCTGGATTTGGATACAAAAAGATTTCCCAAGTTTTAAACATCTCAAGGAGCACTGTGCAAGCAATCATATTGAAATGGAAGGAGTACCAGACCGCTGCAAAGCTGCCAAGACCCGGTCGTCCCTCAGCTCGAACAAGGAGAAGACTGATCAGAGATGCAGCCAAAAGGCCCATGATCACTCTGGATGAACTGCAGAGACCTAAAGCTGAGGTGGGAGAGTCTGTCCATAGGACAACAATCGGTCGTACACTGCACAAATCTGGCTTTTATGGAAGAGTGGCAAGAAGAAAGCCATTTCTCAAAGATATCCATAAGATATCCATAAAAAGTATTGTTTGAAGATTGCCACAAGCCACCTGGGAGACACACCAAACATGTGGAATAAGGTGCTCTGGTCAGATGAAACTGAAATAGAAATTTTGGCCACAATGCAAAACGATATGTTTGGCGTAAAAGCAACACAGCTCATCACCCTCAAAACACCATCCCCACTGTCAAACATGGTGGTGGCAGCATCATGGTTTGAGCCTGCTTTACCTCAAATGGGACAGGGAAGATGGTTAAAATTGATGTGAAGATGGACGGAGCCAAATTCAGGACTATTCTGGAAGAAAACCTGTTGGAGTCTGCAAAAAAACAGAGATTGGGATGGAGATTTATCTTCTAACAAGACAATCATCCCAAATATAAAGCAAACTATAATGGAATGGTTCAAAAATAAATATATCCAGGTGTTAGAATGGCCAAGTCAAAGTGCAGACCTGAATCCAATCGAGAATCTGTGGAAAGAGCTGAATACTGCTGTTCACAAACGCTCTCCATCCAACCTCACTGTGCTCGAGCTGTTTTGCAAGGGAGAATGAGCAAGATTTTTAGTCTCTTGATGTGCAAAACTGATAGAGACATACCGTAAGCGACTTGCAGCTGTAATCGCAGTAAAAGGTGGCGCTGCAAAGTATGAACTCAAGGGGGACGAATAATATTGCACGCCCCACTTTTCAGTTTTTTAGTTGCTAAAAAAGTTTAAAATATCCAATAAATTTCGTTCCACTTGTTGTTGATTCGTCACAAAGAAATTAGAATTATATCTTTATGTTTGAAGCCAGAAATGTGGCAAAAAGTTGAAACCTTCAAGGGGGTCAAATACTTTTACAAGGCACTGTACCTAACATTTCTGGCTATCACAGACCAGTCCTACTGGAGGCTGCCAAGCACTGGTGGTCCTCCACCCCGGAGTTAGGCTGGGTGCAGATAGAAACACACTTCGCTAGAGGGAACTCACTGTGCCTCCTTTTAGAGGCAGAGTCCCTTCATCCTACGAAGCTTAAACCGCCATTACTGACTATGCAAGCCACACTTGCAAGTTGGCGATATGTGGTGGCACATGCATTTCTCTACCGGTAGGGCTAATCAGTGTTAAAGCCCTCTCCCTCCATATACCGTACCTAAATTTAAACCTCTGAGTTGAGACTGGCATTTCTATGCTAGGGGACATGATTCGAGAGGGTTTTCTAATTGTCTTCCCCTCTCTATGCACTGACCTGCCAGGTTAAGTAATACTAACCTCCAATACTTTCAAATTAAACACTTTCTTACCTCGATTAATCGCCTTTTATTTCATTTAGCCTCTACATGACCCTCGTTTCATCAAAAATTCATGTTATCTGACTCCCAATCGCTTTAAGGTCTTTCTAATATTTATGGTGCTATCAACAACCTTCTTTCCCATTGAGACCCAGCTACTAGCTCCGCTGAGAGGAAGACGTATCCTTTCATTCCTTGGACTAGGACTGGAGAACTGGTCTGAGAGCTGCACAATGACCATCCAGGTGTATTAACCACCATCACTGCAAAAGATCCACCTACAGTGGTATCACCCTCTGACATAGTTGGCCCGTTTCTGCCCTGATCAGACTTCTCTTTGTTGGAAACAATATGGCGGTAAAGGCTTGCTTGCTCACATATGGTGGTCCTGTCCCAAACTGACCCCCTTTTGGCTGGTCAAATCTAACTTGGTTAAGACAGTTACAGGCATTGACATGCCCTTTACTCCCCCCCACCAACCAGCAATCCTAAATGTGGGAATAGACTTGTTGCCTCATAATTTTGTAGCAATAACCTCAAACATTCTTACGGCATCTAGAATGAGTCTTGCTGTGAAATGGAAGTCCCATCTCCCACCCATTTTGAATGAGGTGGTGGACAGGCTTAACACAATGTTTCAACATGAATACTTTCTTTCACTAGATTCTGTCACTAGAGATAAGGTTACTAAAAATTGGTCATGGTGGGCTGCCCATCCCCTGGCTTCCTCAATCTGCTAGTCTACTCTGCTTTTCTTAGTCATTACATTGTTGATGTTCAGTCCTCACCTACCTTCTCCCTCCCTGCCCCCCCCACACACATTTTTTCACTCCCTTAGCTTTGACTGCATTGCCTTACATATTGCCAAGATTCATTGTTCTCTTTCGTTCTGATTATACGTTTTGTCGTACTTGTGTGTCCTTTGAAAAATTAGCAATAAACATTATTGGATAAAAAAAAGTTAGAGAGTGGACATGATATTGGAAACTGTGGTTAGACACTCATTGACGTTCTTTAGTACTGTAGGATAAAGTCAGGGGAAGAAGTGTATAGTTGTGTTTCATCAGCATAAAGATAGTAGTGAAAGGCAAATTTGCTGATGGTCTGTCCTTTCGGCCAAAATAGTCTGAACTTCAGTAGCAGGAACAATGCACTCAGGGCTAATTACAACCTGTATGCTATTGTATTCTTGTATATAAGCTTGATTGCATATGGAAATGTTGGCTAGAGGAAAATTTGATTAAAATAAAAATCTAGCAATAGATACAGTAAAACTATTATAAAAAACGAAAGGAACATTGTTGACACTCATTATGTCTATGATACAGAACTAATCTAATAGGTAGTAATCCTTTTTTGGCCTGCAATCAGAACACTACTACTATAATTTTGTTTTATATGATTTGACTCTTTTACACAATGAGAAATGAGACATTTTATTTGGTTGAATCCAATTCTGCAGGTAAGAGTAAAGTTGTGGTATTTTTTCTGAGTTTAGAGGCTGTATTTGCCATTACGCATGGGAAATAACTGTATGTTTGTGAGCAGCATGTGTACATAAATATTTGGGAAAATTAGAAAGGCACTGCTGTGATACTAGAAAGACAGGGCACACTGGAAAAGCCTCTACAGTGACTTACAAATGGAAATTTTATCTTACAAATTCAATTATAGGTCATTATTTTTGTGCATATATTTATAGATAATATTCTTAAAGCTGTATTGTTTATTTTTAATTTAGAGGCAAAGGAAAAAAGACTAATTATTCAGTATTATTAGAGATGCCATTGCTTATCGTCTGTGTAAGGCTGGCTTCACATTTGCGTATGGGAAGGCAGCGTATTGCTGCGTTCCCATACGCAGTCAAACGCATGCGCACTGCGTTCCTATGTTTAACATAGGAACGCATGGTGCCTGCGTTTGCTGCGTTCGGGTGCGGATGCGGACGATATCTGCTGCTTCCGGTGTCCAGCATCCGCACCCGGGACGCAGCCAGTTGGGTTTTTTTGTGCGTTTGGGGACCTTGGACAATCAGCAAGCGTCCCCAAGCGTACAAAAAATGCATTGTCTTCAATGGGTCCGCAGTGTCCTCTGCATGACACCGCAGGAGAACGCTGCGGACCCATTGAAAAATCTCCCGGTGGCCGCCGGTGATGTCACAGGAGCTCACCGACGGCCACCGGGAGATCAGCTGAGGCTCTGCTGTCCTCCTTCTCCCCGCCGCCTGTAATCTCCTAGCGATGTCGGCGGGGAGAACAGCTGATCTGAGAGCTGTTTGAATCTTCCCGCGCCGACATCTCCTCTCAGTGTCGGCGCGGGAAGATTCAAACAGCTCTCACATCAGCTGTTCTCCCCGCCGACATGTCCCGGAGCTTACCGGCGGCCGGGGGGGGCGGAGATCTCCGGCGCTGATCTCCGCCCCCGGCCCGCCCCCGGACAGCGCCGATTGGCTGCCGGGCTCCCTAGTGATGTGTCCGCAGGCGGACATTATCCGCTGCGGACACATCAAAGTGTCCCTGCTTTTGACAGCGTTTGTGTCTGCATGCCATCAGCATGCAGACACAAACGCTAATGTGAAGCCAGCCTAAGGCTGCCTTCAGACTTGCAGATGCATCTGCAGCGTTTTGCAGATGCATCTGCAAGCATCTGCATGCAGACCGCGGCCCCTATGTTTATAATGGAGCGCACGGCGGTCTGCAGATGCTTGCAGACCGCCGTGCGCTCTCATTGCCCGCCATTAGTGATCTGTGCGCAGGCGGATGCCTGCGTACAGATCACACACTCTCGTCCGCACCAGGGACGCGAGATGTTGCGTCCGTGGTGCGGGCGAGAGTGTATGATTTGTGCGCAGGCATCCGCCTGCGCACAGATCACTAATGGCGGGCAATGAGAGCGCACGGCGGTCTGCAAGCATCTGCAGACCGCCGTGCGCTCCATTATAAACATAGGGGCCGCGGTCTGCATGCAGATGCTTGCAGATGCATCTGCAAAACGCTGCAGATGCATCTGCAAGTCTGAAGGCAGCCTTAAAGCTGCTTGATCCATGAGTAGAATGAATCAGATAATGGTTTGGTTGTTCAAGTAACATGACTACACTGGCAAGTTCGCTTTAAAACGTTACTGCATAGCAAGATTTGGCCTCTATGACACAACATATTTTTTCAATATCAATACCCGAAAGATAAAAGTGCTCCAATAGGAAGAACCTGGTGGCCTAGTGGGGGCTAGTTGTAGGGTGAATGAGGGGTCACCTCTCACCTGTAAAGGTTGTGCGCCTCCGCCTCAGTATAGCATATGATTCATGGTACCTCTGGGCACCGGCTCCACTTTGATCCCGCTCACTCTGGCTTCCTGATTCCTGATCCACTCCCAACTTACTCCGATTGGACGGATCGCGGTCTTGTGACTCATGCATCACTGATCAAGGGGTCTGACGCCACCGCAGTTCCTATTTTCCAGGGCCGCTTGTTTAAGCTTATTCGTGCCTCCCCGCAGCTCCAGTAACATCACACCCAGGAGGGGTGGTTTTAGAGAAATAAGGAAATTAAGATTACTGGGGAACAGAAATAAGGAAATTAATTATGGGTTCACACGTTTATTTACCACAACGTGTTTTCACAATGAATTGTTGTCTTCCTCAGATGGATTTGGAAAAATGCATATAAGAAGCTACTTCTGTACTGTGTCCATATTGGACTGTGGCCTGCCTGTATCCTGCATCTATAGGTATTATACACATGATCAGGTTTTAAATACATTAGGTAGGGACTGTTCTAATATGGGTTACCTTGATGGTGGTAGAGCAGCTTCATACTTTCTTTGCAAAAACTTACTAAATACCCTGTTATTGACATTTTTTTATCCGCACTTGCATTTGTACTATTATTTTTACAGTAGAGTATTTTTACATCTTGTTTTACTGTGCTTTTTTGTGATCCAGTTTTTAATGATGTGAACACAGTCCTATAGACCTATTCACTTTGTGCATGACTCATTTGTATTTGTCTAAAATTTTATCTCGCTTCCCAAGATATGGGAGTTTCCCACCCCTTCCTTAAGGGTATGTCTCACATACCGAGATCGCTAACGAGATCGGTATTTTTGTGACGCAATAGCGATCTCAGCAACGACACCGCTACGTGCGACAGGGTGTACCGATCTGGTCCCCTGCTGCGAGATCGGCAATCGTTACACAGCCTCCTGGTTCATTTTTTGGTCGTTGCGCTCCCGCTGGGAACGCTGTATCGCTGTGTTTGACACCTTACCAACGATATCGTTGGCAACACATAATGAGATACGTAGGCGTGCACGCAATTGCCTCTTTACACGCCCCGCATCTCTCCAATTGGCCACTACTGCGGTCTCGTTGAACTTATAATGAAGCACTACGTGGCACTTCTGTTCCTTTGTTCCTGACCATGCTGGCTGCAGATCACGGCAGAACTCTCTAGGGTCAAGACTCCCACATCCCCGTGACTTGGAAGCATTGGAAGTGGTCACTATCACTGAATATCAATTATTTCATCATCTTCACGGTAAATATCTTCGGGGGTCTCAGCTGCGGTCTATTTCGTGCCGCTGTTCTTGGGGGGGGGTCTCAGCTGCGGTCTATTTCGTGCCGCTGTTCTTGGGGTCCCTGTTCTGGCGGTGGTCTCAGCTGCGATCTCACTGGTTTCCCCCCATCCCTTTTTTTTTCATATATCTAATGTGTGGCTGCATTTGTTTTAGCATTGAAAGACTACTCATTATTGTATTGGTATAATTGCTGTATATTGAGGGTGAGTTATGTTGTTCTATTTTGTTTTGCTTTGCTCTACAATTGCTATGTTTCTCAGTTCTTTCTTTTGTTGTTACAGATTGCAAATCATGGACAACGTGGAGTGTGCTGTTGTGGTTGCTGCCTTACTAGTTGAGGAAGCTCGTCGTCAAGAACTGGCACGGAGGCGTCCCAAACGCAAGCGTTCCATCTGGGTCAAGGAGTGGCGGCAGAAGAGGCCTGATTACACCCACATGCGGCTTGTCCAAGACATTCAGGAGAACAATCCTGATGATTTTTTCAATTATACGAGAATGTCAAAGGAAAGCTTTCAAATCCTACTTGACATGGTTACGCCACGTATTAAACGTCAGGATACAGCGATGCGTCCTGCCATCACACCACAGGAAAGATTGGTAGTTACACTGAGATTTCTGGCCACCGGACGCTCGATGAAAGACTTGCAGTATTCATCAGTCATTTCAAGGCCCATGCTGAGCGTTATTATCCCGGAGACATGCGATGCAATTTGCCACTGCCTCCGCAGCTACATACAGTTTCCCAACACTGAGGAGGAATGGAAAAAGATTGCTTTTGATTTTGAGCAGCAGTGGCAGTTCCCGAACTGCGGTGGGGCTTTGGATGGCAAACATGTCCGCATCACTCAACCACTAAACAGTGGATCTTATTTTTATAACTATAAAGGGTATTCTGTTCCCCTGTCTGTTCCCCTGTCAGACAGGAGGGTGCGTGTTAGGTAGGGGCCCTGGCAGTAGTACCCTGCAGAATTCAATGTGAGGGCAGGGGGGGAGGGGATATGGGGGTGCTGACGGGTGCCCCCTGCTCTCCCTCCTAACCTGTGCGGCCGGCGCCGAGAGCAGCGTCAGACTGTGGTGAGTCGGCAGCAGATCTCCATCTCCTGCACCTCCGGTATCCCATAGTGCAGGAGATACTAGTGATCTGTTTTAGAAGCCACTACACGCTTCCAAATGATTGATCACTGGTCTGGTGTTCGGAAGGAGGGGGGAGGTGAAGACCAGTTAGGGAGGCAGCCAGGGATACGGGGGAGGCAGCCTACAGGGGAGACACAGGCACAGAGAGGGGAGACACAGTGCACAGAGGGGAGGCAACATACAGGGGGGGGGGAATACATACTGCAGGGAAACAGCATACAGGGGAGAGACTGCACACAGGGGAGAGACTGCGCACAGGGGAGAGACAGGGCACAGGGGAACGACAGGGCACAGGGGAACGACAGGGCACAGGGGAACGACAGGGCACAGGGGAACGACAGGGCACAGGGGAACGACAGCGTTTAGATGTGAGACAGATGCAGAAGAGATAGTGTACAGGAGGTGACAGGTGTAGGGTTGAGGCAGCATACAGGAGAGACAGGAGCAGTGAAGACATCAAACAGTGTGGAGATAGACAGCGCACACGGTGGGAGAGAGAGTGCACAGAGTGGAAGAGACAGCTCACAGGGTGGAACAGAGACAACGAACAGGGTGGAAGAGACTGACAGCACACAGGGTGGAAGACACAGTGCACAGGGTGGAAGAGACAGCACATGGTGGAGACAGGCACAGAGAGGAGAGAGATGTGCACAGAGAGGGGAGAGGCAGCGCATGGGAGGGAGAGACAGGGATTATATTTATGGGTATTATATATAGATATATAAAATATAGTTCCCAGCCTTTACATTATATATATCCAGCCAGTATGTGTTAAAGGGGCCCACTGAGACTTTCGCCCGGAGCCCACAAAAACCTGGAGCCGGCCCTGCCCGTGGCACTATTCTGGCAGCATTGAGTCCTGGGGAAGCTGGGTGCCAGCTGCGCCGCACACCCGCGGTACTTTTCTGCTTTTCTGGCATTGAGTCCCGGGAGTAAGTGCTGATAGCCAGAACACTGCGGGTGGCGCTGTATCCGATCAGTAAGAAGGGGGGCGGGTGCGTTGCCGTTGGAGCAGCAGCATTCATTTCCGGCTCTGCCGTGGAGGCAGGAATCGCACCCTCACCAGAGACGGTGAGCAAGTTGAGGATACAGGGCTCCAGGAAAGAGCCCCGGTCGGAGCAGGGCTTTGGTCTGGTGGGGAGGGAAGCAGTATGTC
Source organism: Allobates femoralis (assembly GCA_033576535.1). Lineage (NCBI taxonomy): Eukaryota > Metazoa > Chordata > Amphibia > Anura > Aromobatidae > Allobates > Allobates femoralis. The sequence goes on along the minus strand of JARQOC010000005.1, from coordinate 461,013,609 downwards.
TATGAACACAGCACTGCACACAAACATGATTCGGGGGGGGGGGGGGGCACGAAAAATTTCTTGCACCAGGGCCCACTACAGTCTGGGTCCGCCCCTGCCTTCCGGCATACGTTACCCATAGCCTCACCGGGCTACACACATCACATAGCTTTAGACATAGCCATACAAACTACACAGAACATAGAACCTAAAATATAAGGTATGTTCCGCTCACGTGACCATAGTGACCATATGTCGGTCCCTGTCGCGTCACATACTCTCTCTGACCGGTTGGCTCAGGGGCCGTATTCGGTCCTTCCACATCCAGTACGGACTATGCACACGGACTGGGCACCGGGTAACGTCGAGGCCACGGCAACCATGGTTTACGGGTACGCCAGGCTTCCACCAATAGGTATTTCCTGCCAGCCACATTCAACACACCGTGACCGGAAAATCACCTACCATGTGTTCATCACATATCTATTACTGGATATTTTTATCGCATATCTTTCTATCCATCTCTCTTTCTATCATCTAGCAGTTTATGGCATCACTGTGGTTAACCATGTGTGAAGGCCATAGTGGTATATATAATTAAATTTTTTTTTTTTTATTTCTACAGCATCCAACCAGCCTGATCCAGAGGCTGCGAATCAGCCGGATCCGCAGGAGGAGGAGGAGGAGGAGGAGGAAGCGGACCAGCCCGATGCCCAGGCGGGGGAGGAGGAGGAGCAGCCACAGGCAGCAGAGGAGGAGCAGGAAGAGGAGGAGGAGGAAGCAGACCAGCCCGATGCCCAGGCGGGGGAGGAGGAGGAGCAGCCACAGGCAGCAGAGCAGGAGCAGGAAGAGGAGGAGGAGGAAGCAGACCAGCCCGATGCCCAGGCGGGGGAGGAGGAGGAGCATCCACAGGCAGCAGAGGAGGAGGAGGAGGAAGGGGACCCTTATAACCAGCCAGAGGTGGGCGCAGAAGAGGCGGCTTCTAGTAAGTATCGTACCAACAATAAGGTCCATACAACTTTGAAAAGTAATGGTTGTCATGTACTATCAAGTTTTCTGTCTTTCCCTAGGCGGTCGAACCAGCAGGCAGCCAGGGTGGGAGATGAGCCCCTCACCACCGGGAGAACCTCAAGCTCAACACCGTAAGTGTTAAAAAACAGAAACGTACCTCTACATTTTATACCCCGGTCTCACATAACGATATCGGTAACGATATCGTCCTATTACTGAGATTGGAACGATATCCTTATCGATATCATTGTGTATGACAGCGATCAGCCAGGCCCCTGCTGTGAGGCCGCTAATCGCTGCCGAACATCCAGGACCATTTTTTGGCACGCATTGGCGTTTATGACCAGCGGGCCAAACGATCTGCAACCGCGCAGGCTTGTAAGCATGGTAACACCGGGCATCAAGGCAGCGCGTGCACCCCCGGTGTTACCATGTTTACCAGCAGGGACTGGTGGGGAGCAAGTGAGGAGCTGTGGGTGGGGGGGGGGGGGGGGGTGCTGTCAACGTCTGTTGTCAACGATGTGGGGGGGCTCCCTGGTCGCTGAGGAGAGCTGTCTGTGTGACAGCTCCCAGATGTTCAAACGATCACAGCAGCTCAGGATCGTTGTAACATCGTTATGTGAGACCGGGCCTTTAGGTATAAAAACAGTTTGCCATATTAACTTTCACTATTCCCTCCGTAGAAACACCGAGTTTGCAAGACCTCTTGGCGTCACAAAGGAGGATAATGGCAGCAGTGCGTGACTTAACCAGGGAAGTGGGCCAGCATGGAGTAATGCTGGCTGAATTGATGGCCGCACAACAGGGCAGCAGCCCATAGTTTAATTTTTTTTTTTTTTTTGTTTTTTTACTTATTGTTGTTCGATTTAATTTTTTGTTATGTGCCAACCAACCAAAAAAAAAAAGGGTACAAAAGACCCAGTATTATTATAGTTATTGAAACCGAAGTAATGTCTTGCCTCTTTTTTAAAAAAATTATTGTGAGAGGGGAACTCGACCGCTGTACATTCTGTTCTCCAATCAGCCCCTGTATACTCTGCACAGAAATCAGATTACATCCCAGACACAGGGGGGACACAGACACCGCCAGGGCACGGCAATCACATAAATGCTTTGCCATGGCGGTGATACTGCCCCCTGTACCCAATGCTGGGAGATGAGGGAGCAAAGGTGCCAACAGAAGCTACAGGATTTTGACCGTGTGAAGACGAGTGGGGAAGAAAACTAGGGAGGTAAATGGAAACCAACAAAAAACGTTTTATAATCCTTTTTTTATTTGCAACCAAATAAATGTAAACAATATAACAGTTTAAATAACTTTAAAAGTGCAGTAAAAAAGTACATAATTAAACACGGAAAGGAGGGGGTGTTGGGTGGGAGGGGAATGTGAAAGAAATCCCAAAGAGTAATGTAAACAATATAACTGTTAAAATAAATTAAAAAGTGCAGTAAGTACATAATTAAACACGGAAAGGAGGGGGTGTTGGGTGGGAGGGGAATATGAAAGAAATCCCAAAGAGTAATGTAAACAATATAACTGTTTAAATAACTTTAAAAGTGCAGTAAATAAGTACATAATTAAACACGGACAGGAGGGGGTGTTGGGGGGAGGGGAATGTGAAAGAAATTGCAAAACACCCAAACAGTAATGTAAACAATATAACTGTTTTAAATAACTTAAAAAGTGCAATTAGTAATAACAATTTAAGAATTAAAATGACTACCACATTTTAACGGCAAACCTACAAATAATCAATCCTAGAGTGATTGTAGGTGGCTGTCTGTGTCCCCATATCCAGGTGAGGGTGACATAAAAGAATTGGGAATCACAGAAAAATGCGGGGCCGGGTCAATGTTATGTGGAGGCTGTCTCTGCAATGGTGTGCTATGCAGCGGGTTTGGCATCTGGCCCCAAGAATTATTGAAAACCGGTTCATATCGCGTGTGGAGAGCGGAAGTCTCGTTAAGTTCTCCAGCAGTGCCTTGACGCAAGGTATCAAAGATAACCCTCTCAGCATGAACCCTCTGTCTCGCATCCATCTGGCGCAGTCTCTCACCAGCAAAAATGGTAAAGTAGTCCTGGTTCATACGGGCAGACTGTAGCTGTAAGATATTGTTTGCAACAGACATGAGATCTGGTGAAGGTGATGGCTGAGCAGAAGCTTTTCTTTTCCTACAATTTCTTCCTCGCTGCGGTTCACTTGATGACGAGGGTTCTTGGCTTCTAGATGGAGTGGGATCCTCAGGCGAAGACAGCCTACTCCCCTCCTGTGAGTCAATAGCCGGCAAGTCATGACTCCTATTGGGAGGCCTGGGAACTTCCTGACGGTGCTGTCGGAACAGATAAATAGTTATTTTTTTAATACATTGTTATTAAAAATATTTAAACATTTCAAAAATATTAAAAATAAAACATTCTAAACATTAATGAACATTCTTCTGTAGTAAGAAAAAAAGACGTCACTCACCCGGTGGGAGGTGATCTGCTGGTGCCATTTATTCTTAAAAACCCATGGTAACATATTGCATTGATATTGCTGTTTGTACTGAGCATCACCACGGTCAAGACTGACAACCTAAACTACACCAACACATCCTGTGGTAGAACTAGTGCCCCGTTTCCTTCTACCAAAAGACTCTTTATACATTAATGAACAAGGTATACTCAAGTATATGACAACTGCATGCAAAGTGTACATGATAATTTACACTATAGCAAAGAAGGTACTTACTTCTTCTGGAGGCAACTCAGTCACAGTTGATTCGTGTGGGGGTGTCGGCATTGTACCTCTTCCAGTACGTTGGACCTCGTGTTCACGGGTAAAGTGGAGTAAGTCATAGTACCATAAGGTTGGTACATACACCTGATCAGCGGCCGCACCCGACTTCTTTGAGATCTCCACCTTGTTTAGCTCCTTTCTGTATACAGTACGGAGAGTCTGTATTTTCCGCTTCACACGATCCTCGTCAACCTTTTCATTGGGGCCATGCTGCTTGAAGAAGACAACGAGTTTTGCATATGCCTCCCTCTTCATTTCACGGTTACTGTACTGCGGAGATTTGACCTCCCATAGGCATGGCATTGTCTGGTACAGGTCAATCAATTCTCTCAGAAATTCTTGAGTGTTAAAAGCCATCTGAAATGAAACATACAGTGAGCATACATGCAACATGTAACAAACAGTGGCAAAAAACAATTGCTTTACACTAACAATGGAACAATATTGAGGGGGAGGGGTGGGCCCGGCATCGGTAGTAATGGACTGGATGCAACCAGATTAAGATGGATGTGGCCGGGCATGAGTACTTTCACCCATCCCACAGACTCCTCTCTCCCATATCTCCCATAGCTCTCGCACACTCCCACCGTCGTGATTGTGCTCCTATATACTCTGTCTGCCAGTCACAGATCGTACTATTTTCTCTGCCTCAGCTGAAAATATACCCTTAAAACAACCATCCAAAAATGATTTTGTCTACATTTGAAGGTTAAGAAATTGAATCGCATTTGGGACCCCAAATGATACCCACCGTATAGATATAGAAGTATAGATGATATGTAGGATCCGAAAAAGAAATGAAGTCACAGCAGCATAGGTTTCTCTTCTGCGATCCACAACGCAGGAACAACCAGGCGAACCGAGAAGGAACAGCAGCCGGAGAACACTACTAGGATCCAAAATGAGTCCTACACGAAATAGCCACGAGAACTCAGCTGAGATCTACGAGGGTTCTTTTAAAATGAACCGCCGAACGCCGTCCAATCAGAGCGTAGTTGCGCACGTAGTAGCAACCAATGGCAAAGAAGGGGTGTGTATAATGGTAATGTTTCTGTACGCCTTTGATGACGTAGAATAGTCCTGTTGAGGTAAATCGTTATGTGAGAAGGAAATACAACGACTGGACAATATCGTTGAAGAAATCGCTAGGGTGGACATGTCGTTGTATAGATCGGCGTGTTTGAATACCAAGTAGCGATCCCGATAAAAACTCATCAGCGATCCCGGGAGCCATGTCGTTATCGGGATCGCTACTGCGATCGTTACGTCTGACCGCACCTTAAGTGAGCCATGCAGATAAGAAGCTGCTTCTGCACTGTGTTCATATTGGACTCTGGCATGCCTGTATCCTGCATCTATAGGTATTATACACATGAGCAGGTTTTAAAGGGATTGCTCTAATATGGGTTACCTTGACGGTGGTAAAGCAGCTTCGTACTTTCTTTGCAAAAACATACTAACTAAATACCCTGTAATTGACATTTTTTATCAGCAATTGCTTTTTTACTACTATTTTTACAGCAGAGTATTATTACATGTTGTTTTACTGTGCTTTTTGGGATTCAGATTCATTAAGACAGCCAATTAATAACGTCTTAACCATAGGTGTGCATTAATAAGATTTGACAAATTCATTCAGAAGCCTCAACTGTTAATTTTTTGGTCAATTAATGAATTTTGTAGATCGTATCATTGATATCAACTAGTGATGAGCAAGTAGTTAGATATTCGAGTTCGCAAAGCTCTGTCCAAATACTTTCAATAAGTAACGAGTAATGAATCCAATGCAAGTCAATAGAAAACTCACTCGGATCTAAATACTGGAACAGTTCAAAGTATTCAGTTACAGCTATCCGATCCCGAATATCTTACTATACGCTCATCAATAATATCCACCTTGCCAGAAATGTTACTTCATTCTATGAATTTCTCCCCATCTTTACCAGTGTAGCCCGATCTAAACAAAACAAGAGTGAAAAAGTCAAAAGTTGAAACTTCAAGTTATGCCAAAATGTTGTGACTTTTCAAAGTGTTTTATGAATCAGGGCCTAGATGTTTTGCTTGTAAGGCTAGGGTCACACATAAGCCACTGGTCCGTTTTTGGCTTCATTTTTGTCATTTTTTTTTTCTAAGTCCAAAAACTGACAGAAAACGGATTGTATGTAATAAACACCCTGTCCGTTATTCTCTGGACCTCAAAACATTGCTCTGTCCGTTTTTGAGCCAAAAACGTCGCTAGCAACGTTTTTGGCATCAGTTAAAAAACGCATGCGTTTTTTTAACATGGGGCCCTATGGGAAACGCATGCGTTAACGCATATGCGTTTTTAATGGAAAAATGACTAAGTCCAAAAACGTTCAGAGGTGCAGGAGGCTCAAAAAGCACCCCCAAAAAAAACGGATTGGTGATGAAATCACTTTCAAAAACGGATTTCTATGTGTGACCCCAGCCTAAGACAGATAATAATGCGTTGCAAAAGATGTAATACTTCGCATTACTTTGTAAAGGTATATTTGTTTTTAATATTCTTTCAGTGAAAGACTGTTAGAACACTCTTACATTGGAAACAAATATACATTTTGAAGACAAATTCAAAATCGATTCATTAGGTTTTGACATGCCTATACGATAAAAGTCACTATGGCAAACCTATTATCTGAAATACCGTGGCTATTGAGCGCTGAACATAAGAATCTATAGAGGGTCGCTGTATATACTTATGATTTATTAAGCAGACCATGATGCGTTTTTACGGCGGATTGCCGTCTTACTCAGGTGGGGGTTTACAAAGTCACATTTGGGACACAGTAGATGAGGAGGCCATTTGGTTTATGCAGCACAGACTTTTTAGAATAGTTTTTATTTGCAATGACTGACACAAAAAATCTGAGAATGGGATTAGAATAGTTTTGTGAAATCCCAGTCTACTTCCATGACAATACTCTTTGGTCATTAAAAAGAGATATACCAATGTCCTTATCCTCCGAGATCCTAGGCTCTACTTATCATTTGCTGGACCTAGTAGGATATCATCTGTGCACCACACAACACATAAATGACAACTCACTAGGACTGCAAACTAAACATCACGCCAGGGAAACCAGAAGCTCCAGAGATTTGTGCAGCCTCTGTCAACAGCCAGATAGCATTGACCTGGACCATGTACTAGGGATGTACTAGGGATGCCTAAAGAAATCCACTCATCTTCTCCTGAGACACTAGTACAATGGAACCCCCACCCCCCACACACACCACCACCAAAGTGTCCCCATTTTGGAGCAAATATCCCTATCTCATTAGGCAATGAGCATTATAATCCCTCAACTGTATTGAAGAAATATAAGTGCAATGGCGGTTGCAATATGAAAGTTTCAATTAGTTAACAGATATGCTTTTTCAGTGACTTGTTATCTCCCTGAGAAGAAGAGATATTGAAACTATAGTAATGTTGTAATATGAATGTTTTTTATTGTTTTGTACTGATGGCAGAGTAACAAGTTGATATTCTTTACCATTACAACCCTCTTTTTCTAAGCATTTAGTCCAATTTTAGTTTCACTGGGTTAAGCATAAATGTTGCCTAGCAACCAATATTGATGGTTGCTTATAATATTTGATTGACTAGAGAATCAATCTTTGGTATAGATCATCTGTATGGTTTTGATTCCACAGACATAGTGTAAGCTTAGGGAATTGCCGATTCAGTATTTTCCCCTATACACCGGCCTCTTCTGGATCGCGCACTGTATATGCGCTCCTCCGTTCTGTTTGAAGGGGCTTGGCCTCGTCGCTATGATGATGCGGGAAATCAAGCACCACCTCCTTCCTCCCATTGGGTGCCACGCGACTTCCGGTTCCAGATTATGTGACCAGAGGATCATATGACATGCGGGTTCTAATGAGCGGTGGTGAGGACACATGGATTTCCCCACAGTACTTGGATAATTATGACTTTCAGAGCAGTGGCACGTGTTTTGGCACATGACCACATTGTTTCCACTCCAGCACACTGATAGATGTACAGGTGATTTTAATTTCGCAATTTATTGGGAGAACTGCACAGATATATAAAGGGCCCTTTAACAGCAAAACCACACCGCCTGACAAAGTCTATTATAGACAAAACGTGCGTCAAGATGTGAGTGGATGTGAGTCTCCTCTCCTCAACCCCTTGCTGATAGCAACACTGCAGAAGAAAGCACAGGCTTCCAGTATCTGTTGTTTCAGATGCTGTCTCATCACTCATCTGAAGGCAATTGTCTATATTGTGAAGATATGAGATGAGCAGCATCTTAAACAATGGATACTGCACTTTGAACACATTTTATAAGTATTCACAAACTTGTAAATAACTCATGAAAGAATAAAGTTATGTCAAAACCAAGCACACCAGTGTTTTTCTTATGAAATTCTCAATAAGCTTGATGTGTCACATGACCCTCTTCCCAATGAATAAAATAAGGTTGGATCCAAAATGGCCAAATTCAAAATGGCTGCCTTGGTCACTACTCATCTGGAAAAGTTTTCCCCCTCCCATATACTAATGTGCACAAACAGGAAGTTGATATCACCAACCATTCCCATTTTATTTAGGTGTATTGATATAAATGGCCCACCCTGTAAATCTATAAATGAAAACAAAAAACTTGACAATGTAATCCAATAATTATCGAATAATTATAAATGCTATATTACAATTATAATAATAACATACATAAAAAAAGAGATAAATGACTTGATGCAGAGAAGAAAACCTGACAATGGTATATAAATACACTATGTAGAAAAAATAGAACAAAGGAGAGCGGTACTCAACATTGTTGCTGTAGATCTCCTTTATTTTTCCATCTCTATTACAAGATGGTCAATGTGGGGAGAGGTAGTGGGATCAATACACGACGAAAGGAACTGGACCCGTTGAAGTGGCAGCTCACCGTGAAATGGCAGCCGTCGTCCGTCGATCCCACTCCCTCTCCCTGCATTGACCATCTTGTAATAGTGATGGAAAAATAAAAGATCTACAGCAACAACGGTGAGTGCCGCTCTGCTTTGTTCTATTTTTTTAATATCATGTATGCACACACAGAGCGAGCAACACCGTGCAGCAAAGAGCTAAATAGGCAGGAAGGTTTAAGCTGCCACATCCGCTCCAGTTCACCGTGAGTGCCCAGTTAACCCTTCATTTAAATAGTATATAAATGTAGTATAGTAATGGCTTCAATGCAACTAGCAAAAGAAGAGCATACATTTGTGCTCAAAAGTTTACATACCCAGAAGATTTTTTGCATTCTTGGCCTTTTTTTCAAAGAATATGAATGATAAAACAGAACCTTTTTTTCCAATCATGGTTAGTGGTTGAGTGAAGCCAAATATTGTCAAACTACTCTGTTTTCTCTTTTTAAATCATAATGAAAACAAAAAAACATCCAAATGACACAGATCAAAAGTTCACATACCCCAGTTCTTATTTCTGTATATTGGCCCATTTAACATCAATGACAGCTTGAAGTCTTTTGTGGTAGTTGTAGGTGAGGCTCTTTATTTTCTCAGATAGTAAAGCTGCCCATTCTTCTTGGCAAAAAGCCTCCAGTTTCTGTAAATTCCTGGGTTTTCTTGCATGAAATGCATGCTTAAGTTCTCCACAGAGTGGCTCAATGATATTGAGGTCAGGAGACTGAGATGGCCACTGCAGAACCTTCACTTTGTTCTGCTGTAGCCAATGACAGGTTGATTTGGCCTTGTGTTTTGAATTGTTGTCATGTTGGAGTGTCCAAGTAAGTCCCATGTGCATCTTCTGGGCTAATGAGAGCTAATTTGCCTCCAGAATTTGCTGATAGCATGCTGCATTCATCTTTCCTTCAACCTTGACCATGTTTTCTGTGTCTTTTTAGCTCACACATCTCCATATCATCGGTGATCCACCACCGTGCTTTACAATAGGGTTGGTGTTCCTTTCACTATAGATCTTGTTGACACCTCTCCAAATGTAATGTTTATGATTGTTGCCAAAAAGTTTGATTTTGGTCTTATCACTACAAATTACCTTGTTCCTGAAGTTTGGAGGCTTGTCTCTGTGCTGTTTGGTGTATTGTAGGCAAGATACTTTAATGGCTTTCGTCTGGCATCTCCACCATGCAGCTCATTTTTGTTCAAGTGCCTCTTAATTGTGCATCTTGAAACAGCAACATCGCTAGTTTTCAGTGAGTCCTGTATTTCAGCTGATGTTATTTGTGGGTTTTTCTTTGCTTCTCAAACAATTTTCCTGGTAGTTGTGGCCAAAATGTTTGTTGGTCTACCTGATCGTGGTTTGGTTTTTACAGAGCCCCTTATTTTCCATTTGTTAATCACAGTTTGAAAACTGCTGACTGGCATTATCAATTCCTTGAATATCTTTTTGTATCCATTTCCTATTTTATACAGTTCCACAATTTTTTCCTGTAGATCCGTTGACAATTCTTTTGCTTTCCCCATGACTCACCATCCAGAAACATCAGTGGCTGGATGAAAGAAACAAGAGTCTGTCTGGATCCCAGAAACTCATTCAGCTTTTATACACACACTGATTACAAGCAAACAGGTCACAGGTGAGGAAGTTTCCTTTATTAGCCATTCAAACCAATTTGGGTCAACTTTTGTGCGTGTTATCAGGCCAAAATCACCAGGGTATGTGAACTTTTGATGAGGGTCATTTGGATGTTTTTGGTTGTCATTATGATTTAAAAAGATAAAACACAGAAGTTTGACAATAAATGACTTCATCCAATCACTATGAGTGGAAAAAAAGTTATTGTGTTATCATTCATGTTCTCTGAAAAAAGGCCAAGAAAGCAAAAAATCTGGCAAGGTATGTAAACTTTTGAACACAACTGTATATGTATGACCCATGATAAACTATGGCTATCAAAGAGATGGCATATATCTTTAGAGGAAGCCAAGTGGCAAAACGCATGTCTGGGGATTCCTACTCGTACATATTTCATTTTGAATATGTCATATGTACTGTATGTTTTGCACATGCTTTTGCACATTGTTTGTCTTTGCGCTTTAATTCATGTTGCCTGCCCATGATATTAGATGCGATATACTACTATTCCTCCTTTGATACCTCCCATGAGCTACTACTGGGCACAGTTCTGTGTATTTATACTGCCCACTATAGTATCCATTTATACTTATATATGACACTGTGTCAGGAAATTATTAAATAAATAGAGGAAAATTGTTATAGTACCTGTGCTGTGATCAGTGTGCACCAATTCTGTTGTAGTATTCAACCACCGATGCAAGTTTGTAAGATATGTCTGAGGGATATGAGCTTGGTATCTGTACAAGCATTGGTAGATAGTTACTTGCCATCTTCTTCTCCTATGTCAATCCCAGCCACATGTATTCTGTCCAGGAAGGATGATGCAGTGGTTCTACTTTAACTGGTTTATTTACAGGACCTTGATGAGATGAGGTTGAGAAGTCAAGGAGATGATGAGGGTTGTAGAATGGAGGTTGAAGATAGATGTAAAAAGAGGATACAGCTTTCAGTCCTTATGTACACATTAACAAAATGGCACTGACACAAGCAGGAAGACATAAGGGTAGCTGGGAACAAGACAGGAGGGGCTACAGGGAGAGAGAGACATTATGAGAAAATCACAATGCATTTCAATGAAAGGCATATATAACAAGGCCAGTAGGTGGCAGAAAATAGTACAATACTATGCCTATAGGATGATATGAGTCTCCAATGTGGTCTGCTGGACAGCACATAAAGTGTTTGTTTTGAGAGACACTTTTCTTTTCTCCACAGCCATTTCTCTTCTGAGATTAAAGGAACTTTAATCATAGTGCCTTATAGAGAAATGCCATGTCTCTGCTAGCCATTGTTAATCATAGTTCATACATATATTCTCTTCTTTAACTTGCCGCATTAAGGCCATTACTATGTAACATTTATACACCATTGCCAGGTTTTCTTCTATACATCACATATTTCAGTCCAGTTTTTATTTTTGTATTTTAATAAAGCTTTATACTAATAATGCATTTATAACATTTGGATAACAATTTCAAGGGTTTTTGTTTTCTCTACCGAATTTATTACTTAGGTATAGACTTCAAGACATTAGGCTGCCTATGGCAAGAACTTTTTTGTCAAAATTTGAGTGGTCCATAAACAAAGCTGTTTAATTTCTTGTCTTGATACAGAATGAGTATATGTTGTTTAATGATGTTACTGATTGCAAAAACTTGTGGGCTATAATTGGAAATAAATGTAATATCATCAGAAATATACAGTGGCATAAATTTCTATTCTTTTATATTTGAAAATATCATGTCTGTGAGTGCGGCTCCAGACAGTTGGCAAAAGATTTCGTACAATACATTAATGGTAATAATATGAATTTGAGATTCACTTTCAACATTCAACTAGTGATGGGCGAATCCTAAATTACTCGGAATCGCTTGACTCTAGCGAGTCCGAGCCCAGGACTCGCTACTCGTTGCGAGTCTAGCGAGTCCAATGTTAATGAATGGGGAAGCGAGTAATAGCGAGTAGTGTGAGATTTACAAATCACAGATGTGTCTCGGAAGCTTCAGCCTGAAGCAATCCTAGTTTTGTCATTTATTTGCATTGGACTAGTTTACTTTGCAACTGTAATCGCTGGCTGGGAAACTCGCACAGATAAGAGTCCTGTCTTCTTTGTGTGCTGGCTCCAGGGTCCTAGAGCCTGCCTGCTGCCTGATGTAGCAGAGCTGAGATTGTTCTCAGTCTGCTCATTCCCTGTGTACAGACATGAATGTCTGTGCACAGAGATGATGTAGCAGAGCTGAGATTGTTCTCAGTCTGCTCATTCCCTGTGCATATATATACATCTATATCTATGCACAGGGATGAGCAGAGAGGACATCGCGTTTTGGACTGCGTCGGACGGAAGAGGATTTTTTTAATTAAAGATGGAGTCTCTAATGGCTTTTTTTTTTATTTCTAATAAAAAAATTTCTCTGTGTTGTGTTTTTTTTAAAACAATTTAATAGAAATTCATGGCGGTCATGTCTAATATTGGCGTGACCGCCATAAATTTCGGGCTTAGGGCCAGCTGATAATACAAAGCTGGCCCTAACCTCTTTATTACCCAGCGTGCCATCGCTACCAGGGCCGCTGGAAGAGCGGGGTTCAGCGCCAGAGGATGGCGCTTCAATGAACGCGCCATCTTCTGGGGCGGCTGCGGGCTGCAATTTGCAGCGGGGGGTGCCCAGAAAGCTTGGGCATCCCTGCGCTGCGGATTCCAGCCCCCAGCTGCTTAGCTGTACCTGGCTAGACATAGAAATTGCGCGGAGCCCCACGCATTTTTTTGACTCCAACTCCGAGACGACTCCGACTCCGAGACGACTCCGAGACGACTCCGACTCCGAGACGACTCCGACTCCGACTCCGACTCGACTCCGACTCCGACTCCGAGACGACTCCGACTCCGAGACGACTCCGAATCCTAGACGACTCCGACTCCGAGACGACTCCGACTCCGACTCCGACTCCGAGACGACTCCGAGACGACTCCGACTCCGACTCGACTCCGAGACGACTCCGACTCCGAGACGACTCCGACTCCGAGACGACTCCGACTCCGAGATGACTCCGACTCCGAGACGACTCCGACTCCGAGACGACTCTGACTCGACTCGACTCCGAGACGACTCCGACTCCGAGATGACTCCAACTCCGAGACAACTCCGACTCCGAGACGACTCCGACTCCGACTCGACTCCGAGACGACTCCGACTCCGAGACGTCTCCGACTCCGAGACGACTCCGACTCCGAGACGACTCCGACTCCGAGGCGACTCCGACTCTGAGGCGACTCCGACTCTGAGGCGACTCCGACTCTGAGACTCCGACTCCGAGACGACTCCGACTCCGAGACGACTCCGACTCCGACTCGACTCCGAGACGACTCCGACTCCGAGACGACTCCAACTCCGAGACGACTCCGACTCCGAGACGACTCCGACTCGACTCCGAGACGACTCCGACTCCGAGACGACTCCGACTCCGAGACGACTCCGAGACGACGACGACTCCGAGGCGACTCCGACTCCGAGGCGACTCCGACTCTGAGGCGACTCCGACTCTGAGACTCCGACTCTGAGGAGACTCCGACTCTGAGGAGACTCCGACTCCGAGGCGACTCCGACTCCGAGGCGACTCCGACTCTGAGGCGACTCTGACTCTGAGGCGACTCCGACTCTGAGACTCCGACTCTGAGACTCTGACTCTGAGACTCTGACTCTGAAATTCATTAAATAATAAAAAAAATGCGTGGGGCTCCGCGCAATTTCTATGTCTAGCCAGGTACAGCTAAGCAGCTGGGGGCTGGAATCCACAGCGCAGGGATGCCCAAGCTTTCTGGGCACCCCCCGCTGCAAATTGCAGCCCCCAGCCGCCCCAGAAGATGGCGCATTCATTGAAGCGCCATTCTCTGGCGCTGAACCCCGCTCTTCCAGCGGCCCTGGTGGCAGTGGCACGCTGGGTAATAAAGGGGTTAATACCAGCTTTGTTATACAAGCTGGTATTAAGCCCGAGATTCTTAATGTCAGGCCACGTTTGACCCAGCCACTAAGAATCTCCAATAAAGGGTTAAAAAAACACAACACAGAGAAAAATTTTTATTTGAAATAAAAAAAAAGCCATTAGGGACTCCATCTTTAATTAAAAAAATCCTCTTCCGTCCGACGTAGTCCAAAACGCGATGTCCTCTCTGCTACATCCCCTGTGCATAAATATAGATGTCTATGCACAGGGAATGAGCAGACTGAGAACAATCTCAGCACTGCTACATCATGTCTGTGAGCAGGCAGGTTCTAGGACCCTGGAGCTGCACAGAGAAGACAGCTGGACTCGGCTCGCAATGTAACAGCAGTTATCTGCGAGTTTCCCTGCTATCACTGGCACAGTAGCCGAGTCTAATGCAAACAATGGCAATCCTAGTTTTGTCAGCGTTTCTGACAAAACTAGGATTGATATTGATTTGCATTGGACTCGTGCGAGTAATCACTGGGAAACTCGCAGAGTACCGAGTCCTGCGAGTCCCTTACTACTCGCCGAGTAACGAGTCCTAGCGAGTAGATTCGCCCATCCCTACATTCAACACATTGATTTATTAGACTAATAATACTTCTAGAGGTTTTGCCATTACCTCTTTTAGAAAAGACACAACTACTATTCCATCTTACTAGGCACATAATGCAACCTGAACAATGTTATAATATTCATGTTAGAGAACTGAACAGAACAAAAAGAAACACTACATCTAAAAGAAAAGTTCAACATGAACCTATGTTAGTGACTCAAAGATTACATGACAGAGAGTATCCAACCTGAATGTTGAAAAGATCTTATAATACTGTAACCTGCATTCACAGACATGATATTTCAAAAGAAAATAGTAAAAAAAATATAGGAAAAGACAGCACAATTACTCCATAAAGTGGACCTTTATTACCTGTGGCGTGGCGACGTTTCGGACTTGATGTCCTTTCTCAAGCTTGATAAAGGACATCAAGTCTGAAAGGTCGCCACGCCACAGGCAATAAAGGTCCACTTTATGGAGTAATTGTGCTGTTTTTTCCTATATTTTTTCTATCTGAATGGACACTTGGAGAGGTGTCGGAGAAAGCACGCACACTTCTAGGTAAAAAAAACTTTGGTGCTGTTCCTTTTTTATCTAATTAAAAGAAAACAGTAGAAATGTATTCCATTGTGTTACATCTCATAATATTACCTTTATTCCAATTATAGCCCACAATTTCTTGCCATCAGTAGCATCATTAAAACTGCATACACCCATGCTTCATCAAGACAAGACATTAAAATACATTCTTTCTAAGGCTGCTTTCGCACTGGCAGTTTCGACAAAATGCGGCAAATTTACCGCATCTGCCGCCTAGCGGCCGCACTTGAAGCACGCTTGCGGCGGGCTCCATGCATTGTCTATGGGGCTTGCGTTAAGGTGCGACAGGTACGGTTGCGGCAGATGCGGCAGTTGCGACAGTGAAAAAAACGCGCTGACCGCGTTTTTTTTTTCGCGGCAGTTCGTGGCCGCAACTGCCGCAACCGCACTTGCAGCACCTTACCGAAAGCCCCATAGACAATGCATGGGGCCTGCCGAAAGTGTGGCCGTTAGGCGACACTTGCGGCAGATGCATTTTTTTATCCGAATACGCCAGACCCGGGGAAAAACGCCTATGTGGAAGGGGCCTATACCAGTCATATTTATGGCCAAAAAAAACACCAACCATAGGCAGACTACTGTCTCCCAGGATATACCTTAACAATAACATAATTTCCAAAGGTCCTGGTTAGACATTGAAAGTTTTTTCAATGCATTCACTCAATTTGCCAATAACACCTCAAATTATATCCACCACATATATAAATAACTAGTTTGAATCACTGACTAGTAACCTACTTACGATTTTACTTAAAAAATGCTTTGTCCCAATTAATTTGCACAGCACTGTATATATATATATATATATATATATATATACTAGCTGTAGTACCCGGCTACGCCCGGGTTAATAAATAACTGATGTTAGCTATAACAAAATAGAATTTGAATATGTCATATTAATGACCTGTAAGAAAATAGAAGCTGAGCTGTGATTGATTGCTATAGGCAGCCTAATAAATCTCCAGCCAACAGTAAACCCTCACCCTGGCCAGGCAGTATATGTTACCTCACACATACACATAATAGACAGCTCATGTGACTGACATCTGCCTTAATTCCCTATATGGCACATGTGTTGCACATTGGCTATTTTTAATCAGATGGTTATGTTTGGAAATTAAAGATAGCACACGTATGAGGCGAGTTATGTGAGGTGATTTGTGCACATCTGTGTCTGTGTGGTGTGTGTGTACCTGAAGTGTGTGTATTTGTGTGTCCCTGTGGGGTGAGTGCATGTGTCCCTATAGGGGGGACTCTGTGTGGTGTGTGTATCTGTGTTGTGTGTGGCTCTTTGTGGTGTGTGTTTGTGTCCCTGTGGGGTGAGTGCATGTGTCCCTATAGGGTGTGTATGTGTGTGTGTCCCTGTGGGGGGGGGTCTGTGTGGGGTGTGTGTCTCTCTGTGTTGTGTGTGTCTCTTTGTGGTGTGTGTGTCCCTGTGGGGTGAGTGCATGTTTCCCTATAGGGTGTGTATGTGTGTGTCCCTGTGTCCCTGTGGGGGGTCTGTGTGGTTTGTGTCCCTGTGGGGTGAGTGCATGTGTACCTATAGGGTGCCTATGTGTGTGTGTCCCTGTGGGGGGGGGGTCTGTGTGGTGTGTGTGTCTGTGTTGTGTGTGTCTCTTTGTGGTGTGTGTGTCCCTGTGGGGTGAGTTTATGTGTCACTATAGGGTGTGTGTGTGTCCCATTGGGGGTGTGTGTCCCTGTGTCCCTATAGGGTATGTATGTGTGTGTGTCCCTGTGGGGGGGGTCTGTGTGGGGTGTGTGTCTCTCTGTGTTGTGTGCCTCTTTGTGGTGTGTGTGTCCCTGTGGGGTGAGTGCATGTTTCCCTATAGGGTGTGTATGTGTGTGTCCCTGTGTCCCTGTGGGGGGTCTGTGTGGTGTGTGTCCCTGTGGGGTGAGTGCATGTGTACCTATAGGGTGCCTATGTGTGTGTGTCCCTGTGGGCGGGGTCTGTGTGGTGTGTATCTGTGTTGTGTGTGGCTCTTTGTGTGTGTGTGTGTGTGTGTCCCTGTGGGGTGAGTGCATGTGTCCCTATAGGGTGTGTATGTGTGTGAGTCCCTGTGGGGGGGTCTGTGTGGAGTGTGTGTCTCTCTGTGTTGTGTGTGTCTCTTTGTGGTGTGTGTGTCCCTGTGGGGTGAGTGCATGTGTACCTATAGGGTGCCTATGTGTGTGTGTCCCTGTGGGCGGGGTCTGTGTGGTGTGTATCTGTGTTGTGTGTGGCTCTTTGTGGTGTGTGTGTGTGTCCCTGTGGGGTGAGTGCATGTGTCCCTATAGGGTGTGTATGTGTGTGAGTCCCTGTGGGGGGGTCTGTGTGGAGTGTGTGTCTCTCTGTGTTGTGTGTGTCTCTTTGTGGTGTGTGTGTCCCTGTGGGGTGAGTGCATGTGTCCCTATAGGGTGCCTATGTGTGTGTGTCAATGTGGGGGGGGTCTGTGTGGTGTGTGTGTCTGTGTTGTGTGTGTCTATTTGTGGTGTGTGTGTCCCTGTGGGGTAAGTTCATGTGTTACTATAGGGTGTGTGTGTGTCCCCTTGGGGGTGTGTGTCTCTGTGTTGTGTGTGTCTCTTTGTGGTGTGTGTGTGAATTTGAATATGTCATATTAATGACCTGTAGGAAAATAGAAGCTGAGCTGTGATTGATTGCTATAGGCAGCCTAATAAATCTCCAGCCAACAGTAAACCCACCCCTGGCCGGGCAGTATATGTTACCTCACACATACACATAATAGACAGCTCATGTGACTGACATCTGCCTTAATTCCCTATATGGCACATGTGTTGCACATTGGCTGTTTTTAATCAGATGTTTATGTTTGGAAAATAAAGATAGCACACGTATGAGGCGAGTTGTGTGAGGTGATTTGTGCACATCTGTGTCTGTCTGTGTGGTATGTGTCCCTGGGGTGTGTATGTGTGTGTCCCTGTGGGGGGGTCTGTGTGGTGTGTGTCTCTGTTGTGTGTGTCTCTTTGTGGTGTGTGTGTGTCCCTGTGGGGTGAGTGCATGTGTCGCTATAGAGTGTGTGTGTGTCCCCTTGGGGGTGTGTCTCTGTGTTGTGTGTGTCTCTTTGTGGTGTGTGGGTGTTTGTTGGGGTGCGTGGTGAGTATCCAATGTTGGGGCTGCACCTTAGTGACTATACACTTGCTGTTACTCTTTGTGTGCGTGTGTTGTGTATACATGTCCCCGTGCGTGGTGAATATCTCATGTTGGGGCCCCACCTTAGTGACTATATGCTGGTATGTGCTGTTAGTCTTTGGCGCTATCATTAAGCCCCTCTCATTCACAACTGTCAACTGGTAACTGTCACTTTTTCCCCATTATGTAGATAGGGGCAAAATTGTTTGGTGAATTGGAATGCGCGGGGTTAAAATGTCGCCTCACAACATAGCCTGTGACGCTCCCGGGGTCCAAACGTAGGACTGTGCAAAATTTAGTCTCTATAGCTGACATCTGTCGATTTTCCTCCAACTCTTTTCCATTCACTTTTTCCCCATTATGTAGATAGGGCCAAAATTGTTTGGTGAACTCGAACGCGCGGGGTTAAAATTTAGCCTCACAACATAGCCTATGACGCTCTCAGGGTCCAGACGTGTGACTGTGCAAAATTTTGTCTCTATAGCTGACAGCTGTCGATTTTCCTCCAATATTTTTCCATTCACTTTTTCCCCATTATGTAGATAGGGCCAAAATTGTTTGGTGAACTGGAACGCGCAGGGTTAAAATTTCGCCTCACAACATAGCCTATGACGCTCCCGGGGTCGAGACGTGTGACTGTGCAATATTTTGTGGCTATAGTTGCGACGGTGTAGATGCCAATCCCAGATATACACACATACACACATACACACATACACACATTCAGCTTTATATATTAGACTAGCTGTAGTGCCCGGCTACGCCCGGGTTAATAAATAACTGCTGCTAGCTATAACAAAATAGAATTTGAATATGTCATATTAATGACCTGTAGGAAAATAGAAGCTGAGCTGTGATTGATTGCTATAGGCAGCCTAATAAATCTCCAGCCAACAGTAAACCCTCCCCTGGCCGGGTAGTATATGTTACCTCACACATACACATAATAGACAGCTCATGTGACTGACATCTGCCTTAATTCCCTATATGGCACATGTTTTGCACATTGGCTGTTTTTAATCAGATGTTTATGTTTGGAAAATAAAGATAACACACGTGTGAGGCGAGTTGTGTGAGGTGATTTGTGCACATCTGTGTCTGTCTGTGTGGTGTGTGTGTCCCTGGGGTGTGTATGTGTGTGTCCCTGTGGGATGGGGTCTGTGTGGTGTGTGTCTCTGTTGTGTGTGTCTCTTTGTGGTGTGTGTGTGTCCCTGAGGGGTGAGTGCATGTGTCCCTATAGGGTGTGTATGTGTGTGTGTGTCCCTGTGGGGGGGTGTCTGTGTGGGGTGTGTGTGTCTCTGTGTTGTGTGTGTCCTTTGTCGTGTGTGTGTGTCCCTGAGGGGTGAGTGCATGTGTCAGTATAGGGTGTGTATGTGTGTGTGTCCCTGTGGGGGGGTCTGTGTGGTGTGTGTGTCCCTGTCGGGTGAGTGCATGTGTCCCTATAGGGTGTGTATATGTGTGTGTCCCTGTGGGGGGGGTCTGTGTGGTGTGTGTCTCATTGTGGTGTGTGTGTGTCCCTGTGGGGTGAGTGCATGTGTCGCTATAGAGTGTGTGTGTGTCCCTTGGGGGTGTGTGTCTCTGTGTTGTGTGTGTCTCTTTGTGGTGTGTGGGTGTTTGTTGGGGTGCGTGGTGAGTATCCAATGTTGGGGCTGCACCTTAGTGACTATACACTTGCTGTTACTCTTTGTGTGCGTGTGTTGTGTATACATGTCCCCGTGCGTGGTGAATATCTCATGTTGGGGCCCCACCTTAGTGACTATATGCTGGTATGTGCTGTTAGTCTTTGGCGCTATCATTAAGCCCCTCTCATTCACAACTGTCAACTGGTAACTGTCACTTTTTCCCCATTATGTAGATAGGGGCAAAATTGTTTGGTGAATTGGAATGCGCGGGGTTAAAATGTCGCCTCACAACATAGCCTGTGACGCTCCCGGTGTCCAAACGTAGGACTATGCAAAATTTAGTCTCTGTAGCTGACATCTGTCGATTTTCCTCCAACTCTTTTCCATTCACTTTTTCCCCATTATGTAGATAGGGCCAAAATTGTTTGGTGAACTCGAACGCGCAGGGTTAAAATTTCGCCTCACAACATAGCCTATGACGCTCCCGGGGTCGAGACGTGTGACTGTGCAATATTTTGTGGCTATAGTTGCGACGGTGTAGATGCCAATCCCAGATATACACACATACACACATACACACATACACACATTCAGCTTTATATATTAGACTAGCTGTAGTACCCGGCTACACCCGGGTTAATAAATAACTGCTGCTAGCTATAACAAAATAGAATTTGAATATGTCATATTAATGACCTGTAGGAAAATAGAAGCTGAGCTGTGATTGATTGCTATAGGCAGCCTAATAAATCTCCAGCCAACAGTAAACCCTCCCCCTGGCCGGGTAGTATATGTTACCTCACACATACACATAATAGACAGCTCATGTGACTGACATCTGCCTTAATTCCCTATATGGCACATGTGTTGCACATTGGCTGTTTTTAATCAGATGTTTATGTTTGGAAAATAAAGATAACACACGTATGAGGCGAGTTGTGTAAGGTGATTTGTGCACATCTGTGTCTGTCTGTGTGGTGTGTGTGTCCCTGGGGTGTGTATGTTTGTGTCCCTGTGGGATGGGGTCTGTGTGGTGTGTGTCTCTGTTGTGTGTGTCTCTTTGTGGTGTGTGTGTGTCCCTGAGGGGTGAGTGCATGTGTCCCTATAGGGTGTGTATGTGTGTGTGTGTCCCTGTGGGGGGGTGTCTGTGTGGGGTGTGTGTGTCTCTGTGTTGTGTGTGTCCCTTTGTGGTGTGTGTGTGTCCCTGAGGGGTGAGTGCATGTGTCCCTATAGGGTATGTATGTGTGTGTGTCCCTGTGGGGGGGTCTGTGTGGTGTGTGTGTGACTCTTTGTGGTGTGTGTCCCTGTGGGGTAAGTGCATGTGCCCCTATAGGGTGTGTACGTGTGTGTGCCCCTGTGTGGGGGTCTGTGGTGTGTGTGTGTGTATCTGTGTTGTGTGTGTCTCTTTGTGTGTGTGTGTGTCCCTGTGGGGTGAGTGCATGTGTCCCTATAGGGTGGCTATGCGTATGTGTCCCTGTGGGGGGGGGTCTGTGTGATGTGTGTGTGTCTCTTTGTGGTGTGTGTGTGTCCCTGTGTGGTGAGTGCATGTGTCACTATAGAGTGTGTGTGTGTCCCCTTGGGGGTGTGTGTGTGTCTTTGTGGTGTGTGTGTGTGTTCAGGTGCGTGGTGAGTATCCAATGTTGGGGCTGCACCTTAGCGACTATACACTTGCTGTTACTCTTTGTGTGCGTGTGTTGTGTATACATGTCCCCGTGTGTGGTGAATATCTCATGTTGGGGCCCCACCTTAGTGACTATATGCTGGTATGTGCTGTTAGTCTTTGGCGCTATCATTAAGTCCCTCTCATTCACAACTGTCAACTGGTAATTGTCACTTTTCCCCCATTATGTAGATAGGGGCAAAATTGTTTGGTGAATTGGAATGCGCGGGGTTAAAATTTCGCCTCACAACATAGCCTATGACGCTCCCGGGGTCCAGACGTGTGACTCTGCAAAATTTTGTCTCTATAGCTGACAGGTGTCAATTTTCCTCCCACACGTTTCCTTTCCCTTTTTTCCCATTATGTAGATAGGGGCAAAATTGTTTGGTGAACTGGAACGCGCAGGGTTAAAATTTCGCCTCACAACATAGCCTATGACGCTCCCGGGGTCCAGACGTGTGACTGTGCAAAATTTTGCAGCTGTAGCCGCGACGGTGTAGATGCCAATCCCGGATATACACACATACACACACACATACATACACACATTCAGCTTTATATATTAGATGTCATCAATTGCAATACTACCTTTGTGATTTATTTAATTACTTGCATTATGTGTAATATTCAACTCTTCAAGATATTGGTCCTGTACAGCAGGTCCACATAAATTCCGCATTAGATGACACTTTTCCAATGCTTCA
The DNA here is from genome assembly GCA_033576535.1 of Allobates femoralis. Taxonomy (NCBI): domain Eukaryota; kingdom Metazoa; phylum Chordata; class Amphibia; order Anura; family Aromobatidae; genus Allobates; species Allobates femoralis. The sequence continues at coordinate 460,991,003 of JARQOC010000005.1, read as the reverse complement.
AATAAATTAACATTCAAATGTTGCACAGCTTCTAAACAGTTTTCAGAAAAACATAGTGGCATATAAGAAAGTGAGTGCAGAGCAAGTTAATAAAGCCTATAGACATTATATGGTGTTGCTGCCTATGACTCTCCCATGTGGGGGTGTAACAGCAGTCTGAAAGGATGTATTGGTCTAAGGGTAATAAGAGGACACGTTACATAGGCCCATATAACAAAGGTTATGCTCTACATTAATTACTAGTTTAAAAAAAAAAATGAAAACAGTCTCTAGTGTGATTTTTTTCCTAGCTGGTTTTACCTAAGCAATCATTCTTAAGAGCCCTAAACAAGCATTCTCAACAGCCATTGACAATACCTATTTAGGTGAAACTTATAGCAAAAACTAACAATCACAGTAAAGACCTATATTGCATTATTCCTGTATTTTTTGGGAATTTTAGCAAATAAATTAGGCTGGAACATACGTAGTGATGGGCGAATCCTAAATTACTCGGAATCGCTTGACTCTAGCGAGTCCGAGCCCAGGACTCGCTACTCGTTGCGAGTCTAGCGAGTCCAATGTTAATGAATGGGGAAGCGAGTAATAGCGAGTAGTGTGAGATTTACAAATCACAGATGTGTCTCGGAAGCTTCAGCCTGAAGCAATCCTAGTTTTGTCATTTATTTGCATTGGACTAGTTTACTTTGCAACTGTAATCGCTGGCTGGGAAACTCGCACAGATAAGAGTCCTGTCTTCTTTGTGTGCTGGCTCCAGGGTCCTAGAGCCTGCCTGCTGCCTGATGTAGCAGAGCTGAGATTGTTCTCAGTCTGCTCATTCCCTGTGTACAGACATGAATGTCTGTGCACAGAGATGATGTAGCAGAGCTGAGATTGTTCTCAGTCTGCTCATTCCCTGTGCATATACATCTATATCTATGCACAGGGATGAGCAGAGAGGACATCGCGTTTTGGACTGCGTCGGACGGAAGAGGATTTTTTTAATTAAAGATGGAGTCTCTAATGGCTTTTTTTTTTATTTCTAATAAAAAAATTTTCTCTGTGTTGTGTTTTTTTTAAAACAATTTAATAGAAATTCATGGCGGTCATGTCTAATATTGGCGTGACCGCCATAAATTTCGGGCTTAGGGCCAGCTGATAATACAAAGCTGGCCCTAACCTCTATTACCCAGCGTGCCACCGCCACCAGGGCCGCTGGAAGAGAGGGGTTCAGCGCCAGAGGATGGCGCTTCAATGAACGCGCCATCTTCTGGGGCGGGTGCGGGCTGCAATTTGCAGCGGGGGGTGCCCAGAAAGCTTGGGCATCCCTGCGCTGCGGATTCCAGCCCCCAGCTGCTTAGCTGTACCTGGCTAGACATAGAAATTGCGCGGAGCCCCACGCATTTTTTTGACTCCGACTCCGAGACGACTCCGACTCCGAGACGACTCCGACTCGACTCCGACTCCGACTCCGAGACGACTCCGACTCCGAGACGACTCCGACTCCGACTCGACTCCGAGACGACTCCGACTCCGACTCGACTCCGACTCCGAGACGACTCCGACTCCGAGACGACTCCGACTCCGAGACGACTCCGACTCCGAGACGACTCCGACTCCGAGACGACTCCGACACGACTCCGACTCCGACTCGACTCCGAGACGACTCCGACTCCGAGACGACTCCGACTCCGAGACGACTCCGACTCGACTCCGAGACGACTCCGACTCCGAGACGACTCCAACTCCGAGACAACTCCGACTCTGAGACGACTCCGACTCCGACTCGACTCCGAGACGACTCCGACTCCGAGACGACTCCGAGACGACTCCGAGGCGACTCCGACTCCGAGGCGACTCCGACTCTGAGGCGACTCCAACTCTGAGACTCCGACTCTGAGGAGACTCCGAGGCGACTCCGACTCCGAGGCGACTCCGACTCTGAGGGGACTCTGACTCTGAGGCGACTCCGACTCTGAGACTCCAACTCTGAGACTCTGACTCTGACTCTGAGACTCTGACTCTGAGACTCTGACTCTGAGACTCTGACTCTGAAATTCATTAAATAATAAAAAAAATGCGTGGGGCTCCGCGCAATTTCTATGTCTAGCCAGGTACAGCTAAGCAGCTGGGGGCTGGAATCCACAGCGCAGGGATGCCCAAGCTTTCTGGGCACCCCCGCTGCAAATTGCAGCCCGCAGCCGCCCCAGAAGATGGCGCGTTCATTGAAGCGCCATCCTCTGGCGCTGAACCCCGCTCGCCCAGCGGCCCTGGTGGCAGTGGCACGCTGGGTAATAAAGGGGTTAATACCAGCTTTGTTATACAAGCTGGTATTAAGCCCGAGATTCTTAATGTCAGGCCACGTTTGACCCAGCCACTAAGAATCTCCAATAAAGGGTTAAAAAAACACAACACAGAGAAAAAATTTTATTTGAAATAAAAAAAAAAGCCATTAGGGACTTCATCTTTAATTAAAAAAATCCTCTTCTGTCCGACGTAGTCCAAAACGCGATGTCCTCTCTGCTACATCCCCTGTGCATAAATATAGATGTCTATGCACAGGGAATGAGCAGACTGAGAACAATCTCAGCACTGCTACATCATGTCTGTGAGCAGGCAGGTTTTAGGACCCTGGAGCTGCACAGAGAAGACAGCTGGACTCGGCTCGCAATGTAACAGCAGTTACCTGCGAGTTTCCCTGCTATCACTGGCACAGTAGCCGAGTCTAATGCAAACAATGGCAATCCTAGTGTTGTCAGCGTTTCTGACAAAACTAGGATTGATATTGATTTGCATTGGACTCGTGCGAGTAATCACTGGGAAACTCGCAGACTACCGAGTCCTGCGAGTCCCTTACTACTCACCGAGTAACGAGTCCTAGCGAGTAGATTCGCCCATCCCTAAACATACGCAATGTGTTTTCTTATTAGCCTTACAGCAAATAACACCTCTTAGATTCTAATAAGACCACACGTGTATAAACTATAGACAACAGCACTGATACACTCACCAAAAATACAACGCAATGAGCTGATAGTGAGTTCGAATGAATGTTACGTTCTCTAACGTGAAAGAAATTACTGTACATACTCGAGTATAAACCGAGTTTTTCAGCACACCTTTTGTAGGTTTATACTCCAATATACGGTAGTTCTGCTTCTGATTTGTGAACACAAAGACTGGAGTGAACAATCTGAGGATTTATGCTACTAGTATAATGAATAATGGTGAGAATATCCAGAGAGATGATTTCCTTTCATGATTGAGTGTGAACTAGTATGTGAGAATATAATAATATTTATTAATTTAAATAGTACTATTAATCCCATGACACTTTTACATAGATTAGCAATACTGTCCCCACTGGGGCTCACAGTCTAAACATGCTATCAGTCTTTAAAGGCCGCTTTACACGTCGCAATATCGTTCCGATATTGCATACGATTTCACGGGAGCGCGCACGTTTTTGGCACTTGTCCAAAATCGCATAGGAAATGTTACACAGGGAGATATCGGCAGGCAACGCAACTACGATGTAGTACGCCCCTTGTTCACACTGTGTCTGAGCAACTCAGGGAACGACCAATTACCATTGGAGTGAATAGGGTAGGTTGCGCTCCAAATCGTAGTTGTGCTGTCACACAGCACGATCCTGCCAGATAGTCAAGCCAATATTACACAGTTGAAGAGCATGCACAATCCAAAAACGATATCGTAGTTGCACCGTTTTTGAGTTGCGTTGCCCATTTACACGACACAATGCACGAACGATATCAACTGCAACGCCCGTACCACGTGACTTTCTATCGTAGTTGAGTTGCAATATCATGATGTGTAAAACGGCCTTAAGTGTGGGAGGAAACCAGAGCACCCAGAGGAAACCAACACAAACAGTGAGAAAATACAAACTCCTTGCAGATGTTGTCTTTGGTGGTATTTGAATCCAGGATCCCAGTGTTGCAAGGCTACAGTGCTAACCACTAGAATATGGCTAGGGTCACACCTGCGTTTTTTTTTTTCAAATCCTGATCCAGTTTTGAGCTTTCAAAAAGCTCAAAACCGGAGCAGGAAACGCTCCTCATAGGAACCCATTATGGTAATCAAATTGCTTTACAAGCAATCTGGTTACTGGCTCCGGAACTGCAGCCTGCGTGAAAAATCATTCAGGTTGCAGTATTCGCAGCGGTTCTAGCATCCACAATGTGTAATCCTGAGCAATGCGGGCTGTTTTTCTGAATGATGATCCCTAAGAATAGCACTGTGTATTGGCCCTTAATAATAAAAGCATTAAACTATGAATATATTTACTCACCCATATTTTAGTACACAGCCTTGATGGCTTTGTACAGACTATTGTTTGTTCAGGAGTGAAGATGTCCAGACATGTCAGGACATGAAAGGTCTGAACGAGCTGTCTTACTTCCTGAATGCAGTGGGTAGACATTTAACATGATTGACAGAGCTGCTGGCCTATCATCTGCTCTGCATTCACTGTCTATCCCTGTGCTTTCTCAGGTTGAGCCCTAACAAAGCTTTTTCCTATATGTCCTCTCCTGCTTCTAAGCTGTAACATATCAAAATAATACAGTAATGTCTAAAAATAATGGATTTGATAAATATAGACCCCACGCTTTTAGACCACAGGTTGAACAGATCTGAATTCAAGATTTTTGAATTGACACTATAATAGTTAAATATTTTAAAATATGATCCCATCACGATCCCAACTTGAAATTTGGTACAGATGTGGCTAAGAGCATAAAAGACACATGGGCAGTTTTGGAAAATTTTTATTAAAACGTTTTTTCGGAAATGCATTTCAAAATTTTGCGTTTGCGTTCGCATGGGTAAAAAATAAAAATTAACAAATATACTCTTGTGACATATCTGGTGAAAGCCTGGACAGTTCTGAGTAGAATGGTGTTTATTTTGTTTCTCTAGCTTATTTCTTTCCCTCCCGGTCTTCCGGTGATCATAATGGCACCAATTTGGGCCTCTTTGTTATCAGGTCCTGTGAATCTGTTTACTTGTCTTGAACAGTGCCCCTGTTCTTCTATTTGGCCACATATGCTGCTTGACCTGATGAATAACACTGCTAGAGATGGCCAGCGCGCTTTGCCTTCTGTCTCTTAGCAACAGCCGAGCGACAGATTGATACTGCGCATGCGCGGTCTGCATTATACGGCTTGAGTCATGCCGGTGCGACCGCGCATGCGCATAGCCCGCGCGTCGCTTATTATGACGTGTGCGTGTCAGCGGCCATGTTGGAAAGGCCGGCGTGCGGTCCACCGGGCCAAAAGGTCAGAAACTTGCACCCGGTGGCCGATGTAGATACGGGGGACATCTGACATAGTATCGCTTACAGCGTGCTCTGCTCTTGTTCCTAATAGGAGCAATGCTGTAAGGTAAACAGTGCAGCTTGTCAAACAGGAAGTGACATGTGGGAGGGGGAGGGACTGGTGGCACCAGTCCGGATAAAAGGGAGCATCTGATAACATGGTGGCTCCCCTCAACACATCTGCTTTCTTTTGCACGGGCAATGACCGCAGCCATAGAAACATCTTATCAAGCCTCCTGATGATGAGAAACGCGTCGAGGCGCGCGGGGAGAGACTTATAGCACCAATCTGAGCTAAGTACCATTATTACTGTGAATCTCCTGAATTGTATCAGTACAGGTCTGTCCACCATATCAATACTAGTATGAGGAGGTGGCTGACTGGAAACAGGGGACAGTAGACTATGCATTTATATCTAGTAAGCATGTCATATGTGTACTTGTGATGTGGTCTAAGTCCTTTTAAACACTGAGACACAGGCTGTGAGTGTGCTTCCCATTAGACACCACCTTTGAGGGTTATTAGGTGGGGTGCACCACTTTAACCCTCTAAAAGGGAGAGTTTAGGGTGAGCATATGACAAGCCACCGACGAGTGGGGGCACCATATCGATTCTAGGGTGCCGACCCTCGCTGGCAGGTAGGGTAAGGAGGGAGGTAATAGAGCTAAGGCCAGATCCTTCCTTCCCCACACTTTCTCTGTGCACTCAGCGTTTATATGTTTTTGTATGTATCATTGCATAAGTGCAGTAATAAAGTTCTAACATTTTAACAGAAGTAAATAAATTATGATTTGAAGTCTGACACTCTTCTGTGCATCAGATACGGTCTATCTTATTTCTAGCCCAAGATAAAAAAATGTAAAGTCATACCAGGCCAAAATTCACACTTTTTTTAAACTTTAAAAATCTGTAAAAAATTAACTGATGAAGTAAAAAATTCTAAACTTTTAATTTGTAATTAACTAAAGTAGTACTTCATAAAGGAAAAAAAATAAAAAAAATCTAAAGACGTCAGGTAAAAAAAAATATTCATATTTAGATCACTTGATATGGAATGACCCATTGACGCTATTAATAGTAAAATATTTTAAAATATGATCCCATCGCGATCCCAACTTGAAATTTGGTACAGATGTGGCTAAGAGCAAAGCAGACACATGGGCAGTTTTTGAAATATTTAAAGCGCGCCGATTTTTTGGAAATGCGTTTTAAAGTTTTGCGCTTGCAATCACATGGGTAAAATATTAACAAAGATCCTCTTGTGACATATCTGGTGAAAGCCTGTATAGTTCTGAGTAGAATGGTGTTTATTTTGTCTCTCTATCTTATTCCTAGCCTTAGTTATGAGGAGAAACGTAAAGGCAGGCAACAGCGAAATTCACACTTTTTCCGAACTTTGAAAATCATTTAAAAAAAAATAAATTTTTAAAAAAAATTTTCTCTTCACATTTTGCATTGTCTGACATGCTATTATCAAATAACAAAATCTCAAAAGAATTAAAAATATAGAGGTAATAATCATTGGTTCACTTGACATGGAATGACCCCTACATGATATTTCATGCAGGCTGCAGAGCCGAAGTCGGTAGCTGAATTGCTTGTAAAGCAATCCGGTTACCATAATGGCTCCTATGAGGAGCGTTTCCTGCTCCGGTTTTGAGCTTTTTAAAAAGCATTTACAGTAGATATATGGGGAGCGCTGCCCATAGATCTACTGTAAATGCCTACAGGACCTCGGACAGCGCACATATTATACGTACATTACATATAGTATGTGTGCAGCTGTCAGAGGAGCAGGCGGCTTCATTCACAAAATTGTACAGAGCCAACAGGAGTCGGCTTACTGTACAGGGGTTTTTAACCTCTCACATGCCCATCTGAGTATGTAGCATGTCTCTAGGGGGGGTGGGCACACCCTATAGACATGAAGGGCACAATTATTATTAATATTAAAGCTTTTTTTAACAGTTAAACACATTGCTTATCCCGGCAGCAGCCGGGATAAGCAAAGTATATAAGGTTGCAGTGAAATCATGGACAGATTGCTCCATGTTGTACACAGCCACAAAATGGAACTATGTGTCCATGATTTCACTGCAACCAGAGATTGGTTCAGAGATTGGATACAATGATTGGTGTGTGTAAACCCACCATAAGGCTGGTTTCACACTGCGTTTTTTTCCCTGATCAGGTTTGTGTGCCAAAACCAGGAGATGAACTTGCAGAGAAAAACTATAATTGAAAGATTGACACCTGTTCTGACTTTTGGAGACACTCCTGGTTTTGACACACAAACTGGATGGAACCTGATCAAAGAAAAAACTGCAGTGTGAAATCAGTCTAATAGAAACAAGTGCTCCAGTTATATGTTTAATCACCCACTCCTGGTTTGTGATGAGCTTGTGCTTAAAAATATGCAGCAAAAAAAGCAGTGTGTGAATGGGGCCTTAAGGCCACGTTACACACACAGATATATTGGTCACAGATCTCTGGTTGCCGTGAAATCATGGACACATTGTTCCATTTTGTGGCTGTGTACAAATGTAACAATGTGTCCATGATTTCACTGCAACCAGAGATCTGTGACCAATATCTGAACAGATATCTGTGTGTGTAACGTGGCCTTAAGGCTTTGCAGCAACTAGTAATTATAAAGAATTATAAAAGAAACAGAACCCATGCAGTAACCTGAGATTTACAATAAGTCGTCTAACATTTTTAAAGAATAAGCAATGTAGATGGTCATGAAAAAGAGTTTTGATTTAGTTATTGGAATCAGTATGAATGCAGAATATAGCTTTTCTTAATTGAATTTGTCAACAGATTTTTGCCACCACATCTGAGAGCAGCATGATGTAGGGGCACAGACACTTTTATGAGGTAGCTGGAAATTGATATAGAGTGTTGATGTGGGAAGGTTCTATTGAACAGGTGGGAAATAAAAAGTGACTCTCATGGCAGCAGCCTCAGACCACACCATGGTCGTGCTGCTATGTTATACCCTGGGCAAGTACTCTTATAGCCACTTTGCACGTCCTGATATCGGCGTCCAACTCCGACCAAAAGTCACGTGGTTCGTGCGTTGTCCCTGATATCGTTTGTGCGTTGTATGGTGTAAATGTCCAATACGATGCACGAACGATGTCAAACCGATATCGGGCATCAAATGAGCCTGCTCTCACACGGGCCGATATTGGATGGACGTTGTGGCCGGATCGTGCTGTGTAAAAGCCCAACTACGATGTGGAGTACAACTTTCCCTATCCTCTCCATGTTAAATGGTCGTTCCTGGGTTGGCCATACAAAGGGGCGTATACATCACTGGTGCATTGCCTGCCGATATCGCGCTGTGTAACATCTCCTATGCGATCTTGGAATTCTGCCCGTTGTATCCAATATCGGACCAACGTTGGGTCGTGTAAAGTGGCCAATAGTACTTATCAACATCAATGTATGATTCCACTCAGATGAAACATGTTGAGATAGGGAAAATGAAGGTTTTAATATCAGCTATTGTGTATAATGCAAACTAGGTCACAAACATTTAGAAGCTTATAAAGGGCAACTTTGCAAAGCTTCCTTCTTTAGGCATTAATCTCCAACAATGGTTCATGTTCAAGACTTATGAAATAGTGTTAGATGTATTCTAATAGAACAAGGTGACAAAATATCATTTTTAGGGGGCTAAGTCCCACCATCCTCTTCAGGAAGCTAATCATTGTCAATGGTCCATATATCCAATTCAATTGGGTGTAACCTAATAGATCTATGATCTTAAGTAATACATAGGGACTGGCAGTATTCTCCATGGATGAGATGACCAAACAACATTTTGATGGTTTTCAACTATCCTCTTTAGAATACAAATCTCTTCAAATGTTCTGCATATCCGAGCAGTTGAGGTAAAGCTAAATAGAGCTATGGTCCTAACTGGAAATTAAATGTAACAGTTATCTAATAAGGTAAGGTGACCAAACGTCCTTTTGAGGGTGCTAATTTAAATGTTCCTCTTTAGGTTGCTGATCAGTACCAATTTTCCATATATGCCACTGACTGGGGGGATTTGAATAAGATCTAAGGTTCTGACCAATAAATAGATCTAGAAGTACTTTTAAAGGGAAGGTGCCACAATTTTTATTTTTGTATTAAAAAATTATGGATTATACAAACAACTAGAAATGTGTGCCTGTGTCCCCTTGTGCGCTCTCTCCTGTCTGTGCGGTCTCTTCCCCTGTGCGCTCTGTCTTACTTGTGCCTTTCTCTCCACTCTGTGTGCTCTCAGCCCCTGTGTGCACTGTCTCTCCCTGTGTGCGCTGTCTCTCCCCATGACTCTGCCTCCCCCTGTGCCTCTGTCTCCCCTCTACATTCTGCCTCCCCTGTGGCTTCTGCATCCCTTGTGCCTTCTCCCTCCCCTGTGCCCCTGCCTCCTCTATGCCTTCTGGCTCCCGTGTGCCTGCCTCCCATCACTGAGCCACTATACAATACTCACCACAGAGCCACCATACAGTGCTAACCATTGAGCTACTGTAGAGTGCAGACCACTGAGCCACCATACAGTGCTAACCACTGATCCACCATACAGTGCTAACCAGTGAGCTGCTGTAGAGTGCAGACCACTGAGCCACCAAACAATGCTCACCACTGAGCCACCATACAGTGCTAACCACTGAGCTACTGTAGAGTGCAGACCACTGAGCCACCATACAGTGCTGACTACTGAGCCACTGTACCATGATAACCACTAAGCCACCATATACAGTGGTAACCACTGAGTCACCACACAGTGCTAACCACTGCACAGTTCTAACCACTGAACTAATGTACATTGCTAACCACAGACCCACCATACATTGCTAACCACTGAGACACCATATACAGTGCTCACCACTGAGCCACCATACAGTGCTAACCACTGAGCTACTGTAGAGTGCAGAACACTGAGCCTCTGTACAGTGCTAACTACTGAGCCACCATGTACATTGCTAACCACTGAGCCACCATACAGTGCTAACCACTGAGCTACTGTAGAGTGCAGAACACTGAGCCACTGTACAGTGCTAACTACTGAGCCACCATGTACAGTGCTAACCACTGAGCCATCACACAGTGCTAACCACTGAGCCACCATATACAGTTTCAACCACTGAGCCACAATACAATGTTAACCACTGAGCCACTGTAGAGTGCAGACCACTGAGCCACCGTACAGTGCTAACCACTGAGCCACCACAGAGTTCTAACCACTGAGCCACTGCAGAGTTCTAACCACTGAACCAGCGCACAGTTCTAACCACACAGCCACCGTACATTGCTAACCACTGAGCTACCATATACAGTGCTAACCACTGAGCCACCGCGCAGTTCTAATCACGGAACCACCATACTTTGCTAACTACTGAGCCACCATACAGTGCTAACCACTGAGCCACCATACAGTGCTAACCACTGAGCCACCATACAGTGCTAACCACTGAGCCATAATACAGTGCTAACCACTGAGCCACCATACAGTGCTAACCACTGAGCCACCATACAGTGCTAACCACTGAGACACCATATACAGTGCTAACCACTGAGCCACCATACAGTGCTGCCAGAAAATATGGGAAGCAAGGTGTACCACGGTCCGCGCTGCTGAGTCTACAAAATCACCTGGGATGCAAGATGTTGTAGCAGTATACTTCTTTATTCCTTCCTACGTGTTTCGGAGCCCTTCCTGGCACCTTCCCTGAGGAACACATGCGTTTTTTTAACATGGGGCCCTATGGGAAACGCATGAAGTCCAAAAACTTCTCAAAAATGTTCAGAACCACAGGGGACACTATTTGGCACCCTTAGAAAAACTGATCAGTTTTTCTAAGGGCTAAAAACAAGCATTGGTATGTGTGAACAAGGCCTAAGCCTGGAAACACACTCTCCTAGTTACATGCAAGTCTCTCGGACGAGACTCGGAAGAAGCTGGAGCAGTGACACTGTACGGCTTCTCCCTGTCTGGATGGGACTGTTAGTTGATTTTGGTTTTGTGCAGCTCCACACTCCCCATCCAGAGAGGGCGAGGCCATTCAGGGTCACTGCTCCAGTCTCTTCTGAGTCTCGTTCGAGAGACTCACATGTAACTAGGAGAATGTGTCCGAGCCCTTAAAGTAATTCACATCAGAAACAGTCTATGAGTTTAATAACTCCCAGGAAGGCTTGAGAAAGGTGATCACAAGAACAAGACCTGAACTTGAAACTGTGCAGTGTAGTTTAAGAAATGTCCTGCAAAGTCCAGAAAAACTATAACTGCACAATACTAACAAGGAAGCTGCACAGTTTACATGCACATAGGGCTTAGGCTGGCTTCACACCACGGTGTGATCCGGTCCGGGGCTGTCCGGGATGACACTGACAGCCCCGGACCGGATCAGCACACAGAACCGGAGGGCCAAATGTGCCCTCCGGTCCTGTGTGTAGCCGGATGCTGCTAATTGCAGCTGCAGCTGCTGATTTTTCAAGACCGCGGCTAGCATGGAGCTAGCCGCGGTCCTGAAAGAACAGTGGCATGCAGTCGCCAGTGTCCGGTTCCCGGATCCTCCCAGTCTGGGGCAATCCGGCCCCATAGGCTCCCATGTTAGGGAGCGCCGGATTGCCCCGGCTATGGGAGAGTCCGGCCGAATCCGGGATCCGGCAAATTGGGGAGATTTTTCTCCCCGGACAAAAAAATGCTGCAAGTATCATTTTTATGTCCTGAGAGAACAATTCGTATTCCGCCGAATTGTCTCGGAGTGATGAAACCGGATGGCAGAGAGCTGCCATCCGGCTCCATAGGCTGCTATGGGGCCAAAAAACCGGTCCAGGGCTGTCTGGTTTACACCGGACAGCCCTGGATCAAAAAAAATGTGGTGTGAAGCCAGCCTAAGGGCCGCTTTACACATACCAACTTCTGTGACCAACTTCTGAACAGATTTCTGGTTGCAGTGAAATCATGGACACATTGCTCCATTTTGTACACAACCACAAAATGGAACAATGTGTCCATGATTTCACTGCAACCAGAGATCTGTTCAGAAGTTGGTCACAGAAGTTGGTATGTGTAAAGTGGCCCTTAGATTTCACAGGGCAAGCAGGCTGAAGCACAGTCTGAAACACACACCACAGAAGCAGGTTTGCAGGAGAAGCACTGAGCAGATGTGGAAGCAGGAGAAGGTATGCAGACACTGGAAAAGTCAGAGTGGAATGCTAGTGGAGGTTCAATTGAGGATCACAGGAAGCAGGGAGCCAGCGATTCAACTGAATTTAGGAATATAAGATGGACTCTCTTTATTACGATAATATTATGTGACAATGTTGTACATGGCATTTGACCTACTTCACGTCTTTTTTTTTTGCATCTTTTTTTTTTTTTACCTATAAAATTATTCTGTTGCATTATCAACTCATGCAATTGATATGCTACAGTATTCTAAATTGAATCCATTTTAGAAAACACTGCCAATTTATTTCCTGACAGGAGACTTTAATAACATTAGATGTGTTCTTGCTTTGCAGTGAAGGCTTAGAAAAGTGATTTTTTTTTTCTAAAGCTTGCTGAAGTACTGAATTTTAATAACTCGATGAATCTGTTGTGATTGCCGTTTGAGACAGCCTTTCCATTTATTGACAAATTAAAGTATTACATGAACAGTATGGCAGCCTGAGAATAGAACAACTATATTTCCACCATCAAATAAGTTGACATCTTTATATTATATTCTAGTTTAAGATGCAAATCTCTGATGTACAACACCGATTCAGCCTCCAATCATCTATTACTTATTCCAGCATTAACATGAGACATTTTAAAATCTTGAGCTCTATATATGCTGCTGTCTGCATGAGTTCATTTCTGGAACACTTTAAAAGAAAATAAATTGCATAACTGCATATATTACAATCACCTTTCCCAACCTTTATTCTGAAGAAGGCATAATGATTTTAGCAATCTACTTCACTGAAACTAAACCTGTGCAATATTTATACCTACGTTTTTTCAGAATATTATTGGCATTAAAGATGATCATTCCTAACAATATAAACACTTATCTAATATTGTGTAGTATAGGTGAGCTGATCATTTAAAACTCGAATTTGCCGACTTCACCCAATTTCCTTCCATTTGATTTGCAGCTAACACAGTTTCCCATAATTAAAAAGACTTTGATTTACTAGCAATTTTGTGTAGGACACTGTGAGTTCTCTTTAAAACCAGTTAAATATGTTTTAGGGAAATTAAATATTTTAATGCCCAAATGACTTCCACCTATCTGACTAGGGGAAAAAACATCACATCTACCCAAAAATCATATCATTAGAAGTGTCATCTGAAGACACAAAAACACATCTGTCTCACAGCCCCAGATCGTGAAAAATGAGGACTCTACAGGTCGTGGAAAATGGCAATTCTTTTTCTTTAAAAACTTCTGAATTTTTTTTCACCACCTAGATAACAGTAAAAGTATACATGTTTTGTGTTCATGAGCTCGTATAAACACGAGGCATTGTTACAACATGTTAGGTTTACCATATAGTGAACATGGTGGATAAAAAAAAAACAAAAACAAACATGTAATTTCACTTTTTTAAATTTCACCACACTTGGAATTTTTTCCCATTTTCCTGTACACTATAAGGTATAAATGATTTCATCAGAAAGTAAAACTCGTCATACAAAAAATAAGCCCTCATATGTCTATATTGATGGAAAAAAAAGTTATGGCTCTAGAAAGAAGGGGAGGGAATAATGAATAACCGAAACCAAGAAATTGCTTGGGGGTGAAGGGATTAAGAAGCTTTGTACTTTGCTAAATGAAGAAGTGATAGCCATTCAAATTTTATTCTTTCAACTCCTTCATGCTCATGTACATACTAGTGAATCTCAATGAATTAGAATATCATGGAAAATCAATGTAATATTGCCATGTTTCACAGCGTTTCTGGGAGTCCTGAAACACGTTGACTAATAAATCAATATTGTATTCACCCTTTGATGTCTTGTGAAATAAGGCAGTGTTTTTTAACCTTTCATTCTCTCTACTTAAATTTTCTGATATAATGACCTTTGGGTTTTCATTTGCTGTAAGACACAATCATCAACATTAACAGAAAAAAACCACTTGAAATAGATCACTATGTTTGTAATGACTCTATATAATATAGTGCACAGTGAAAGTATTTGGCCCCTTAAACTTTTCAACCTTTTGCTACATTTTCGGCTTCAAACATAAAGATATAAATTCAAATTTTTTTGTAAAGAATCAACAAGTGGGACACAATCGGGAAGTGGAACGAAAGTTATCGGATATTTTAAACTTTTTTAACAAATAAAAAACTGAAAAGTGGGGCGTGCAATATTATTCGGCCCCTTTACTTTCAGTGCAGCAAACTCACTCTAGAAGTTCAGTGAGGATCTCTGAATAATCCAATGTTGTCCTAAATGACTGGTAATAATAATAATAATCTACTTATATAATCCGCAGTTGGGATTTCGGGCGTTGTAGCCGAATCCCAACATGCTTTGCGCGGGACTGCGAGTGATGACGCGCAGCGTCATCACGAGCCGCAGACCCGCACTACTCTAAAAAAAAAAAAAATCCTCACCTCTACCCGAGCCCGCGCTGTCTCCCGCCGTCTCCCGCCGTCTTCTGCCGTGTTCCGCTAGGCTCCCGGTGGCTGTGCAGGCTCCCGGTGCCTGCAGTGATCTTCTATCTACTGAGAGTGAAGGACCTGTGGTGATGTCAGAGTCACGTGACACCAGCTTACTCCAGGCAAATCGCGGGTCACGTGACTCTGACATCACCACAGGTCCTTCACTCTCAGTAGATAGAAGATCACTGCAGGCACCGGGAGCCTGCACAGCCACCGGGAGCCTAGCGGAACACGGCAGAAGACGGCGGAACACGGCAGAAGACGGCGGGGGCTCGGGGTGAGGTGAGCATAATCTTTTTTAATTTTTTTTAACCCCTGCCTTGCACGAGCGCACCACAGACACCTGTATACTCCACCACCACACACGCCTGTACACTCTGCCACCACCACAGACGCCTGTATACTCCACCACCACACACGCCTGTATACTCTGCCACCACCACAGACGCCTGTATACTCCACCACCACACACGCCTGTATACTCTGCCACCACACACGCCTGTACACTCTGCCACCACACACGCCTGTACACTCTGCCGCCACCACCACACACGCCTGTACACTCTGCCGCCACCACCACACACGCCTGTACACTCTGCCGCCACCACCACACACGCCTGTACACTCTGCCGCCACCACCACACACGCCTGTACACTCTGCCGCCACCACCACACACGCCTGTACACTCTGCCGCCACCACCACACACGCCTGTACACTCTGCCACCACCACACACGCCTGTACACTCTGCCACCACCACACACGCCTGTACACTCTGCCGCCACCACACACGCCTGTACACTCTGCCGCCACCACACACGCCTGTACACTCTGCCGCCACCACACACGCCTGTACACTCTGCCGCCACCACACACGCCTGTACACTCTGCCGCCACCACACACGCCTGTACACTCTGCCGCCACACACACACGCCTGTACACTCTGCCGCCACCACACACGCCTGTACACTCTGCCGCCACCACACACGCCTGTACACTCTGCCACCACCACACACGCCTGTACACTCTGCCACCACCACACACGCCTGTACACTCTGCCACCACCACACACGCCTGTACACTCTGCCACCACCACACACGCCTGTACACTCTGCCACCACCACACACGCCTGTACACTCTGCCACCACCACACACACCTGTACACTCTGCCACCACCACACACACCTGTACACTCTGCCACCACCACAGACGCCTGTATACTCTGCCGCCACCACCACCACACCTGCCTGTATACTCTGCCGCCACCAGCACAGACGCCTGTATACTCTGCCGCCACCAGCACAGACGCCTGTATACTCTGCCGCCACCACACATGCCTGTATACTCTGCCGCCACCAGCACAGACGCCTGTATACTCTGCCACCACCACACATGCCTGTATACTCTGCCGCCACCAGCACAGACGCCTGTACACTCTGCCGCCACCACCACACACGCCTGTACACTCTGCCGCCACCACCACACACGCCTGTATACTCTGCCGCCACCAGCACAGACGCCTGTATACTCTGCCACCACCACACACGCCTGTATACTCTGCCACCACCACACACGCCTGTATACTCTGCCACCACCACACACGCCTGTATACTCTGCCACCACCACACACGCCTGTATACTCTGCCACCACCACACACGCCTGTATACTCTCCCACCACCACACACACCTGTACACTCTGCCACCACCACACACACCTGTACACTCTGCCACCACCACAGACGCCTGTATACTCTGCCGCCACCACCACACCTGCCTGTATACTCTGCCGCCACCAGCACAGACGCCTGTATACTCTGCCGCCACCAGCACAGACGCCTGTATACTCTGCCGCCACCAGCACAGACGCCTGTATACTCTGCCACCACCACACATGCCTGTATACTCTGCCGCCACCAGCACAGACGCCTGTATACTCTGCCACCACCACACATGCCTGTATACTCTGCCGCCACCAGCACAGACGCCTGTACACTCTGCCGCCACCACCACACACGCCGGTATACTCTCCCACCACCACACACGCCTGTACACTCTGCCACCACCACACACACCTGTACACTCTGCCACCACCACACACGCCTGTACACTCTGCCACCACCACACACGCCTGTATACTCTGCCGCCACCAGCACAGACGCCTGTATACTCTGCCACCACCACACACGCCTGTATACTCTGCCACCACCACCACACACACCTGTATACTCTGCCACCACCACCACACACGCCTGTATACTCCACTACCCACAGACCCACCTGTATACTCTTCTACCCACAGAGTCACCTGTATAATCTCCTACCCTCAGAGCCGTCTGTATACTCTGCTACCCACAGACCCGCCTGTATACTCTGCTACCCACAGAGCCCCCTGTATACTCTGCTACCCACTGGCCCGCCTGTATACACACAATTCATTTCACCCTGCTCCCGATGCAATTGCATCGGGCCTTTTTACTAGTAATAATATAATATTTAGTCATTTATATAGCGCTATTAATTCCATAGCACTTTACATACATCAGTAATGCTGTCTCTCTTGGAGCTCATAATCTAAACATCCTATCAGTATGTCTTTACAATGTGAGAGGAAACCGGAGTGCCTGGAGGAAACCCGTGCAAACACGGGCAGAACATACAAACCCCTTGCAGATATTGTCCTTGGTGGGAATTGAACCAAGGACCTCAGGACTCCAGTGCTGCAAAGGCTCCAGTGCTAACTACATGAGCCACCGATAATGATAAATAGATAAATAATGATAAATTGAATCCATCTGTGTGTAATCAAGTCTCCGTATAAATGCACCTGCTCTGTGATAGTCTCAGGGTTCTGTTTCAAGTGTAGAGAGCATCATGAAGACCAAGGAACACACGAGGCAAGTCTAAGATATTGTTGTGGTGAAGTTTAAAGCCAGATTTGGATACAAAAAGATTTCCCAATTTTAAACATCTCAAGGAGCGCTGTGCAAGCTATCATATTGAAATGGAAGGAGTACCAAACCACTACCAGGTCTACCAAGACCTGGCCGTCCCTCTAAATTTCATCTCGAACAAGGAGAAGACTGATCAGAGATGCAGCCAAAAGACCCATGATCACTCTGGATTCTTCACAAAAAAATGTGAATTTATATCTTTATGTTTGAAGCCTGAAATGTGGAAAAGATCAAGGGGGCCAAATACTTTCACAAGGCACTGTATATGCATTTAACTTTTTGTATTGAATTACTGAAATAAATGAACTTTTTCATGATATTTGAATTCATCGAAATGCACTAGAACCTATACATCTTGGTAGGGAAGGAGTTCCTAACCTGGGTTTTAAAGGCATGACTACGGCTCCAGGAAGTTTAACCACTTACATGCGCTGATCAATAGTGATCGCAGCATTTAGGTGTCTAAGAGGAGAGCACTCCTCTCCAAGAAATCAGGATCTCCATGATGCAATTACAACAACCCGATCACTGCCATGGTAACACAGGTAAGTTGTCGTGAAAATAAAGTGGAATCAAATGCAAAAAAATCACATAAAAAAAAAATGGAAACATCATCTTGTCCCGCAAAAAACAAATCACTACACACATCCATCAGTGGAGAAGTTAAAAAATCTATAGCTCTCGGAATACAGCAATACAAAACAATTCTTTTTTCTTATATATATGAAATAGATTTATGGCATTAAAGCAAATCATTAAAAAAAATATCAATGTGTATCACTTCAAAGCATAATAAAGCTGTGTTATCCCTTTTATGACACTGTGAACTGCGTAAAAAAACTAAAAACAACAATTCCTAAATTTCAGTTTTTTTGTAGTGCCCCTACCAGTTGGACCCGTCTCCAGGGTACAGGGAGACCAGGTCATATCTGCTTACTAACCCGGTCCACGCTCCTGCGATGTCCCTCCAGTCTGATGCTCCTTCCGGATGCATCTCCTCTGCCTCCTCTCACTTCTGTGTTGTGGGGGAGATCGCTGAGGGAATGCACGCCACTGTCAAATGATTTAAAGGGCCAGCACACCCTTTTCCAGTGAACACTTCTCAGCCAAGCGCTGAGAAGTTTGTGTGTATTTAAGGCCCTCATTTCCTTTGGGAGGTACCTGGGCAACTTTGTGCATTAGTTCTAAGTTGCTGTGCTCAGGTCCAGGACCAGCGCCGGTTGCTTTAGCTTTGTCTTCGCTCCGTATCAACACCTAGTGTTTCCTCCTAGTGCTGGTGTCCCGCCTTGGTACATCTACCCTGCAGACTCTGACATTACCTTCCGGACCATCTGGACCAATACCCTGTGACACCATCTTGTACACTTTCTTGACTCCTCTGGCTGTCTGGTCCCTCCACTGGTTCTCCTTGTTCTGGTTCCCTGGAACTCTTGAGCCTCCCCCTTGGTGTCTCTGTTCCTCTTGGGTCTGACCCTCTAGTCTCAGAGCTGTTGCACTTGAGCCTCCGTGGCTGTGCCAGGTCAATCCCTTTGCAGGGGTTTTCTCACCAGTGCTCCCTCGGGGAAATGCGGTGTTTTGACCAAAGGGGGTCCTCCCTTGTGGGTTTTCCTGTCTGAACTTCAATAAAGTCTTGCAATTTATCTGATTTCCTAGTCTGGCTAGTTCCTTGGGTTCAGCTTCCACAGTGTAGAAAAAGGCGTGATTTGGTAGCACAGTCGTGTGATCCACCAGTCACATGCTAAATTACAAGCTTCCACAGTGTCCTCTGTCGTCTAGTGGGTCCAGTAATCTCATTCCACCTACCGTGGCATGACATACTATTTGATTCTGCCTCAGAAAAAGCAGAATGGAAAGCGATCAAAAGACATTATGTAGCCCAAAATGGTACAAATAAAAACCTCCCGCAAAAACCAAGCCCTTACATGAATCTGTCAGCAGAGGAATAAAAAAAACTATAGACCGTTTGTAATAAATAATTCACAGGACCACTTTATCAAGACTCTGTATTACTGGACAAAATTTAAAGGGTCAAACGACTATACGTTGCTGATTGAGGTCACATGAGCTACATACGAACACATCTTGGACATGACCTTTCCCCTTTTGAGATTTCCCCCCTCCCATGTTAACCCTCCTTCTTCTGTCGTTCATTCTCATTTTTTTCTCCCACACTCCTGTCGCCTGGAACCTTCCTCTGCCTGCCAAACGTCCTAGCTCTCTATTCTTCTTTTTCTCTTTATCTTTTATTCTCTTTTATTCTCTTTCATTTGCTCTACAGATTTATTCTTAGATTTAGGTGTTGACTGAGTAGCTTCAGGAATTCCAACCGAGAATTGGAACAATTAGCAATGCATTGCACTCGAATAATGCTGGAGTCTCTCTCGATGCGCTCATAGTTTTTTAGACCGTGTTAGAAAGTTAGGTGGTTTTTGTATCAACCACTGAGGACTCTCAGATTCCAATATTTTGCTATCTACTGGCTAACACGGTCCAAACATTTTTTTACCTTATGAGACAAGTGGTGCCTTTATTTTCTACGTGTTTCGAAATGAGTCCTCACTTCTTCCTCAGTAGACCAACCAAGTTCAAAAATCATTTTAACAACTATCACGCTACAGTATTAGCTCAGAATTGGATGCTTAGATTAGTACTAGGACGCTGCAGGGACAGCTAGTGATAGCTTTGGGGGTATAAAGTAGCTAACAAGTTCCCCTTAAAAATCCATACTAATTGTAACTTACAGGGGTTGTCCTATTTAGAAAATATTTACTGTTGGCCCACCAGTGAGTCTCCACTGCTACTCCTTAAATGTGATATTATTTATGAAGGAAACACTTCGAGTAAGTCAGATCTTTTGAATATCCGACTTCCATCTTTATTATACAGTAGGTTGGCTTTTAACCTATTCCATCCCATCCTGCCATATTCAAGCATCAGTGATACTTGGGCTGCAGCGGGGGGCTCCTCAAGGCTTATTCCATTGGTTGTGTCTGACACAACCCCCAGGTGAGCTTAATTTATTCCACAGGTTTCACCTGATACCAAGGATAAGACCCTATTGCCTTTTTTCTTTCAATATCAAGTATGTTGGTTAGGCATAGCTAGTATTTCAAAAATTCATACCAACTGTAACTTACAGGGGTTGTTCATATCAGAAAATATTTGACCTGGGTCTACCAATGAGTCTATGCTGCTACTATCAGTGTCTGACATTGACAGCAATGATGATCTCATGTCTATGGTCTAGCAGCCAATAAGTGAGCTCAGAAGGTTCACTGGTTTGCTGATGATTTGACATCAGGAGCACTTCACTCAATGCCGGAATTTTGCAGGTCGACCTGGGAAGGTGAGTAGAGTGCGGTATACTATTTTTTAACAAGCTCTAGCCAGGACAGAACATTATCTGAAAGGGAACAACCCCTTTTTAGAAATTATTCACCGCTATATGTTTTTGCAGTTTATCTCATTTAACATCTTCAGATTTTTTACATACTCCAGATAGCAAACGGACATAAGTTACATATGTAAAGCTTTTGTGTAATTCTTTCGGGCTTTTTTTATTTCATCTTGTTAAAAGTATACTTTTAAATACAATTTTATATACTTGTTTTACATTTCTGAAACTCATCAAGATCAAAATGGTTTAAAATAAAATGAAAAAATACACACTCGTGTATAAGCCGACCCGTGTATAAGCCGACCCCCCTACTTTTGCCCCCAAAACCTGGGAAAACCTATTGACTCGTGTATAAGCCGAGGGTGGACCCCAGCACAGGTATACAGCCCCCAGCAGTGTGGTATACAGCAGCCCAGAGGTATATACAGCAGCCCCAGTGGTAGTATACAGCAGCAGCCCCAGTGGTATATACAGCAGCAGCCCCAGTGGTTAGTATACAGCAGCTCCAGAGGTGTATACAGCCCCCCCATCAGTATACAGGGCCCACCCTTGGTGCACAAACCTGTAAAGGAAGAGATTAGTATACTTATCACTATCCCTCTGCCACTGTCCCGCCGCCGTCATTGCGCTCCTCCGTCTTCATCCAGTGTCTTCCGGCTTCCTCTGGCACGCAGACAATGACGTCATTGCCTGCGCCGACCGGAGGAAGCCGGAAGAAGACGGATGAAGACGGAGGAGCGCGATGATGGCGGCGGGACAGCGGCAGCGGGACAGTGATGAGTATACTAATCTCTTCCTTTACAGGTTTGTGCTGCAAGGGGGGGCCTGTATACTGATGGGGGCGGGCCTGTATACTGTATACACTGTATACAGTGTATACAGTATACAGTGACTCGCGTATAAGCCGAGGGGGGGAGTTTTCAGCCCAATTTTTGGGCTGAAAAACTCGGCTTATACGCGAGTATATACGGTATTAACTAAAATAATAAAAAACTTATTAGCACCACGTTTATAACAGCTTTAATCATCTTAGTCAAATATTGCAAGTCACTCCAAATAATGTTTTAAAATGTTAAAGAAAATAATCGTCTGAGCCTAAATTCTGAAATAGAGCAGAAAATCTAATTTTCTTACTGTAATAAGAAAATAACATATAAGAACATGCTATGCCTGTAACATAAATCATATTGTGACATATCATAATATACGTTGTGCTGATAAGTTTATAATGTGTTGTAAATCTACTGCTATAAGTCAGATTGGCTTTGATTTCTGCAGTTTTAAATAAATTTATATCAACTGGTTTATTAGAACATTTTATTTATACCTATATTCAAACATTTATAAGCGTATTGAAAAACTGGGATATAAATGTATACTATGAACTCATATTGAAAGTACCGTATATACTCGTGTATAAGCCGACCCGTGTATAAGCCGACCCCCCTACTTTTGCCCCAAAAATCTGGAAAAACCTATTGACTCGTGTATAAGCCGAGGGTGGACCCCAGCACAGTTATACAGCCCCCAGCAGTGTGGTATACAGGCCCCCCAGTGGTAGTATACAGCAGCCCCAGTGGTAGTATACAGATTCCCCAGCAGCTCCAGTGGTAGTATACAGATTCCCCAGCAGCCCCAGTGGTAGTATACAGGAGCCCCAGCAGCCCCAGTGGTAGTATACAGATTCCCCAGCAGCCCCAGTGGTAGTATACAGGAGCCCCAGCAGCCCCAGTGGTAGTATACAGCAGCCCCAGTGGTAGTATACAGGAGCCCCAGCAGCCCCAGTGGTAGTATACAGGAGCCCCAGCAGCCCCAGTGGTAGTATACAGGAGCCCCAGCAGCCCCAGTGGTAGTATACAGGAGCCCCAGCAGCCCCAGTGGTAGTATACAGGAGCCCCAGCAGCCCCAGTGGTAGTATACAGCAGCCCCAGTGGTAGTATACAGGAGCCCCAGCAGCCCCAGTGGTAGTATACAGGAGCCCCAGCAGCCCCAGTGGTAGTATACAGCAGCCCCAGTGGTATACAGCAGGCCCCCAGGGGTACATATAGCAGCCCCCAGGGGTACCCAGCAGCCCCCTGGGGGTACCAACAGCCCCCTGGGGGTACCAACAGCCCCCAGGGGGTACCAACAGCCCCCAGGGGGTACCCAGCAGCCCCCTGGGGGTACCAACAGCCCCCAGGGGGTACCAACAGCCCCCAGGGGGTACCAACAGCCCCCAGGGGGTACCCAGCAGCCCCCTGGGGGTACCAACAGCCCCCAGGGGGTACCAACAGCCCCCAGGGGGTACCAACAGCCCCCAGGGGGGACCAACAGCCCCCAGGGGGTACCCAGCAGCCCCCTGGGGGTACCAGCAGCCCCCTGGGGGTACCAACAGCCCCCAGGGGGTACCAACAGCCCCCAGGGGGTACCCAGCAGCCCCCTGGGGGTACCAACAGCCCCCTGGGGGTACCAACAGCCCCCAGGGGGGACCAACAGCCCCCAGGGGGTACCCAGCAGCCCCCTGGGGGTACCAACAGCCCCCTGGGGGTACCAACAGCCCCCAAAAGCTGGCACTGTCCCCCCTTGTAAGGCCTCCCCCTCCCGCTACTTATACATTACCATCCCGGTGTTCTGATCGGCGCCGCTCCTCGGTGCTGCGTCGCCGTCTTCATCCTCCCGCGCTGGCTGCATCCAGGATCTCCGGCGGTCGCGCGATGACGTCATATCGCTGCGACCGCCGGAGAACCCGGATGGATGCAGCGAGCGCGGACGGGAGGATGAAGACGGCGACGCAGCACTGAGGAGCGGCGCCGATCAGAACACCGGGATGGTAATGTATAAGCACCGGGGGGGGGCCCTTACAAGGGGGGACAGTGCCATCTTTTGGGGGGCCATATGCAATGCTTCCCCCTGCGCTGATTGACAGGGGGAAGCAGTGCATATATAATGAGCGGCCCCACGTGACGGGGCCGCTCATACAGCAGCCCCCCCTGCCTCCTCCAGCCTCCACAGCCCCCACCACACAGCCCCCACCACACGGGTCTACCGTATAGACCCGTGTATAAGCCGAGGGGGGGACTTTTCAGCCCAAATTTTGGGCTGAAAAACTCGGCTTATACACGAGTATATACGGTAATCACATCAGCTATTTAATCCTATTTATCCAATTTTACACGAGAAGGGAAGATCTGCAATTGTCTATGCTGTGAAGATACGAGATGTGCAGCATCTGAAACAACAGATACTGG
Organism: Allobates femoralis; assembly: GCA_033576535.1. NCBI lineage: Eukaryota > Metazoa > Chordata > Amphibia > Anura > Aromobatidae > Allobates > Allobates femoralis. The sequence continues at coordinate 460,966,445 of JARQOC010000005.1, read as the reverse complement.
AAGCCTGTGCTAGCATTTCTTCTGTGGTGTTGCTATCAGTGTGTCAGGAGTGGGAGAAGAGGGTTGCATTGACAATTCAACACAATGGGCAGCACTTGGAACACATTTTATAAGTGATCATAAACTTGGAAATAACTCATGAAAGAATAAAGTTACATTAAAACCAAGCACACCATTGTTTTTCTTTTGAAATTCTCAATAGGTTTGATGGGTGGCATGACTCTCTTCCCACTGAAAAAAAAAAGTTTTATACAAAATGGCCACCATTGTCACCACCCATCTGGAAAAGTTTTCCCCCTCCCATGAACTAATGTGCCACAAACAGGAAGTTGATATCACCAACCATTCCCATTTTATTTAGATGTATCCATATAAATTGCCCACCCTGTATAAAGCTAAGTGTATGTGTCTATGTAAGTGTGTGTGTATGTGGCAAGCCCCGCCCACTCCAGATAACCACACCTACTTAGCAAAGCCACGTCCACTCCACATAGGCACGCCCACTCTTCATAACCATGCCTACTCCACATAACCCTACCTACTCTGCATAGTCACACTCCACTCCACATAGCCATGCCCACTCCAAGATAGCCATGCCCACTCCATGTTGCTGTGCCCCACTTCACATCCTGCTTCTCCACATAACCATGCCTCCTCTACATAGCCCCACCCCTGGGACTATGTGGAGGGGTGGATGTATGAAGGGGCTGGGGCTATACAAGGGGGTGGTTCTATGAAAAGTGTCTTGACTACTGGGAAGGAACAGGGCTATGATACATACGCATAAATACATTACATTACCATATATGGGCGATATTGCCATATATGGGTAACATTACCATATATGAGCATTACGAGCATTACGACCATATATGGGCATTAAGCTCGGGCAACACTAGACTCTACAGCTAATATAAAATAAATGAACCCAATGGAAAAAGTGTAATGAAAAAACATTAAACGTCAGAATTGTCAAACCCCTCTCCCAGTACCCCAGGAAGAGATTTATTTAAATTGAAAACTATACATGTTTGGTATCTTTGTACCTGGAGAATCATACTGCTTCATCAATTTTATCCTAAACTTAACATGGTAAATAGAAAAAAAACTAAATAATTGTGGAATTGCACTTTTTTTTGTTAGTTTCCAACAATTGGATTGTTCCCGATCTTCTAGTACACTATATAGTAAAATGATTGGTTTAATTCTAAAGTTATGGCTCTTGGAAGAAGAGGAGGAAATTAAAAGAGTGAAAACAGAAAAACTCCAGATGGTGAAGGGAGTGAGAAAAACACCTTAAAAATTTGCGATATTTTTGCATGATATGGAAGTTGCTCAAAAAATGCTCTGACATTCGTTATTTTCAGATTGGCTTCAGCCAGCTATTCCAATATCAGGATAGCATAAGTGTCATGTGACACAGTTATGGTCATCACATTTTTGCAAAGTTTCGTGACTTTAGTGACTTAATTAACTCCACAAATGTACTTTACTATGTGGCTCGAGTATATTTGGCATAGGTTCAAGGTAGTTAACAGATACACCTAATGTTTTAACTTTCAGTTTGTCGCACCAAAATACTTACACTACAAGTTGAGTGGAGTCACCAAGGCACATGTCATTGACATCATATCTTCCGATGCATTGAGGGCAGAGGGGCGCCTGAGCTAAGAAGCTAACAAAATGGACAGCATTTGACCATGAGGAAATTTCACAAAAACAAATTTGTTTGGGACCTAATGAATGCCATGAGATTAATAAAAGGTTAAGTGGCGTGCTCCTCTTAATGAATTAGGTGCCTGATGCTCCAGTGAGTCTGCACAATAAGATTGTCAGCTAGGAAATGGGGAAACAAAAAAGCACAATAGGGTTTTTATCCTTTTTAGAGCATTTATCGAAATGTCAAATGTCTCTGCTCACCTGTGCGTGTTGTGAGATCCACAATCAGTATATGTGTATAGTGCAGCAGCTGCAGGATCCACACTCCACAACAATATGGTGGGGATAGACAACAAATCTAGATGGATGGTGTTTTATCATCCATGCAAACTGTACAATAAAGTGGACAACAAGTGATCAGGTGGGAATGGTGCTTCCAACCTGATCCCTTGTGGTCTACTTCATCGTACAGTTTGCGCGGAGCATAAAATGTTGTCCATCTGTATTTGGTGCACAGTAAGATTGGCATGACTAAAGCCAGCCTTAATGAATCAAGCCCAAACAATATGAAACAATCTAATAACTTCACATTCTACAATCATAGATTAGCTGGATTGTGGCTGCCTTCCTTCAGAAATGGCATCATTTTTGTCCAAAAGCAAAATATCCTAATGCAGATCAGTCCTCTAACAATTTTATTTATGTACAATCATACCAATTCCGCAACACTTTTCCCTTGACTTGATGTAAATTGCAAAGCCAGATAGAGCCCAATGCTTACATCTCTCAATATGGATGTGCCACACTAATAACATTTATGGAAGATAAGTGTATAATAATGCAAACACAGCTGACATTAAACATATATCAGATAGCTCTATTGCTATTGTATGTGTTATAATTCAAAAAATAATAATAAAAAGAACAGTAAAATATTCAATAAATGAAATATAGCCTATACCTTATTATCTAAAATCTGGTGAAGGAGCTTCTCATATGAAATCTGTTCAAAAATGCTGAGCCCTAGCTCATTTGCCGCACCAGTAGTCTTTATTGAAAAACAATACGGCTGAACATCAATAGATTTTGCTTTATTATTCTGTATATTGCTGAATGATATTGTAGACCTGGCAGTCAGTAGACATAAAATTTGCCGCAGCTGTTCCAAGTTTCACGGCTCAAGGGATCATGAACTTAAAATGGGTACTGAGTATATTATATTGCTTGCAATTATATCGCAGTGTAATTCCCTGGGCTGAAATAGACAATTTGAAAAGATTAAGTAATAGGATTTTAAAAACGACAAATCTTCATTCACAAGTGATTATCAGAGATTGAATGCATTTGCAACCAAGCCTGTATACTATTTTTATTGTACATACTGTAAATTCAGGACATCTTTTTAAGCCACCGATATAGAGTTGATGCCACTATTAATTTAATGCAATAAATTATAAATTAAATTTGATAATCCAGACTTTAGGGAACATTTTTTAATCAATTTTAATTTCATTTTACAAAGTATTAAAAGTGCACTGAAAATGAGAGCAAATTTACTGGAGTGACTCCTACAAAATATTCTCCAGTGTAGAGGTTTTTTTTACTTCGCTCTGTATAGTGGGCCAAACAAAAAGTTAAAAAAGTAATTAATACTCACCTTACCAATTACCTGTCTCGAAAAACCCTCAACCCATATTTTTGGTACCTCTTCTGTACCTCTTCTCCAGTCTCTTAGGGTGCGTTCACATTTGCGTTTGGAATGCAGCACACCGAACGCAGCAAAATGCTTGTGTACATGCGTTCCTATGTTTAACATGGGAACGCATGTGCCTGCATATGGCTGCACTTGACTGCATTTGCGTTCGGATGCCCACAATTTGTGCACCCTCCGAGTGCACTCCAAACACAGCATGTTGCATTATTTTGTGCGTTCGCGGGCGCTTATTTTATCTGCAATTGCCCTCAAGCGCAAAAATAATGCTTGGATCTCAATGGATCCGCAGTGTCCTCCGCATGACAGCACAGGAGAACACTGCAGATCTCATTGAAATCTCTCCTGGCAGCCACTTGGAGATCATCTAGAGCCGCCGCTGATCTTCCGCCGATGTCAGCGCAGGGGATTTAAAGATACAGCTGATCTGACAGCTGTTTAAATCTCCCACGCTGACACCGAATAGGTGAGGTTGGCGCGTGAGATTTGAAGCAGCGATCAGCTGTTTCTTATCTCCTGCACCGATATCACCTGTTCGGTGGCGGCGCGGGAGATTTAAACATCTGTCATATCAGCTGTATCTTCAAATCTCCCACGCTGACACCGGTGGGAGATCAGCTGTGGCCGGGAGGAGGAGATCTCTGCCGCTAATCTCCTCCTCCCGGCCACCCCCGAGACAGCTGATTGGCTGGCCAGGGTGCATACTAATGTGAATGCATGCAGAGATTAGTATGGGCAGCGTTTGCCTGCGTTTGCGTCTGCATGCCATAAGCATGCAGACACAAACGCAAATGTGAAGGCAGCCATAGGCTGCTTTCACATCAGTGGTTTTCGCCGATCGCTGCAGATGCGGTGAAAAAAACGCATCTGCCGCGATTAACGCATAACCGCTGCACTTGCGGCACAGTTGAGGCAAGCCCCATACAATGTCTATGGGGGCTTGCGGCAGGTGCGGCAAGTGCAGTATCGGCACTTGCGGCAGGTGCGGCCGCAAAAAAAACACGGATGCATAGACATTGCATGGGGCTTGCCGCAACTGTGCCGCAAGTGCAGCGGTTATGCGTTAATCGCGGCAGATGCGTTTTTTTCACCGCATCTGCCGCGAACGGCAAAAACCGCTGACGTGAAAGTACCCTAAGACCTTCTTCACTAAAAGGCTCTGGGGTCTTTTGGCTGGAGAAGGTCTCAGATATCAGTGTGACAAACTTCATAACATCACAGTGTTATGACATACTATGATACAGTGCCTTGTGAAAGTATTTGGCGCCCTTAAACTTTTCAACCTTTTGCCACATTTCAGGCTTCAAACATAAACATATAAATTATAATTTTTTTGTGAAGAATCAACAACAAGTGGGACACAATCGTGAAGTAGAACAAAATTTATTGCATATTTTAAACTTTTTTAACAAATAAAAAAGTGAAAATTGGGGCATACAATATTATTCGGCCCCTTGAGTTCATACTTTGCAGCACCACCTTTTACTGCGATTACAGCTGCAAGTCGCTTAGGGTATGTCTCTATCAGTTTTGCACATCAAGAGAATGAAAATCTTGCTCATTCTTCCTTGTAAAACAGCTGGAGCTCAGTGAGGTTGGATGGAGATCGTTTGTGAACAGCAGTTTTCAGCTCTTTCCACAGATTCTCAATTGGATTCAGGTCTAGACTATGACTTGGCCATTCTAACACCTGGATACGTTTATATTTGAACCATTCCATTGTAGATTTTGCTTTATGTTTGGGATCATTGTCTTGTTGGAAGATAAATCTCCATCCCAATCTCTGGTCTTTTGCAAACTACAACAGGTTTTCTTCCAGAATGGTCTTGAATTTGGCTGCATCCAGCTTCCCATAAAGTATAACCATCTTCCCTGTCCCTGCTGAAGAAAAGCAGGCCCAAACCATGATGCTGCCGCCACCATGTTTGACAGTGGGGATGGTGTTTTGAGGGTGATGAGCTGTGTTGCTTTTATGCTAAATATATCGTTTTACATTGTGGCCAAAAGTTCGATTTTGGTTTCATCTGACCAAAGCACCTTATTCCTCATGTTTGTTGTGTCTCCCAGGTGGCCTGTGACAAACTTTAAACTAGACTTTTTATGGATATCTTTAAGAAATGTCTTCCTTCTTGCCACTCTTCCATAAAGGCCAGATTTGTGCAGTGTACTATTGATTGTTTGACAATTGTATTGACAGACTCTCCCACCTCAGCTGTAGATCTCTGCAGTTCATCCAGAGTGATATAGGGCCTTTTGGCTGCATCTCTGATCAGTCTTCTATTTGTTCAAGATGAAAGTTTAGAGGGACGGCCGGGTCTTGGTAGATTTGCAGTGGTCTGATACTCCTTCCATTTCAATATGATCGCTTGCACAGTGCTTCTTGAGATGTTTAAAACTTGGGAAATCTTGTTGTATCCAAATCCGGCTTTAAGCTTCACCACAACAGTATCTTGGACCTGTCTGGTGTGTTCCTTGGTCTTCATGATGCTCTCTGCACTTGAAACAGAACCCTGAGACTATCACAGAGCAGGTGCGTTTATACGGAGACTTATTTATCATTACCAGCGATTTAGGACAACATTGGATCATTCAGACATCCTCACTGAACTTCTGGAGTGAGTACACTGCACTAAAAGTTAAAGGGCCGAATAATAATGCACATCCCACTTTTCAGTTCTTTATTTGTTAAATAAGTTTAAAACATGTAATCAATTTCATTCCACTTCATGATTATGTCGCACTTGTTGTTGATTCTTCACAAAAAACTTAGAATTTATATCTTTATATTTGAAGCCTGAAATGTGGCAAAAGGTTGAAAAGTTCTAGGAATCAAATACTTTCACAAGGCACTGTAGCATGTACACAGCGATGTTAGTCAGAGAACATGTCAAGCCAGAAACCAGAGTCTAGTGTGAAAGAAGCTTAAGAAAATGTATGCTGTAAGCTAAGAAGAAAAGAAGAGGCTGAGAGGACTGTATGCAGTCTTCAGGGATGGTGGTTAGTTGAATTGTTATGTGAGCAGTATTTTTTCTTTTTACATTCTATGTTTATTATGCTCTGGGATCTCCAAAGACCCTAGAGCATAATAAGGAGCATTCAATATGTGGAAAATAACTTTTCGTTTTCCTGTGAAAGCTACATGATTTGTTGAATTGGAATTTTATCAAATTTTCTGATTTCTAGTGGCCATGACCTAAGTTTCCATAAAGCTCAGACAATAGTACCTTCCCAGACCCTAGCCAAGAGTGTGAAGTAGTTACATTCTAGGAGGGGGATTAATTCCTAATATCCCACCCACCTTTCTCCAGCCTTTTTATTTCTAATAGGAATTAACTGCTCATCTCCCTCCCCCTCCATCTCAACTCCTGATAAGCTTCTTATATAAATCTTTTTAAATTAGTAAACTCAACATCAGATATTTTATGAGCAAGTCTCCTAATCAAGGCTCTCACTGTCCTGAGCTATATGCTTGTTGAAATGCCCCATTATTTCTATGTGTATATAGTGTTTCCTCTAATATGTGGAAGTTCTTAGCCATAGTCTTTTGACCGTCCTATCTCTTGAGCAGATTCAATGATTAAGAAGCACTGCAAACTGCAATATATGGATTAGACATTAAAGAGGCTGTCTTTCATGTACAATTGTTGTTAGCATACATTTTGACACCAAAGAAGTGAGAAGTATCCAATCCTCTATTCAATCTATTGCAAAAAATGGTGCTTACGCCACAGGATTTAGAGGAACCTTGTATTTAATTGCATAACACTATAACATTGTACAGTAAAATTGGTTCAGAGATGAAGACAGTGGAACTCAACTAGCATTTTGATGCTAGAAACAAAATGATGCTTACATATTTTGATTGAAGATCCAGAGGAGGTTGTAATAATTACATATGATATCTAAACCTGATGAAGAGGCCTTAGAGTCTCGAAAGCTTGCTATCTATTACCATCTTTTCAATTAGTCATTAAAAGGTATCAACCACTGAGGACTCTCAGATTTTATATGACTCTTTGAAATTGACATAACTAGACGTACCTTTAGTGCTTCATCCTTATTGTTGAATTGTTAGTAGCTAGTCTATTACATCATCTATTTAATGTATTCAGACTTCAGCATTCTATCATCTTAGAGTGACCAGTCAAAAAAGGCCAACTCGGCTCCCATAACATAATCCAAATTACATTGCTAATTACTTTTATAAATGCTCTCTTTGTAAGGTATACAGTTTTAGGATTTCTTAGCTTAGTTTCTTAGCATATTGACTTATTTCTATAAGTTTTTTTGTCCGCTATGCCTTATTCCTTCATTAACAAAGTGGATGTTTTTTGCTACATATGCAGAGAAGTCACTTTTACATTTCAAAGGTGAAACTTGACCACTATAAGGAAAATCTTCTACTTGTATTTTGGCTGTAGTATAGGAGATCATGACAAGAGTTGGACTCAACATAAAAGCTGTAATTGAGGTGAATCACATATTACACCTGCAAGAGTTGAAATCCCCTTTACAGAGGCATTGAGCACATATTAACTATGAACAGTTGGGGAAAATCTCAAAACATAAATTCGCATCTAGACTTCTTTCTGCATTTGTGCTGCGTATGGATGCATTGCGTTTGTCAGCTGCATTTATGCATACAAACACATGCGTTAACGTATCTGAACACATCCCATGGCGTTATATGGGACATACAGTAAAAACGCATTGCAAATGCAATGCTAAATGTAATCGCGGTAAAAACACATGCGTTTTCACCGCAATTGCGTTTTTACCACATTTACCATATAACTCTATGGGATGCGTTCAGATGCATTAACGCATGTGTTTCTATGTGTTAAGCCTTGTTCACACATACAAATCCGTTTTTTAAGCCCTTAGAAACACGGATGCATTTTTTTAAGAGTGCCAATAGTGTCCCCTGAGGTCTTGGACGTTTTTGGCAAATTTTGGGACTTAGTCATTTTTTCATGAAAAACGCATATGCGTAAACGCATGCGTTAACACAGGTGCCTATATGTGCCGTGCGTTAATGCATACGTTTCCCATAGGGCCCTATGTTAAAAAAACGCATGCGTTTTTTGAAAGCACCCCAAAAACGCAGCTAGCAGCATTTTTGGGCTGCTGCATAAAAACTCATGTGTTTATTAAAAAAACGCACACACATGCGTTAACGCATACGCGTTTTTGGACTTTGAAAAAAAATGTCCAAAAATGTTCCCAAAAACGGATTTAAGGCAAAAACGGATGGTATGTGTGAACAAGGCCTTAACGCAGCTGAAAAACGCAATGCATCAAAACGCAGTACAAATGCAGATATTAAAAGGCCCTAAGCAAGGAAATGGACACTAGAATATTATAAATACCTCCATGCTTGAGGAGTATTTTTTATAATTACTTCCTATTTTACCCATTTATGAACATGAGACAACCCCTATATTTACCTAATGTTCTATATTACGGGTTCTAGCCATGTAATCTCAAGATTATTTTGTTAACTAGATTTTTTAAATCATAATTAATAAGAAAAAAAATTACTTTCATTCAAGAACGTATCATTTGGGCAAAGTTTTTTGGGTTTTATGCAAAGGAAATGTGAAACACATTTTTTTTTGATCTTTACTTTTTAAAGAGTGCTATTTTCAAGGTAGATGTAAACACAGTATAATTGTTTAAAACAAAAGAACGCAAACATATTTGAAGCTGTAAAACCTCAATACGAAGCATTCTAGATTAACTGTGTTCCGTGGAGCACTTGTGGCAATCAAGTGGAACACATAATTGAATCTAAGCTCTCGGGATAGAACCTGTGTGAAGGGTAAGACAGAGCACTGCAAACTGTGATCCAAATTTCCCAGCTCTCAGGAGACTATTTGATCTCCTTGCAAAATTGCATTAACCGCGCTCTCCATGGACAACTGCATTGAGTTTATTTTCAAACATTAACAACACAGTACAAGAGAAAGAAAAAGTAATTTAAAACTATACTTTAGTCCAATAGATGATGGATGGATAGATGGATGGATGGATAGATAGATAGATAGATAGATAGATAGATAGATAGATAGATAGATAGATAGATAGATTTAAAACCATACTACACATCCAGAGGATAACATAGACAAAGTAAAACATATCTTCAGGGACAAATCACAGCCCAATAAACTATATAAGGCTAGAAGATGAAGGGAAGATTATACCTATAGATATAGCACATTTAGGTCTGATCCAGAATGGTACTTGCGCCCATTGTGCATTTCAACAGTAAACCTTCATCAGGGTAATTGTATGGAAACTGTTTACCATTTTGTTATGATGGGATTATGTGCAATTTGTATTCTGACTATATAGGAATAATGTCTATTTCCTTGTCTATATATATATATTTTACCATCACTTGTTTTTTTAATGATAAAGATTTTTTCACTTTTGACAATAAATGTGGACTTATGAATGTACTTCCTTCTTTTTCATAATTATAGACAGGAACAGTTCAAGTCTTTCACACTGGGTCAATGATTTGAGTAGCAGCAATGAACCACAGCAACCAAGATAGGTGGCAAAGCCTCTAGAGTTGCAGGCTAGGTCTGGTTCCAACTCTAGGTGGCCAATGTCAGGTCTTCTATCTCTTTTTTTATCAATTGAGTTTCATTATTTTTTTTTCACACTATAAAGGCCCCGTCTCACGCTTCCGTGGTCGAACGATCCGATCAACGATCCGACTTGTGTCACATATATAGATATCTTTAATGATGCAGCAATGATTCTGCAACAAGCAAATGATACTTGCAGTCGTTTGATTGCCTACGTACTTCAGTTCTGAATAGGCGAGGTTGTTAACGACATTGTTATCAAGGCGTTGTGGCACCCCTGCAGGGGATTGCCACAGGATTTATCGGTTCAAGGAGGGATTTACACTTTGGTACACACAGCACACAACACCTTCCACCCCAGACCTGAAGGGGGAGCTCTACTGGCTGCCTTAAGCCAGATTCCCTTTAAAAGATCCAGGCCTGAGGGGAAGAGTTGGTTAGTTCCAGTCAAACAGTGAAGAGAGCAGGAGTGAGGAGCTGGTCACTGGGAGAGATCCAGGCCCAGGACCAGGGAACACTGACCCAGCTGTGCTGCACCCTAGGGAGAGGGTCGGAGGCCAGTAGAAGACTAGGAGTATTAAAGGAGGGAACCAAAACGGTTTCACTGTAGCACATCCGGACACCGGAGTCTGACGCTGCCAGCATCCACTGCTGCAGTAAAAGCCCGGAAGGACCAGGAGGACCAACACCCCCTGAGGTAAACAGAAAGAGACACTCAAACTGACCAAAACACAGGACCAGGGTCCAAAAGAGGAATAGGGACCACGCAGAAGGACCTCATTGTCAGTGATAGAATAAAGCCCTGAGAAGGAGAAGGAGCGGTGAGTTCAGTTACAGACCCAAACATTCAGTTCAGTTACAGGCAGGACTTACCCCAAACCACCATGCACAGAGACAGAGGAGGCCTCACAACTCTCCAAGGTGAAAGTCCCAAATTGCATGGGGGACCTGGTTACTTCTCTGGACTGTACCTGTTACCCTGTCACCAGTAAAAGGTACGGAAACAAAGACCACTGTGTGTGTGCCTGCTTAACCGCCGCTATCCACAGCATTGACTGCAGAGTCACTACTACAACTCCCCTCATCCATCCCGCTGCCCTGAGTTAAAGCTCCACCTGTGGGGAGCTGTACTACACTGAGCTGCACCTCCATCTCCTCAATTTTCTAAGATACTGACTTTTGGGTTTTCATTGGCTCTAAGCCATAATCATCAACATTTACAGAAATAAACACTTGAAATAGATCACTCTGTTTGTAATGACTCTATATAATATATGTATTTCACTTTTTGTATTGAATTACTGAAAAAAAATAACTTTTGATGATATTCTAATTCATTAATATACACATGTATAATGTAGTACCTTTGCAGAAAGAAAGAAATATGATTGCAGTATGCTGAAAAATAGAAAACGCTTCAAGCTGCAAAGTGTTTATATGAACTTCTGTACATCGATGTGAAAAATAATATTCTTGATTCACATAAATGTATAAGACATGTTGGCTTTATAGACTGTAACTCAAATTAAAGGTTATTCTTTTGAATTGAATGGTAAAATTGAAAGACGAAAATCAACTTCTGTACTTAAAATGCCACCTCACTTTGTAGCAGAGTTCGCATGAGGTCTGAAAATAAGGAAAAAAGAATTGGAAAGATGAAAATTGCTATTAAGGTACAATATACTGACTGTGTAGATTGTTCTGTTATCAAAGATAAAAAGCTTTGCTTATGGTGCTCTAAAAGCTTTTGTTAAAGCAGGGACTGTACAAAATTGTACAAAATTTTCAGCATTTCTTAAAACAATGGAAATTTACAACATAATGCAGTGTTTTATTGATTGCATTAATTTTCATTACTTAATGCATTAAAGAGGAACTCCAGTGAGAGAAATCTTTTTAGTACAGTTCCTGCCCACCTACATGATGAAGCAGAGCTGTACACTGCAGTTCTAGGATCTATAGATCTCTTATAAATTGATAAAATTATACCTGCTCCTCAGCTCTGACTTCCCCTAAGGGGACAGAGAATTTTCAGCCTGGCAGCTTCATGTAGGAGCATAGAGCAGGAGGTGTGTCCCATGCATGGATGCTGGGAGCTTCAGGATCATCCTACATTCCAGCCACCTTACATTTCTGTATAGAAAGGAGTGTGGCCGCCGGGTCCATGCTCACACATACAATCCTGTCCCTGCTATTACATCCTATGTGCCGGGAGGGTTCAGGCATGAAAATAGAAATCATGTCACCAAGCAGATACAAATACACACTGAATCCTCTGCTGTATGATGATGCATAATGTGCAATGTTATTGTGAGGCTGAGCGCACAGGTAGATCATTACATTGAGCGGTCTTTCCTTCCCCATAGTAACATGGTATCTTCCAATCCCTCCAACTTTCAATGGATCATCATCATCACTGGAATGTAGGCTGATCCTGCAGCTCCCAGCATCCAGGCCCCCGACACACCTCCTGTTTTTTGCTACTACATGAAGCTGTGTCAGGCTGAAGATTCTCTGTCCCTTGAGGTGGAAGTCAGAGCTGAGGAGCAGGTATTATTTTATCAATTTATAAAAGATCTATAAATCGTAGAACTGCAGTGCACAGCTCTGCTTCATCATGTAGCAGGGCAGGGCATGTGCTAAAACGTTTTCTCTCACTGGAGCTCCCCTTTAAAAGTAGAAAGACTGGAACAGCACACTTTCAAATGTAAAATAAAAGGGTTAACTTTAAATAAAGCAACTATATATTATTTATGTATTAGATATGAGCAAAATTGGTTGATGTAAATTACATTTTTGTTGAATTTTTAGAAATTTGAACCCAGTGAATTTAAACAATTTGCACTTAGCTTTGCATCAATCGTCTAAAATGAATTATACAATTTTGCACATTTCAGAAGATTGAAGCAGCGAGAGAAGGATCATCTTACCATGGTTGGCTTCTCTATAATGCTTTGCAGCTCTCACATCACATGATTCAGCTTAGGGTTAATATGGTCAGGGAACGTAGCATTTTGTACGCAGCATATTGCCGCTGTGTCCAAAATGCTGTGTTTCACAGTAGCAGCATAGTGGATAAGATTTCAATAAATCCCATACTCACTATGCTTCCTTCCACCACAGCATTTTTTCAGAAGTCGTGTGCATTGCTGGACATCTCTTCAGTATGTTAATTTAATGCTTCGAAGTCGGGAGTGATCTTGTGCGGGGCAATGCTGGAAGAATCCGCTCTGCACTCACCGCAGATCATGGATATAGGTCGGCTGCAGTTTCCCTCCACTCCCTGTTCTCACCCCCACTTTCTTCGGGTCTGGAGGCACAGTGTCCAAGATACAACACCTCCAGATAGTGAGCACATACCCTAAGGCATTCAGGGGACACTATAAGGCTATGTTCAAGTGTAGCGGCCAGGCTTTGGGGTACTCGGGTATCAAGCAGCAAGGGTTAACTGCTGTGTCATGGGGGAATGGTGGCCGCGCCTGACCCCGTGTCCTGGGGTATCTTTTGAAAAGGGGGTGATATTTAATGAGGAATATATACTGTTTGTTGTCGTGATGCCACCTGCAGTTTCTGGTGAGTTGCACCAGCGCCGCCACAGTCCGCCGGAGGTAGATGGTATCGCGGCTAAGATGGTGTAGTCCTCCGCAGGCAGGACTGGACCTCCGGGACAGCAATTCTGCGAAAGAACAAGTTTGTGCAAAAAAAGATGCAGCAGAGTCAAGTTCACTTCACTCCGGGTACTTTACTGGAAATTTTAGCAACATTGGTTACAGTTCTCAGTTCAGCATTTAGATGTTATCACAGGTAGTTAACGGGCAAGCGGATCCCAGGTGGTAAGATGGAACCCTTGGTGTGTGTCTTCTTTCCCGTTAATTCCTTCCTGCTTCCCAGTAATTTTTATGAAGCTTGGTGACTTGGAATCAGCCGGACCTCTGTTCCTCCGTTCACCCTCGCTCCTGTCAGATCACCTTCTACTGACCGACTGCTGAAACATCAAGCGGTGCCTGGTACCCTCTTTCGGTTTCTCAGGTGCCTGGGGTGGCCTGTAGACTCCTCAGGACTCTGGATTTTCTGTGGTCCTATAGATCCCACAGCCCGGTAAGCTGACTGGGCTGAACCCCCTTGAGTTCCTCTTCCCTTCAAGCTGTCTGCTCCTGGAACCTTTCTTTAGTCTCTCTCTCTATCTCTCTCTCCGGTCCCTCAGCCGAGAGACCCTCCTTGTTCCTACTTTGCCATTCTGCTCAAAGACCGGGAGGCAAAGACCTCCTTGTTCCCCTAGAGGTGGTTTTGTTCCCTCCTGAGTACCTCCCACCATGTGAACTAGTGTGGGGTGCTGGTTTATGGGTTCCACCCACCATCCTTGAATTTGCTTGCAGCTGGAGTATCTGCACCTTTTTTTCGGGTGCAGTACCCCTCTGTGACGCCTGCATTGCGGGGCGCCACACAAGCAGTGCTATTTTACTGCGTTTTTGAGGTCAGGTTTTACCTTGGTTTTATGCTAAAGCATGCTAATCTAATCCTGCATTTTTGTTTCCCAGCAACACCTATATGATTCAGGGAAAAGCTGTCCCTGCTGAAAGTGAAACTACCACAGGTGTTTGGCCTTGTTCACATATATCAGCTTTTTTGGCACTCTCAGCGTTTTTTAGCAGTTTTTAAAAAGCGCAGATGTGTTAGCGCATGGTACACTTAAGTGTACATGCGTTTTTTAGCTACACATGCGTTTTCTTCCCCCATTCCAAAAAACGTTGCATGCAGCGTTTTTTGGGTGCTGAAAACAGGGGTTGTTTTCCAAAAAGATATGCGTTTTTTTTAACATGAGGCCTTATGGGAAACGCATGCGTTAACGCATATGCGTTTTTAATGAAAAAATGACAAAATCCAAAAACGTTCAGAACCACAGGGGACACTATTTGGCACCCTTAGAAAAACTGATCAGTTTTTCTAAAGGCTAAAAAAACACATTGGTGTGTGAACTAGGCCTTTCTGCGTTTTTGAAAGAATGAGCATGTTAATTCTTTTCTGTGTTTTTGCCATGGTTCAATGGCCAAAACACAAAAAAAGCAGCAAACAAAAATGCAGCAACACTGCACAATAACATGGGGAAACGCAAATTTCCTTCTGCCAAGAAATCTGGAGTCAGGAGAAACCTTGAGAAACCCCTAATAGTACTTTTACGCGCCGCCAAAGGAAGGTAGAAACCGCCAGGCATCGAACACAATTGTTCCCGTTGCCTTGAAAACACCGCAAAGTAGCGGCGTGTAATTCAGGAAGTTCCTTCCTGTGTCTTCAGATACCTGTGTCTGAGCCGTGCTCAAAAACAGGAAGGCATAATCCCTATGGTGGCGGCGTGTAATTTAGGCACAGGCAAGGTATTTGCATGCCCTAGTGAATTCCCTGGGGCGTGACACAGCGTCATGTATACCACACCCCATCAGCTATCATTGGTGGGGGCTACTGTGTAACCATTGGCTGTCCCTGCACAGGGCGCCATATTCAACAAGCTGACCAGTCACACTACACATTTGCAATAGCGTCATGCATTAGCCAGCCTTCCTGCGCAGGCTGGCCAATCATGATGTTATTGCATTGTCCAATCACCGTACGAGCGTCACGTATTACACAACTCTGTCACGCCTATCCACAGGTGCTCCACAGAAGGTAACCCGCAGCACCCGTCGGCACTTCCGGGGAACGCAAATACCTTCTGTGGAGCACATTGTGGCGGCGTGTATATGCAGCATCAGGGATTGTTAGGCACCGTTGCGAATGCGCGCGTGCACGTGCGATGCCTGCCTGTTGCTGCCCTCTGTGGCGGCGTGTAAAGGTACCATAAGGGTATGTTCGCATGATGCATATTTTGCCGCATATTTGGTGCATATTTGTTGTGTATAAGCAGCTGATCTACACTATATATGTAGCAGTTTTCCCACCTAAGTCTGTGGGATTTGAGAAGTCCTGTGTCCGCATGGTGCATTTTTTTTCTGCTGGAGACTTGTGAGTCCTCACAGCATAGATCTGTGTGCTGTCAGTATAATCCAATACCAGTGCTGGGAGCAGGTGCTCATGTGACCACAAGTATGCAATTTTCATGCTTCCAGCCACATTCTGACTAGGTGTGTCCAGCTTTGCTCAATTGACTTGTATTCAGCACACACATATATAGTCGAAGCATAACTGCATGCTTGTAAAATGCATACTTGCAGTTACATGCCTGCCTGCTTCTAGTGCTGTCATCAGAGAATCCTGACAGCATGCACACTATGTACTTTAAGGATTCACAAGTCTGCACTCACATAAAGTGAGCAGCCCTGTGCCCCAAGCCCGGTCAACTTCAACCCCTTTTTAAGTGTGTAAAGGTACCGTTACATGACACAACAATGCTGCTATGTTGCCAGCAACTTCACAGGAGCAACGTTTTTGGCCCTTTTCCAAGATTGCCTTGGAGATGTCACTCAAGATACCTTTACACGCCGCCACTGCAGGATGGATACCAACGGCTACTTCACGTGCACGAGCACGCCCGAACGGTTACCAACGGGAAACGCACCCTCTTTACACGCCGCCACAAGGTGCGCTACGCTACGCTACATCTACAGCTAGCTACATCGCCGGGTGTCGCAAGTAGCCGTCTGTAGCTCAGCGTACCAGCTTTACACACCGCCACCACAGAGTGATCTGGGAGCAACAAAGGCCGGACGTAAAACAAATAGGCGTGCCACAGACCTGTACGCCGTGCCCAAACCACAACCATTGGCCAACATTACGGAGTTGTGATTGGGCACGACGGAAAGGGCGGATGGGCGAGACGTGCCGTACTAGTGATCGGAGTGTGGCACGGAATAAGCGCTTGTGACATGGCGGAGCATGCGGAATGCATGGAAATCGATGGTAATGGGTCACACTAGAGCGGTGGCCAGTCACATACCCCGTGTGTATCAAAGTAGCGGTCCGGGTCTATGTGTGCGTAGTACAAGTGTTTGCCTTGTCACGCACGATCAGCGCTTGTGACAGCGGCGGGTGCCGATTGCACTGAGGTGCGTTTGTGTGACACACAGTAGCGGCTTACAACACACAGTATGTGCGTTTTCTTTAAAAATTCTATCTGTGTCAACTGTGGCGAAGTATGTGTGAATACAGGCTGAATGGTGTTTAATATATGTGCTCACAGATGTGAATGTAGTGGAACAGCTCCCAAGGCAACATGTCAAAGATCTGTGTGACAGTGTATTAGAAAACACCTGAGAAGAATATGTCCTGCATCAATGTGCTGTGTGCAGGGGACCCTCTGCCTACAACAAAATAAAGGCTCATGTACGCACAATGCCCACAAACACTGTTGGGCAAAATACTTGTAAAAAAACATGGCTAACCACACATATTGTCTGCACAATCCCAGCCAATAGGTGGCTATGACATCCCAGGCCCCCACCCAAACCTGCATCACATTGCCCTCCTCCACCAAGTAATCAGGCTCACACAGATGATTTTGGATCCAACATAAAAATGTTTAATATATTGCATGAATGTTGACCTTGGATTGTGGAAAAAAAATATACAGAAAGTAAAAACAATGTACAATTAAAGAGCATGTGACATTCTTCACCCACATTAAAGGGATCACCAATTTACCACACATTGAAAACTGTGCATCCAAAACATTAAAATGAAAAACATACCTAAACTAACTAACTAACTAAGTAAGTAAGTAATGAAACCTTATGCACATAATGAAACCAAAGATCATGAAAATGGTCAACCAAAAAGAAAAGGGGCGCAGCTAACCTGCTGTCACCTCCATTGAAACCACAAAAGCACCTCCCAGAGCCAGCCACATTATATGGCCTGGTCCTGCCAGCTCACTGCACCAGACCCATTGAAGTAGGAGCAGTAAGCGTCTCTACTGTCCCTGGCCTCCTGCCGAGTGCGGCCATGGCTCTGCGGCTGGAGTGGCACAATCACATGGCCATCATCACGCCAAGACCCTGGACGGAGCTCCCCTGTTGTAGCGTCTGCATGATCTACATAACCTCCTGGCGTGTATGATGCTCTATCCCTACGACGCAGGAAGTTATGCAGCACACAGCAGGCCACCACTACCGCGTCAATAGACTCCGGTTTCATATGTATAGGCGTATGAAAAATCCGGAATCTATTTGCCATTATCCCAAACGCATTTTCAACCACACGGCGGGCCCGGGATAGCCGGTAGTTGAAAATGCGTTTCTCAGAAGTAAGGGCCCTCTGGGGATATGGCCGCAGTAGGTGTTCCTGAAGTGGGAATGCTTCATCCGCCACAAACGTAAAGTTGAGATGTTCGGTCGTGTCCACATTTGAGGGTAAGTTTAGCCCACCACTCCCTAGTAGTGTTGCCAAGGAGCTTCGGGCAAACACCCCCCATCTGAGCGACCAGGCATTCCAACATCCACGTAGAGGAACTCATAGTTGGCATCCACTACAGCCATGAGGATTATACTACAATACCCTTTGTAATTGAAATACAAAGAGCCAGAGTGGCCAGGTTTGGTAATCCTCACGTGCTTACCATCCAATGCCCCGCCACAGTTGGGGAAGTTCCACCGGGTTTCAAAACCTCGGGCTACTTCCAGCCATTCTGCGGCGGTTATAGGCATTTTCATGTAGGCTGGCTGCAGAGCTCTCCAGATGGCCCAACACGTTTCAGGGATCAGGCTGCTCAGCAGGGGCAGGGAGACACATGACAAGTATGTGAGGGATGTCATGGACTGCCCTGTAGCCAGAAACCGCAAAGTGATCGCCAACCGCTCAGCAGCTGATACTGATGGGCGCATTATAGTGTCCTGACGCGCTATCATTGGCCCAACACGCTCCAAAAGGAAGGTGAAACAGTCCTCGGACATACGGAGATAGTTTCGGTAATCATCAGGATTGTTCAGCTCCAGCTCCCGCAACAGCTGCATGTGGCCCCGGGTTTCCCGCCTGAGAAGCCAATCCCGGGTCCACAACCGCCGCTGTCTGCGCCTCATCAACCTTTCATACCGATCCTGAAGCCACATTTGCTCTTCCACCAACGCAAGAGCCACGATAACATTGCGGTCATGGATATTCTGCATCCTCAATATCAGCACCTGTAGATGACAATACACAACATGAGTACATAGAACAATATGTGGCCATGTCAGCAGGTTAAGCAAGCCACACCTCTTATCGATTACACACTATAGTCAAGTGGATGGGATCTCTAGTGTGGGGCCAAAACACATCCCTGAAGCAAGGGACCGCAAACAACCAGTAGTCACCCCAACCAAAATGGAACACGGCGAATGATAGTGGCCTCCTCTACATCAACTTCAATCGGAGGGTCCCAAAGTCACACATCTGCACCTAGGTGAGTTAGAAAAGGACATGTGTCACCAATACTGTTGCTCAAACAGGTCCCAGAATCCATTACACAGACCATAATTTTAATTGATTACAGTTAGGGATGGGCGAATCTACTCGCTAGGACTCGTTACTCGGCGAGTAGTAAGGGACTCGCAGGACTCGGTACTCGGCGAGTTTCCCAGTGATGACTCGCACGAGTCCAATGCAAATCAATATCAATCCTAGTTTTGTCAGAAACGCTGACAAAACTAGGATTGCCATTGTTTGCATTAGACTTGTGCGAGTCATCACTGGCTACTGTGCCAGTGATAGCAGGGAAACTCGCAAATAACTGCTGTTTCTTTGCGAGCCGAGTCCAGCTGTCTTCTCTGTGCAGCTCCAGGGTCCTAGAGCCCGCCTGCTCACAGAGATGTAGCAGTGCTGAGATTATTCTCAGTCTGCTCATTCCCTGTGCATGTAGCAGAGAGGACATCGCGTTTTGGACTACGTCGGACGGAAGAGGATTTTTTTAATTAAAGATGGAGTCCCTAATGGCTTTTTTTTTTATTTCAAATAAAAAATTTTCTCTGTGTTTTTTTAACCCTTTATTGGAGATTCTTAGTGGCTGGGTCAAACGTGGCCTGACATTAAGAATCTCGGGCTTAATACCAGCTTGTATAACAAAGCTGGTATTAACCCCTTTATTACCCAGCGTGCTACCGCCACCAGGGCCGCTGGAAGAGCAGGGTTCAGCGCCAGAGGATGGCGCTTCAATGAACGCGCCATCTTCTGGGGCGGCTGCGGGCTGCAATTTGCAGCGGGGGGTGCCCAGAAAGCTTGGGCATCCCTGCGCTGCGGATTCCAGCCCTCAGCTGCTTAGCTGTACCTGGCTAGACATAGAAATTGCGCGGAGCCCCACGCATTTTTTAAAAATTATTTAATGAATTTCAGAGTCAGAGTCTCAGAGTCAGAGTCAGAATCTCAGAATTTCATGAAATAATTTAAAAAAAATGCGTGGGGCTCCGCGCAATTTCTATGTCTAGCCAGGTACAGCTAAGCAGCTGGGGGCTGGAATCCGCAGCGCAGGGATGCCCAAGCTTTCTGGGCACCCCCCGCTGCAAATTGCAGCCCGCAGCCGCCCCAGAAGATGGCGCGTTCATTGAAGCGCCATCCTCTGGCGCTGAACCCCGCTCTTCCAGCGGCCCTGGTGGCGGTAGCACGCTGAGTAATAAAGGGGTTAATACCAGCTTTGTATTATCAGCTGGCCCTAAGCCCGAAATTTATGGTGGTCACGCCAATATTAGACATGACCGCCATGAATTTCTATTAAATTGTTTTAAAAAAAACACAACACAAAGAAAATTTTTTATTAGAAATAAAAAAAAAAAAAGCCATTAGGGACTCCATCTTTAATTAAAAAAATCCTCTTCCGTCCGACGCAGTCCAAAACGCGATGTCCTCTCTGCTACATCCCCTGTGTATAGATATAGATCTCTATGCACAGGGAATGAGCAGACTGAGAACAATCTCAGCTCTGCTACATCATCTCTGTGCACAGACATTCATGTCTGTACACAGGGATTGAGCAGACTGAGAACAATCTCAGCACTGCTACATCAGGCAGCAGGCAGGCTCTAGGACCCTGGAGCTGGCAGCCAGCACAGAGGAGACAGGACTCTTATCTGTGCGAGTCAGCTATTACTTACAAAGTAAACGAGCAATGCAAATAAATGACAAAACTAGGATTGCTTCAGGCTGAAGCTTCCGAGACACATCTGCGAGTTGTAAATCTCACACTACTCGCTATTACTCGCTTCCCCATTCATTAACATTGGACTCGCTAGACTCGCAACGAGTAGCGAGTCCTGGGCTCGGACTCGCTAGAGTCAAGCGATTCCGAGTAATTTAGGATTCGCCCATCACTAATTACAGTAAAAATGAGAAGAATAACAAATGTTACGTACCCCGATATGGGAGGTTGAGGAAAGGCTACATGAACCAAACAACATTGCACATGAATGCGGATGGTTATACATGGTTTCATATGTTTTGGAAGGTGTCATTTTTAGTACACATCTATGCTATGTCTGGAGCACCACACCTCCAAGACATGTGTGATCCTATTACCGTTGGACCCAGTCTCCATTGGCCACAACCAGTATGCAGAAATCGATCCAGTCGACATGAGTTACACAGTTCTGTCTACAGTCATGCATCCATTCTCCTCTATGATGTCTGGAAACAAACACAGCAATGTATCTCAACAAAAGAGTGAAGCCCCAGGCAAAATGCCTACTCAAAAACCACACCGTACACTATATCGTCCCCAACAATACTAACCCCTATATAGTCCGCAAAAGCAGTCTTCGGCGCTCTCCATTAACATCCACATATGCACCCCCACCCAGCGAAAATTCCATGTGTGTCCACAAATACTTACTTAATAGGTCTGGCCAGCAAGCGTAATGTTTGCCGGAATGCGCAGCTTTTAAAGGGCCGCCAACCTATCACGATTCAGCGATCTCCACCAATTAGCGCAAGTCTAATCCGCACCCAGGTGTCCCATCACGATGTGCGTAATTGTGTCCGGTGTGATTGGTTTAGCGCACTATAAAGCCAGGGCAATGGCCACTGCACCTTGTCCAGACGTCGATGTGCATTGAGCTACTAGTGTCCTGTTTGACTTCTGTTGCTCTGACGGTAAGCCTCTTTAGCGGTTTCCAAGAAAATTTATTGAACGCAGATGTTTCTGGCACAGGCCGCTTAGGCGATGTGTGTATGGGCATGCTTCATGCGGCATGTAATTTTTGTCCTGTGATATTACATATGGCAACGTTATTCTCTGTAGGGCAATAGCCAGGTAGTGCCTTGACTTGTATTGTCTAAATATGGATTGCACCTTTTGATGTTATTTGCGATGGCAACAGATAAAGGTTTTGTTTTTGCTGGTACTTCACATCAACATTTGATGGGTGCCAGAATTTCCCGTTGATTCCAGGGATGTTTGGTACATGTGTTAAAATTGTACTTCCACGTCTGGAGGAACACCAACATGATCATCGGGGTGCACATTACATGTAGTATGTGCAGTGTTGGCACACACACAGCCCTCCTTTCTCATATAGTTAACCTTAACCATTTTGGACAGTGCACAGGTACTAGTTAGCACACAATGTGTTTGGTCACATGTTGGGCTACAGGTATGTACGCACACACCGTGTCAAGGTGTGTTTAAATAGGTCCATTGGGGACTTAAATCATGTATGAAACATCTGTAGGTGGACACCGATATCCGGTGCTTGCTATTTGCGCCATACATGTGTTTGACTTTGTAGCGGTGTGAGATAGTGAAAATGGCCCACTCATGCAAAGTTTCACTCCACAAAATAGCTGCATATATTATCCCTGTTGAAAGTTAATGAGCATGTGTATCATTTTGGCAAGTTTTGAAATGTCGGTATGCCTTGTGTTGTGACTGTCTGTTTTTGGTGTGTTTTGTCATCGGCAGATGCCGAGGGGTACTGTGGAATTGGAGTCCCAGCTTCTCACGGAGTATCAGCGGCATGAGTGTTTGTGGCGCAGCTCGCTGCCTGAATATAAAAATCGGGCAGCGAGGGCCGAGGCCTACAGGTCTCTTGTGGCTCTGGCAAATCGGTTGGAGCCAAGGGTAGGCAAGAGGTGGGACAAGCATATGGTGGCACTCAAGATAAAGAACATGCGGTCGGCGTTCATGCGGGCTCACACTGAGTACCAGCGCCATCGCTCAGGGGCTGGAGCTGAGGAGGTACCATCACCTACCCTAAGGTACTATCCCCTCTTCACCTTCATCCTGGGCGAGGCTCGCCCGCATCGAACGACGACCAACTGCCCCGTTGCTGCGTCCCATGTAGGCCCGGCTGCATCACCATCTGCGCCACAGGAGGTGGGTAATTGTGTGACAGTGGTGGGCCACAATGTTTCCTTCACATGTGTGCTTGTCTAAAACCTTAACACCAACCTTTTTGCCATATTTTCATCCTTGCTGCGGGAAACCTTGGGGTGTCAATCTATCTGCCCTCCTTCCAGGACTTTGAAGACTTTTAAATTCTATGCTTACAGCCGTATTCCAATGTTACATCTTCCACAACATCTTGTTATGTTTAGGTTACTTATGTAAGGGTTTCAAGATAGCAGGTGGTTTGATTTT
Organism: Allobates femoralis; assembly: GCA_033576535.1. Classification (NCBI taxonomy): domain Eukaryota; kingdom Metazoa; phylum Chordata; class Amphibia; order Anura; family Aromobatidae; genus Allobates; species Allobates femoralis. The sequence continues at coordinate 460,942,951 of JARQOC010000005.1, read as the reverse complement.
AAACAGCCACATAGTACCATGTAGTAAATGGTGCTGCCACACATGTGTGTTGGCTTTGGTGCCAGTGGGTTATAGGTAGTTGACTGTGGGGTGGATTCTCATCATAATAGGAGTCCAAATGGAAAGGTGGCCAATATGTGTCATTGGGCAGCACAGCCCCCAGTATCAAGGTGTTGTGGTGACATGTACTAATTGGGTTATGGCTCCGTGACTAACACCTAATTCTGTATTGATCTGAGTTTCTGGAATGGTCGAGGTGAGTGTACAGGAGAAGTACTGGTGCTGTGGTATTGAACCTTTGGTGCTTTACTGTGTTTTTCCTCATTTTCCATCTTGGTTGGTGGCCTTGGTGTGTGTGGGAGTGGTATCTAGAGTCCTGTTGTCAATGTATTGAGTTGATATTGCCTTCACTAATGAGGTTTTTTTTTCTCCACCCACAGGCCCCAGAAGAGGACGGCTCCATTGCGGAGCAATCTGTCGCTGATGATGCTCAGCCAATGACATCTGGGGCTGAGCAGGAGGGCGGGGCGAGTGATGTGGGTCCAGGCCCAGGTCCCAGCTCCGGGATCCGTCACCGCTGACGTCCAGCACCACCAGAGACGGAGCTGGGCACTTGGGCCCGACGCGTGCTGTTGAGCGAACAGCGGACCCACATCGACAGCACCGCCCTCTACATGAGCGACAGGTTGCGAGGGATGGAGCCGCTCCAAAAAAAGATCCTTCTGAGGGTCTTCAACAATGCCGCTGATGCTGCCGATGATGGGGCCCTTCAATGGGGATGCCACGTCCCCCCCCCATGCAACACCACTTATGGCCCCTTTCCCCAGCTGCCCCATCTCGGCCCGTGAGAAGACCGTCCCCGCCACAGTCACCCCATCCCCCCCAAACACGTCGTCGTAGAACTAGACGTTCTCGGGCAGGTCGGGGCTGCCCTGAGAGGAGGGGGGAGCTGGCATTGTCAGAGCCGACAGAGGATGAAGAAGTTGGACACTAGTAGCCAATGCACAGAATTGGCAGTCTGGACTTTTCCTTGTGGAGGAAAATGCTTTTTTTTTTTAGTTTTTTTTTGTTGAAAAAAAAAAACGTGTTGGCAGATTTGCTGCATAAGCTTTGTTGACTTTTTTTTCACATTCTGATGAGATTAAATTTTTAATGTGACACAATTGTGTATTTCTTTTGGGTTATGGTTTTTGGGGGTCAACGTGGGAGAATGGTGGTGGTCCCAATATAGGTTGGCCAAAGCCACACAATATGGCCCAATCCCCTCAGAGCAGGACGACCATAGGTTCCTTTGTGATGTGGTTGCACTTTGACAAAGAGGTGTGGTAATGTGGGTGACATAGTTACCTGATGGACATGTTTCAGCGCCACATATAATTGTTGTGACATGAAGGAGCCTAATAAAAAGTTTCCCAGACATTTTATTTGCAACATACATGTGTGACAGACATTTGCCACAATACACAGAATGTTGTTTCCAGATAGGGCTAGCCAGTTCACACTCGTGATGGTCCCAATGTGGGCCAGGATAGGTAAAGAAGGCAAAGGGCTAGCCAGTTCACACTCGTGATGGTCCCAATGTGGGCCAGGATAGGTAAAGAAGGCAAAGGGCTAGCCAGTTCACACTCGTGATGGTCCCAATGTGGGACACTATAAGAAAAGAGCCCAACGGGGGCAAAAAAAAAAAAACCATTATCACATTTTCAAGGCAACAAGCCAACGTGTGAAAATTTTAGGGTCCAACTGGGACAACAGTTTTTGGGGCCATGTTTGGCCAGGATAAAATGCATCCATCAAATTCATGGGTGTGATCCATGTTCTGGCCGTAGGGCCGCCAGCATTTGACCCAGCCGGCCAAGGTCCTGCAGCCCATGCTGTAGAGCCCTGGTCATGCGGGCGACAAGTGCCTGATGGGCCAGGATGAATTCCTCCATGGTAGGGGCACCTGTATTGGGAGTAAACACACACTTTAGTACACAGCAGTCGCTGCTGATGGCTAGTCAGGACTGCCCAAACCATCCACTTACCCTGTTCCTGCAACTCCACATCACCATCAGACGGGGAGAGAGATGGGGTCAAGCTCCATCCAGATGCACCCGCACGTTCACCATCTGCAGAAATGGTTAAACAACATTCTTAACTTTGTTTAGAGAAATCTTGTTGGGCAAGATGAAATTTAAGGAACAGTGTGCAGGGTGTCTGTGGCAACATAACACACTTACCACCATAGTCACTGTGTGGGGACATGGTCACCCCAGGATTCCACACTGAGCTGGAGACAGTGGGAGGTGGTGTTACTCCCGGGCTGGGGCTCCGTGGCCACATTACGTGGTTTAGGGGCAAAAGTGGTCCTGGGCTACGGGGCAAACCGTCCTCTGGCCCGGCAGGTGCTTCCAGCTCCTCGCCCTCCTGTGGGGAGGTGATGTCGTCCTCCTCCAGCCAAGCAGATGGGGACAGCTGGTCACACTCCAGCGGGCTGGCAGGTGCTGACTGCTCCTCCAGGTCCTCTGTCCCGGTAGGTGAGGGCAGGTCTGGCTCCTGAGGCCCTGGGGAAGGTGTTGAGCTTGGGGCCAAGGGTGCCACTTCAGCCTGATGTGGCGGTGTTGTGGATGGGCCACCTGGGGGTGGGGCATGGGGCCCTTCATCAGATGACGAATCGGCATCTATTTTGAAATTTTAAAACAAAACACGTTATAATATCGTACCTACACATTGTTCTCCTACAAATAGCTTGTGTGGCTATGTTTTTGACGGCTAAGGCTGGGGTCACACACACAGATATCTGGGCAGATATTGTTCACAGATCTCTGGTTGCAGTGAAATTATGGACACATTGTTCCATTTTGTGGCTGTGTACAAATGGAGCAATCTGTCCATGATTTCACTGCAAACAGAGATCTGCCAACAATATCTGGCCAGAGATCTGTGTGTGTGACCCCAGCCTTACTTAGCATCAACCAGGTGATGCTGGATGCATACACTCATGTTGTATGCATGTACTGTGCGTGTGAGACATTTTTAGGGCTGACTGGATGACCACAACACTGTGAGGATGTGTTTGATTGTGTAGGCCACACTGTCCCTTGTCATATGTTTCCATCCATTTTTGTGTATTTTGGGACATGCACATGTGGCGGTGTGTTTTGGCCCAACAATTACTCACCACGCAGCCTGGCAATCCTGGCACGGATGTCCAGTATGCGACCCGGGCACTTGTGCTTTAAGTCAGCGATCTTCTTTTGGATCGCTTTGACTGTCCTCTCTACCCCCAGTTGGCAGATTAGGGACCGCTGGATCCGCCAGACGGTACGCCGATTGCGCAGCCTGGGGTGCCGGTGGTGATGGTGGCCCCAATAGTCCTGACGGTCACACTGATCAATCAGGATGATCAGCTCCGCCATCCCCCACGTTGCAGCGCGGTGAACGGCTGCCATGACTGCTATGGTGTGTGCAGAGGCGGGGCTGGCACCTTGCAGGCAGAGTGAAAATGAAACCAACGTCATGACGTCATTACGGCCGCTGTCGGGGTGACGCACCTTTTTAAGTAGCCCAACGCGCAGTGACACGGCCGACACACTTATGCGGCACCTACTACAGAAGACCCACAGTGCAGTGCGTACGACACGCCTATGATCTGTGTGCTGAGTAATAACTTTCGATGTGGTATGGGTTTGTGTGCATCTGTGTGCGCGCTGCGCGCAGTGCCACACACGGAACACTTCTACGGCAGCTGCTGTACAATAAGCCAGAGCGGTACGTAACACACACTTGTGCGCTGTGTACAGCATTATTCGTTATCATGTGTTGAGAGAGTGTGCACACTATGAAGATCATGAGCCATTTGCTAATTTTCTTTCGTCAAGTCTGTGTCCGCGTAATTGTACTAATATATGATCGTGCATACGGCGCGTATGTGTAGTGCTGAAGGGACAGCTCATCCAAGATGGAGGGCTGTGAGGCAAGGGCCAATCGTAACGCAGCATCTTCCACCAATGATCGCAGATGGGGCGCGGTAACACGGAGCCTGGGTCACGCCTTAGCTACATTGCAGCTACATGGCCGGGTGTCGACAGTTCCCTTCTGTGGGTTCTTTACACGCCGAGACAGCTCGCTACAATCGGCGATGTAGCCATCTGTTTATGGGCAGTGTACGGATACAGATGTATCTGTAGCCGGCTGTGTCGTCCCGTCTTCAGACGCCGCTACTACGGGCGATATTGGCGCGACAAGCCACATTTGTAGCCTGTAGCGGGTTGTATGCATCCTGTTGTAGCGGCGTGTAAAGGTACCTTCAGAGATATCGTAGGCAACGCAACTAGGATGTTGAAAGCAACTTTCGTTCGCTGTGTGATGAGCAACCCAGCGAGCAATCCTTAACAATGTAGTGAATAGGGGAAGTTGCTTTCAACATCGCTATTGTGGTGTCACACAGAGCGATACTAGCAGATCGCCTGAGCTATATCACCAGGTTTCAGAACATGTTCATGAACCTGGCAACTCCGCGGAAGCAATTTATCGCCATTGAATCCCCCTTCAAATGTTGCAACGCACTAGCGATGTCAACGGCATCAGCGATGCCTACGTCACTTTTGGGCGATGTTGTCGGCAACATTGCCTCGTGTAAAGGTACCTTACGGTATATATGGTCATTGCTCTACTAAGATATCATAGAAATTCAGAAATGTAATTATGCTGCACTATTTACAGAATAGCTGCTCAATTACATTATACGTACAAGGCAATAGCAAAATCTCTTCAATCCCATCTTCGCTTGATAGAGGCTCTTTGGCAGAAATCTTGCTTTGTACTATACAGTATATGTAACTTGTCGAAGTTCTCTTGTAATAATATATTAGAACTACAAATATCTGTTAACATCATTTCTGAATTCAAGCAGTTGCTAGGGAACTTAGAGAGATCCGTAAGAACATCACAATGATTCCCTCTGCACAGTGGGCTTGAAGCATGTAGAGAAGACATTATCTGCACCTTCTCTCTACATCTTTGTATCTAAAAGTGATCTAATGAGCTGTAACTAAACTCATGGGGATGGCAGGTAACACATATATAATGTATTCTTTATTCACCTATATCCCCAAAGAATACATCTATATCCCCAAATACAACTACTTTAAGAAATAAAAAGGCCTCAAGCTTATGGCCTGATTCCTACGTCAGTATTTTTGCATCAATGTTTGGTATGTGCACACGTTGAGTATTTGGTTGCAGAAATTTCTGCACCAAATCTGCATTCAATGGCCGAAAAACACACTGAAAAAATGGTATACATTTTAAGTATGTTTTCCATGCATATTTCAGTGTGTTTTTATTGCCTGACTTTTTCAACTATCATGAAAATAAAGAATTCATGGTTGGGGTGAGAGCGGGAGAGAAAGAATGAGAGTTGCCTTGTCCACACACCTGCGCTGTCAGTATTTAGTGCTTCTGCGCTAAATATTTAGATTTTGTGAGAGAAGAGCAGGTGCATGTGTGCGGGCGCTTTCTGCAGATGCTGTCCCTGGTTACCCGATGTGTATCGTGGTAACCAGTTCATACAGCAGGCTGCCTAGTGACTGCTTATCCCGATACACATCGGGTAACCAGGGACAGCGTCTGCAGAAAGTGCCCGCACACACGCACCTGCGCTTCTCTCACAAAATCAAAGTATTTAGAGCAGAACCGCTCAATACTGACAGTGCAGGTGTGTGGACAAGGCCATAGAGAGAGAGAGAGAGAGAGAGACAGACAGAAAGAGAGAAAGAGAAGGTTTTATATCTCGGGTACTCTAGCTGTGTCATATAGTACAAAAATTAAGCAATTACTATGCACAGTTAAATTAGAGAGTTAATTTTTAAGGGCTCAGACACACTCATCAGTTTCACTGAGGAGACTCTTAAAGGGCTGAAGCAGTGACCCTGAACGGCTTCTCCCTATCTGGATGGGACTGTCGGCTGCTTGTGTTTTGTGCAGCTCCAGACTCCCCATCCAGAGAGGGAGAGACCGTTCAGGGTCACTGCTCCAGCCCTTTCAGAGTCTCCTCAGTGAAACTCTGATGTAACTAGGAAAGTGTGTCCAAGCCCTAAGGTAACTTTTATTTATTGGTCAAACTACCTTGAACTGTAGCATGGAAAAGAAAAATATTATTTTAAACCATTTTTATCTAAAAAATAAATAGACCTTCAAAATCAGTGCCTAATTTCTTCTGTACAAAAATAAGAAAAAAAAAAATATAATACCTATAGAATTCCATTATTTCAAAAGTTAAGATTTGTTTCTGTATATGAAATCATTAAACATCCCTCATAATAAAAGGATAATATAAATATTTAAATTATTGGTCCTGGGTTCAATTTGCACCAAGGACACTAAGGACAACATCTGCAAGGAGTTTGTATGTTCTCCCCGTGTTTGCGTGGGTTTCCTCCGGGCACTCCGGTTTCCTCCCACATTGTAAAGACATACTGATAGGATGTTTAGATTGTGAGCTCCAAGAGAGACAGCATTTCTTATGTATGTAAAGTGCTATGGAATTAATAGTGCTATATAAATGAATAAATATTATATTATTATTATTATTATTATTATTATTATTATTATTATTATATTATTTATTAATTATTTAAAATTTGCATTGCAAACTGGTTGGCTATTTTCACACCTTCAGCGAGGCATTCTTCAGGGCCTCCATTGCAGAGTTTTTCCTATTTGATGACCAATATGTTGCTGGTGGTGGGGTGAGATCTGCCAGGCACTTGTGGCATTCATCATTCAATAAATCTGGTATTGTCTTTGGTGTCCATGAGTAATGCAGATATGCAGTAGTGCATAGTCATATATGCATAGTGCATATCTACACTATGCAGATATGAACAGACAGTAAATAGTAAATGATAAAAATACTCCTAGGGTATAATCAGCACTGAGGACCCACCAAACTCCAAATCCAAATCCTGCTGCAAAATATAGCAAATATTCCCCTTATTTGGTGGCTAAGGAATTTAATTAAAGACAAAAATAATCTGTGCTAGAAATGGAGTAATACCTGTGCCTTTATTCATTTAATTTAATTAGACGAACAACGAAACATAGATTACACAGCATAGATATATTTAAGATTTAAATAGTAAATAAATAACATGTGCTGATCAATATATCTGTTGCCCCAGCTGGTGACTGTCAGATCTAGATGTTGAATTTATATACCGTATATACTCGTGTATAAGCCGACCCGTGTATAAGCCGACCCCCCTACTTTTGCCCCCCAAAACTGGGAAAACTTATTGACTCGCGTATAAGCCGAGGGTGGACTCCAGCACAGGTATACAACCCCCAGCAGTGAGGTATACAGCAGCCTCCCCAATGGTAGTATACAGCAGCAGCCCCAGTGGTATATACAGCAGCAGCCCCAGTGGTAGTATACAGCAGCCCCAGAGGTATATGCAGCCCCAGAGGTATATGCAGCCCCAGAGGTATATACAGCCCCAGAGGTATATGCAGCCCCATATGCAGCCCCAGAGGTATATGCAGCCCCAGAGGTATATACAGCCCCAGAGGTATATGCATCCCCATATGCAGCCCCAGAGGTATATGCATCCCCATATGCAGCCCCAGAGGTATATACAGCCCCAGAGGTATATGCAGCCCCAGAGGTATATGCAGCCCCATATGCAGCCCCAGAGGTATATACAGCCCCATATGCAGCCCCAGGAGGTATATGCAGCCCCATATGCAGCCCCAGAGGTATATACAGCCCCATATACAGCCCCAGGTGGTATATACAGCCCCATATGCAGCCCCAGGAGGTATATGCAGCCCCAGAGGTATATGTAGCCCCCCCATCTATATACAGGCCCCCCCCGCCACAATCCTGTAAAGGAAGAGATTAGTATACTTATCCCTCCGCTGTCCCGCCGCCGCCATCACGCTCCTCCATCTTCATCCAGCGTCTTTCATCTTCTTTCAGCTTCCTCCTCTGTCGCGCCGGCAATGACGTCATTGCCTGCGACCATCGGAGGAAGCCGGAAGAAGACGGAAGACGCTGGATGAAGATGGAGGAGCGGCAGCGGGACAGCGGAGGGATAAGTATACTAATCTCTTCCTTTACAGGATTGCGGCGGGGGGGCCTGTATATAGATGGGGGCACTGTATACTGTATACATTGTATACAGTATACAGTGACTCGCGTATAAGCCGAGGGGGTAACTCTTCATCCCAATTTCTGGGCTGAAAAACTCGGCTTATACGCGAGTATATACGGTAATCAAAATTATTGAGTCTAAAAGTATGCATTAAAATGACTGCTTCATTAAAAATCCAATAATCTCAGTAACAAGACAGAGCTTTTTGCCTTCGAATAATGGACCCTATAGATGGAGACACTGGAGCTGGGGGAGGCTAAACTTGACAAAGAAAGCCGGAGCTTTCTAAAAGTAGGGTCGGTCACTAAGCTCAGCCAGTTCATTCAGATCACTTTCTAAGGACATGCCTCCAAAGCATTTAAGTTCGTCCTGTCGTCATCATGCGATCTGGAAAATCTCCATAGATCCAGCATCAGCTTGTCATATCCTGCAACCTAAAGCACAACTACATCATATCAAGTCAATGTGGAGCTCACACACAGACAAATCAATAAGGTGGGATTTCATCTACCGGAGGTCCCGCTGCACAAGAGTATCTGTAAAAGAGTCGAGCTGAAACGAAACAGCTGTTATCCTGATACTATGCTGTGCTTGTCCACCTGCCACCACATGTAATTT
>JARQOC010000005.1:460892567-460934095 GCA_033576535.1 Allobates femoralis | reverse complement strand
TTTTTCTTGATAAATCTTCAAAATGTGCCATTTGTTTTTTTAATAATAAAGTTTCTTTTTGAAGAGAGGAATAAGAATTAGCCATATCCCTTTGATCTTTTACAATGCTTGTTAATTCAGATTCGACTTTATCCATTTTAGCATTGGAAATTGAAACATAATAAGATATCACCAAAATTTGGAGCTGCATAGCTTTTTATATTGACTCATTTCAAATATAATGTTTTTAACAAATACCTCTTAAGCTGGGTTGCAGGGAGTATTAGCGTTAATTCTATTATTTGTCCCATTGTTATACTGTGTATGGTTTGTATTAATATTGGTATTATCTGAGTCCGAAGAATTGCTGTTCATATAAGAGTCACTTAGAGGGATCAGGGGCACTTATGAGACTCTAGTACAGCATCACAAATTCTCTTTTGAGTGAGAAACTATTATTAGTATGGTAAGATCCTGTAAAAGAGTTTCCATCATTGTTATTTAGAGTATTAACCTTCTCAGACATCAGAGATTTGTCTTCATAGTTGTCTCCATAGTAGGTGGTCCCTTCCCCATTAATGATGAATTTGCTAGAAAGGAAAGAAGCGCAAATAGGGTCTTATCTTTTTTATACGATGAGGCTAACTGAAAGTTTTGTGCTCACCCGGGAAGGTTGTGTAGCACACAACCAGCTTGAAGGCAGGTATCAATAGCTGCTGCAGGGTCCACACTCATACGATCAACGTGGCTTCCAAATTCAAAAAGGACTTGTGTGTCACGACCCGTGCTGCTTACATTAAGGCAATCAGACAGTGATCATCATCACAAGATTCTCCTTTTATTCCTCCTACACGTTGCAGAGCCAGTCCCGACTCCTTCCTCGGGGAGTAGTGATGATAACTACTCCCTGAGGAAGGAGTCGGGACTGGCTCTGAAATGCGTAGAAGGAATAAAAGGAGAATCTTATGATGATGATCACTGTCTGATTGCCTTAATGTAAGCAGCGCGGGTCGTGACACACAAGTCCTTTTTGAATTTGGAAGCCATCTTCCCCATTAATAGCCTGAACATGTGTAAAGGATTTTATAAGGGCACAAGAACTGTGGGGAGCAATAGAGCCAATGTTGTGCTGAGTAGCTGTATCAGTGCTTTCTTGAATAAAGCCATTCCCTATGGAAATAAATGTATTTGAAAGAGCTGACAGTCTATTAGAATTAGGTACACTGGAAAAATCCTGAGGTGATCTTATGTCATGATTAGTTATAGGTGTGAAACTGTCAGCTGTCACAGTTACATCATAAAGAGAGACCTGTGGGGATGGCAGTGAGTGACAGGAGGGAGAGTGTTTGATCTCATTCTTCAGCTTGTTAAGCATGTCAGACTTTAGGAATGCCTCACTATACTTAACCCCGCTGTGGTATCTCCTCATACCAATAGATCTGTTATTTACTGAGACACCTGGGAGGGCACAAGGGCTATAGGAGCTGAAAAAACCTGCACTGCAGTGAGATTCAGCATGAATGCTGCCCTATGGAAAGTCACTCTGTGCAGGACTTGCAGAGTAAGTAGAAGCTGTCAAATATTTAGGAGCAGGTTTAGTGAAGGGGATATTGGGGATCAGGGGCGGACTGGCCCAGGTGGCAGGGGGGCAAGTGCCCCCCAGGCTGCTGGTTTTGCCCTAATTTAGGGCTGTCCCTTTTAAGAAATGGGCCGGCCGGTCTCGGTCTGCGGCCGCAGCTGCAGGGTCATGCCGCCACCCAGGTTAAGTTCAGCCAGCCAGTCCCTGTTGGGGATCCAACATTCCCCTTAGGCTGAAGGCACACTGATCCCTCCAAAACGGCGCATTTTTGAAGCGCAATACTGATGCGAGTTTGATGCTTGTAGTAGTGCTAGTGCGGTGCTAGTGGGGTGCTAGTGGGGTGCTAGTGTGGTGCTAGTGTGGTGCTAGTGGGGTGCTAGTGAGATTTTTTCATTCCTACTGCGATCCGACAGACTAGCACCTTCTCCTGGTGTCAAGACTGCACTGATTTGCTGCCACTTATTTGTCAATCAATGGGGTCACTTGTGGGGGAGCTCCAATGTTGAGGCACACAGGGGCTCACCAAACGCGACATTGTGTCAGCTAACAATTTGAGCTGATTTCCTTTCAAATTGTTAGCGGACACCATGTCGCATTTGGAGAACCCCTGTGTGCCTCAGCATTGGAGCTCCACCACAAGTGACCCCATTTTGGAAACTAGACCCCCCAAGGAACAAATCTAGATGCATAATGAGCACTTTGAAGCCCCAGGTGCTTCACAAATTGATCCGTAAAAATGAGAAAAATATTTTTCTTCCACAAAAATCTTATTTTTTTATTTTTACGGATCAAATTGTGAAGCACCTGGGGCTTCAAAGTGCTCATTATGCATCTAGATTTGTTCCTTGGGGGTCTAGTTTCCAAAATGGGGTCACTTGTGTGGGAGATCCAGTGCTGAGGCACACAGGGGCACTCCATACGCGACATGGTGTCCGCTAACAATTGGAATTGTTAGCGGACACCATGTCGCGTATGGAGAGCCCCTGTGTGCCTCAACATTCAAGCTCCCCCACAAGTGACCCCATTTTGGAAACTAGACCCCCAAGGAACAAATCCAGATGCATAATGGGGTCACTTGTGGGGGAGCTCCAATGTTTAGGCACACAGGGGCTCTCCATATGCAACATGGTGTCCGCTAATAATTGTTAACGGACACCATGTCGTGCATGGAGAGCCCCTGTGTGCAACCAGCATTGCCACCAGCGCAAGGGCAACTGGAAGAGTTGGGGTACAGCACCAGAAAATGGCACCTCCAATGAATGCGCTATTTTCTGAGGTGGCTGTGGGTTGCAATTTGCAGCGTGAGGGGCCCACAACATTTGGATCTCTCCATGATGAGGATTGCAGCCCCCAACTGCCAAGTTGTACCTGGCTGGCAACCAAAAATATGGCAAAGCTCCATGTCATTTTATTGGTAGAAGTAATTAAAAAAAATGACGTGGGGCTTCGCCATATTTTTGGTCCAGCCAGGTACAACTTGGCAGCTACAGACTGCCACCAACCCCCAGCTGCCTTGTTGTACCTTGCTGGCAACCAAAAATACAGCGAAGCCCATTTTTTTATTTCTAGAACAAATTCTAGAAAAAAAAAATGACGTGGGGCTCCGCCATATTTTTGGTCCAGCCAGGTACAACTAGACAGCTGGGGGCTGGAACCCGCAGCATGGAGAGGCCCAAGCGTTCTGGGCCCCCCCATGCTGCGAATTGCAGCCCGCAGCCACCCCAGAAAATGGCGCATTCATTGAAGCGCCATTTTCTGGCACTGTACCCATGCTCTTCCAGTTGCCCTGGTGCCGGTGGCAAACTGGGTAATAAAGGGGTTAATGCCAGCTTTTTATTGGCAGCTGGCACTAAGCCCGAGATTCATAATATTGGGCCAATGTTAGACCCGCCATTAGGAATCTCTGGTAAGTAGTCAATAAATACACACAGAGTAAAATATTTTTATTTGGAAAAAAAAACAAACGAAATTCAGACTCCATCTTTATTAGAAAGATCCGACGTAGTCCATAACGAAGGTCCCGCGACGCTCGATCGCCTCCGACGTAGTCCACAACGAAGGTCCCACGATGCTCGATCGCCTCTGCTCCAGAGATTGCAGCAAGGGATCAAGTGTCCTCTTCCTACAGTCTCTGGGGTCAGAGTTATGGTGCACTGTATGGCAATGATCTGTCATACAGTGCACCATGACTATGATCCCTGAGACTAGAAGAGGACACTTGATACCTTGTTGCATCCATCCATCCATTATTCACGCATGTACACATTCATTCGTGCACACATCCACACATGCAGTCACACATACGCACACATCCATACATGCACCCACACATCCACGCACCCACTAACCCACGCATCCACTAACCCACGCACCCACACATTCACGTACCCACACATCCACGTACCCACACATCCACGTACCCACACATCCACTAACCCACGCACCCACACATCCACGCACCCACGCATCCACTAACCCACGCATCCACTAACCCACGCATCCACTAACCCACGCATCCACTAACCCACGCATCCACTAACCCACGCATCCATGTACCCACGCACCCACACATCCACGCACCCACACATCCACTAACCCACGCATCCACTAACACACGAACCCACACATCCACTAATTCACGCACCCACACATCCACGCACCCACACATCCATTAACCCACGCATCCACTAACCCACGCACCCACACATCCACTAACCCACGCACCCACACATCCACGCACCCACACATCCACGCACCCACACATCCACTAACCCACGCATCCACTAACACACGAACCCACACATCCACGCACCCACACATCCATTAACCCACGCATCCACTAACCCACGCACCCACACATCCACTAACCCACGCACCCACACATCCACGCACCCACACATCCACGCACCCACACCCACGCATCCACACATCCACGCACCCACACACCCACACATCCATCCATGAACCCACTCACTCAATCATTAATTCATTCATTCGGTACTTACCTCTGGGCGGAGCAGCACTGGAGGAGGGGCATTCCAGCAAGGAGAGGAGGCAGAGCGGAAGCTACACCGGCGGGATCGAGGAGCGGTAAGATTGGACACGGGGATCGGGGTGAACGGCAGGGACAGGTGGGGGCCATCCAGGGGATGGGGAGGGCGTCCGCCCCCGCCGCCAGCAGCGCGGCGGGTGAAGCCGCAAACACACCCGGCAACGGGGTGGGGGGCAGTGACAGGTGGGGGACGTTTGGAGAAGGGGGAGGTCTGAGAAGGGGGAGGGCATCCGCCCCCGCCGCCAGCAGCGCGGCACGTGAACAGACCCGGCATCGGGGGTGGGGGGCAGTGACAGGTGGGGGCCATCTAGAGAAGGGGGAGGCCTGAGGAGGGGGAGGGCATCCGCCCCCACCACCAGCAGCGCGGCGGGTGAAGCCGCACACAGATCCCGGCTGTCGCAGAGATCACAGCCGGGATCACAGCCTCAGTACCGACGGGAGGCTCTGCGCAGCTTGCGGGCTTTGGCTCCCGGTGGTCTGCCATGTGTGCCAGAAGTGTGGTTTTTCATGTGCGAGACTCGCACTATTCATTGCACGGTGCGTTTTTTTAACGCACCCATTGATTTCTATTGATGGCTCATGCGTACAACTCGCATGCAGTTGCAGCATGCCGCGACTGAAACTCGCTTTGCGAGTTCAGTGCTTAATATGCGCACCGGTGTGCCCGACATTATGGAAAATCACTTGTCCTAGTGCAATGCGAGTTTATCTCGCATTGCACTCGTGCGAGGCACTGGGATCATGTCGGATGATGTGCCTTCAGCCTTAGGTGAAGATTGGAAGCTGTCATAGAAGGGGTGTCTTCAGCTCCCCCAGTGTGTGAGAAGAGGCTTTGAAGTCTTTGTGTGTGTTATAGGACTTACCAGGCTTCAGTGCTTCTTTTTTAATGTTGTTCCCATTGTGGATACCTCTCACCTTGTTAGTGGGAACATGAGGAAGGGTTTTATGTGGGGCACTTGAGCTGTCAAGACCAATGTCTCCTGTGTTGCAGTGATTGCTGTTGTTGGCATTTAAATGTTTGGTGACACTGTTTGCTGGAGACTAGGTCCATACTCTGATATGTACTGTAGGGGTTTTGGCTACAGCAGCAGAGTTGCCGGTTGTGCCAAGATAGTTGTCCAAAATAGAATTAGAATTGCCAGGTAGTGTTGCTGAAGCAGAGGAAGCAGTCTTGCCCACAGCTTTTAGTTTCACTTTCAATGTAGAAGAGGCAGCATTGCCTGCATTTCCTGGCCGTTTCCTTATTGAGCCAAAAGGAGCTTGAGTAACCTTTGTAGAGGTGGAATTTCTTCTGGAAAGGGATCCAGTCATGATCCTGATGTCTTCTAAGTCCCAGTCAGTTGATGTTTTCCACTATAGGTGCTTAAATAGTCACTTTTTAGGGGTAGGAAACAAAGCTCTTCCAAAGCACGTCTGCTGCCTTCCCCAGCAAACCTCAGTGTTCATTTTAGGACATGGTCATATATCAAAGTCAAACATCAGAAATACTCTGTCTGATACCTGATAATTGATTCTAATAAATGATTTTGACAAATAATTTTGATAGATTATTTCAATAAATGTTAAATAATTTTGATAAATTATTTTGATAATTGATAAAGGATTTTGATAAATGATTCACTTGACTCGTTTCACCCATCAATCAAATCAATCTAAATCATTCTTGCAAACACTGAAATCCAGCATATTTAATCTCTTAAACAAAGAAAATCACTTCTTAGTATCGCCTAACCCAATGGTAAAGCTTCTATTTATGGAAGGGAGAGTTCTGAGTAAAAAAACTGTATTTGACTTTTTTTAAATAAATTATTCTAATTACTACACAACTTCCAGTCATGTTTCCCTTTTAATATCTGACATTCTGATTATCATCCTGATGTGTAAACACAATGAGTTTAAGGCATGCTGTGTATTTACATGGTAAATCACATAATCAAAGGTAATTCGGTGGGAGGCAGTAATTTGCTATATGTCTATTTCCAAATGTTTGTACATTTTCAAAATTTCTTATGAAAGGCTCTAATCAAATCATTTTATAGAAAAATGTTGTTTGCATCCACCCAAGAACTGGCTGCAAAGAAATCCCTTTCAAGAATCACTTTAAGCCTGTGGAATAATAAGGCTTCTGTCTATAGAATCGGGTTTGGTGGATTCAAATGCCGCATTTGAACAATTTTTATATTTTACATAGTTTTGGTTGGAAAGGGTAATAATAATACATGAAAAAAAATTTAAGCTATTCATCACTGGGATTTGAACCCTAAATTGTCCGTCTACAAGCATATACAGTAATCACTACAGTATACACTCAATCATGGAATATGACTTCCAATACATACATGTGTCTGAAACTCATTTGGACCTTCATACTGTCACCCTCCAAACCAAATTGAAATGATGTCTGACTTTGATGGTTGATTCTGACACTTGACTATGATACTTAACTCCTGTCAAACATCAGAGTGAAAATAATTTTTGCACACACAGAGTCTGCATGTTTAATCTCTTAGCCAAAGAAAATCACCTCTTACTCTCATCTAACTCACTGGTACAATGGTAAAGCTTGTGTCCATTGAAGGGAGAGTTCGGTTCAAAACCTGTATTTGACATTTTTTTCATAAGTGATGCTGGTTAATAGACAACCTCCAGTCATGTTTCACTTTTAATATCTGAAGTTCTGATGTGTTAAAAAAAAGACTTGCAAGTTTTGAACCCAGAACTCTCCCTTCCATAGACCAAGGTTTTTCTATTCTACCATTCGGTTAGTTGGTGTGAAGAAGGGAATTTGTTTGCCTAAAAGATTAAACATGCAAACTTTCAGTATGTGCAAAATCAAATTGATTCTGATGTGTCAAACAAGTCAAGTAAATCATTTATAGAAATCCTGTATCAAAATCATTTATCATTTATAAAAATCATTTCTCAAAATCATATCTCAAAGTCAGTTATCATTTATCAAAATAGTTTAGCAAAATCCTGTATCTTTTATCAAAATAATCTATAAAAATCATTTATCAAAATAATTTGCTATTCATCAAAATCCTTAATCAAAATCATTCGTCAAAATCATTTATCAGAATCATTTATCAAGTATCAGACAAATAACGTTTGATGTTTGACTTTAATATATGACCATGGACACTATATAGTTGAAATGGTCACGTTGCAGTGTGTTTGCAAAAATAAAATACAATGCTAATATACTCTGCACAAAAAATAAAGAGAACACTTAAATAACACAATTTAAATCTAAGTTAATCATACTTCTTTCTAGTTATGAAGCAACACTGTTGTGCAAATGGAGCAGACAACAGTAGAAATGATAGGCAATTAGCAAGATACCCTTATAAAAAAGTGATTCTACAGGTTGTGACCACATACAATTTCTCTGTTCCCATCCTTTATGGCTATTTTTTGGTAACTTTTGCATGTTGTCATTGCTCTCATCCCTAGCATGACGTAGTGTCTACAACCCTCTAAAGTTGTTCAGGTAGTGCAGCTCATTCAGGATGGTGTCGTGCCCAGGGCCGGGTACTCGGGTTTCAGGCGCGAGGTCCGGGGGATCACTGGTGGCGATGCCTGAGCCCGTGACCTGGGGGGGACAACTAATGGGGGGTAAATTGAAGGTGATGAGGTAAAAGTTATTTTGTAATGCCACCTGTAGTACCTGGTGAAGGGTCACCAGTGCCGCCACAGTCCTCCGGAGGGTGTTATGTATTGTGGCTAGGTGGTATAGCTTTCTCCTGGTAAAGCTGGTCCTCCAGGGCAGCGTTGAGTAGAAGTAGAGAGATTCAATGTTGGTACCTCTCCCAGGTACTTTACTGGACACTAGCATCTACTGATACAGCGTTCACAGTTCGGTACAGATGTATAACAGGTAACCTTCCGGGTGGCTGTAAGTGGATGCAAAGCAGTATGGGGGTACCCGTGGTATACCATAGTTGACGAACCTGTGTCCTGTGATCCCTGCCTGGGATAAGTCTTTTCCCTGTTCCCTCGAGGTAATCCTGGGGCTCCACTCCTTCCCTTCTGCCTTTCCAACTTCATGGATGAGTTTAGGTTCACACTTGAGCACATGTGACAGACATGACAAAGATTCGAAATTCATGGGCAATGTCCTGCTGCCTGCAGCATCCTCCAGCATAATTGGTTTGGCAGTGGGATAGTAAAGGTGTGGGGAGGCATTTCTTTGGAGGGCCACACAGTGCTGCATTTGCTAACTAGAGGTACATTGACTGCTATTAGGTACCGGAGTGAGATCCTCAAGCCCAATGTGAGACCATATGCAGGTGCAGTGGGCCCTAGGTTCCTTTTGATGCATGACAATGCTAGGCCTCATGAGGATTATGTCTGGCAGCAGTTCCTGCATGATAAAGGTATTGATAGTATGTATTGACCTGCCCATTCCACAGACCTGAATCCAATCAAGCACATCTGTGACATTGTGTCTTATTCCATCCACCAATGCCAATTTTCACCTCAGACTGTCCAAGAGTTGACTGATGCTTTAATCCAGATATAGGAGGAGATTCCTCAGAATATCTGCTGCCTCTTCAGGAGCATGCCCAAGCATTGTAGGGAGATCATGTGGAAGCCACACAGACTACTGAGCCTCATTTCCTTGTCTTGATGCATTTCAACGGAAGTTTGATCAGTCTGTAATTTGATTTTTCACTTTTATTTTGAATATGATTCGAAATCCAGAACTCCATGGGATTTTAAGTTTCATTTACATTAATCATGTTTATGTTTTATTGTTTTCAACAGAAACCACTATGTAATGAATAAAGACTTGCAACTGGAACGTTTCGTTCCTTAAGATCTAGGATATGGTACTTTAGTGTTCCATTTATTTTTTTTTGAGCAGTGTATTATAATAGCCATTTTTTTTTAATAAAGGAAAGAGTTAATATTACCAAATTATATAGCAGTAATTAAAGCTCTATTATTCTGCTTCATCAAAGTGTTTATGAAAGAAAACTAGCATAAGAAACTTTGAAAAGTCACATTTTTGCACAATAGAAGACTGCCTATAAATGTTGTAACTTATAGCATTTTTACACCTTTTTTGACTAGCACAGACACAAAGAGTGGATCTGATGGGGAATGGGGGGTGGGGCTGGGGGAGGTGACCCTCGCTCATCAAATTCATGAGAGGTGGAGTACTTTATGCTCCAAATCTTGCTTCAGATTGTGACTGGAGAAAGATTTGTGTTGAAATATACATTGATCAACAGTACGCTTCACACCTCAACTGATTTATTAAGAGGCGTACATCTCAATTCAGATTCTGGTCATGATGAACCGGGGTACTTGTGTTTCAGTACTATGCTCACATACTAATGCATTGATGTCAATCAAATTGTATAGCATGTTACCTGTTTAAGCTGTGTCTCAGAGTTAACATGAACATCACAAATTTCACAGTGAAATGTTTTGTTCTGAAGACCAGTATTTCCTTTGGTTAAAGGTCCTCTGCCTTTTACACCTGCCCGAGGAAATGCTTTAATAGTTCCACTTCCATTCCTGGCCTCAACCATTGTTTTGTGCTTTGTTCCTACAGGTATCAAGAAAGACAGAAAAAGACAGGACTGTCAGTACATTTTGCTCAGAGGCACAAAGTTTATCATAGGCTCACTAATCATATCCAACACAGATTTAGGAAATTGATAAAAGGTTATCTAATGATACAGATTTTCACATTCTAAAACGTACATTTCCGTGTCAATTATTAAGAGATGTTTAAGGTCAGCTTCACACAAGGTGCTGTGTAAATCACAGTAGTCAACAATAGAAAAATGACGTCTTTTCAAGGTAAAATCCAGAGAATGTTATTCAACTTGAAACCTGCACTAACTGGAAAAAGACAGAATAAAGGGAATTTCTCACTAGGTTTCTGCTGCCTAATCTGAGAGCAGCACATTATAGAAAACATTCCCTTATTCCAGCAATGTATCACTTAATGGATTATTGGGTATAGTTTTCATAAATTATACTTTTATCAGCATAAAATTATAGTTTTATCAGCAGGAGATTATGACTAGAGAACTCGTAAACCTGCTGCAATTAAGTCTTCCACATTCATGAACTTTGTAAAACCTTGCCCCCAAGACTGGCTGCATTTTGCCTTTGCATAGTGTACACAGAAAATTGTCAATGAGTTGTGTGGGTGGGTTTATACAGTGTTCATTGTTCAGAGAACTGGCAGATCTGTAGCAGATAAAACTGTGATTTTATCACAATTGCAGCAAACTGCAAAGTAGGTGACAAAGAGTATTGACGGAATCAGGGTAATTTTTCTTCCATCATGCTGCTCTCAGAAGAATGTCAAATTCTATTTAACTCATTCACGACCAAGGGCGTAATAGTACGCTCTTGGCCATGTCCCTTCCTCTGATGCGTGTTCACGCGCTGAGCTCATATCATCCCTCACACATGTCAGTTTGTCTGATCTGCTGACATGTGTAGCTAACAGCACTGATCTGATGACTGACTCCAAAGCCCAATGTTGGGGATCACACTATTCCCGGTCAGAAGCAAAGGTCCCGTGATGCAATTCTGGGACCTCGATGCATTTATATGACTGCCCAGTGTCTTGTGAGAGGACTCTGGATGCTGCCATGGATCACTTCCTGTTGATGCCCAGCATCCACAGAAAGTGATCTTTTCTCCTGTTCACAGATGTTCAACAGCACATCTGTGAACAGGAGAAGCGATCGGACAGTGTAGTGCTGAGGCTCCCTAAAGGCAGTGTAAAATAAAAAAAGAATAAAAATGTTTTTAAAAATATGAAGAAAAAAAGCCCATAAAAGTTCAAATCACCCCCCTTTTGCCCCATTGAATATAAAGCGATTAAAAGAATACACATATTTGATATTGTTGCCTTCAGAAATGCCCGATCTAGCAAAAGATAAAAAGAATTAATGAGATCTGTAAACGGTGTAAAAAATTTTTGGCCACCACGACATTGCAATCAAATGCAACATCAGGCGATCAAGATAGCACATCTACCCAAAAATCATTACAAATGTCAGCTCAAGCCACAAGATATAAGCCATCACAAATCCTCAAATCCTGAAAAATTAGAATGCTACGGGTCTTGGAAAATGGTAATTTTCTCTAACAACGTCACTTTTTTTCCCCACTTAGATAACAGTAAAAGTATACATGTTTGGTATCGTCAAACTCGTACCTATCTGAGGCATCATTCCGACATGTCAGTTTTACAATATAGTGAACATGGTGACTAAAAATCCCTCCCAAAAAAAGTGTAATTGCACTTTTTTTTGCAATTTCACTGCACTTGGAATTATTTTCCTGTTTTCCTGTACAATAAATGATTTTCTTCAAAAGTACAAGAAATACATACAAACATAGTAACATAGTTTTTAAGGTTGAAGGAAGACTTTAAGTTACTCTAGTTCAACCCATAGCCTAACATGTTGATCCAGAGGAAGGCAAAAAAAAACCCATGTGGCAACACTAAGCTCCACATTGGGGGAAATAATTACTTCCTGACTCCAGGTACAGCAATCAGACTAATTCCCTGGATCAACGCCCTATCAAAGAATCTAGTATGTATAACTGGTAATATTATAGTTTTCAAGAAAGGCATCCAGGCCCTTCTTAAATGTTAGTAGTGACTCCCTCATTACAACATCATGTGGCAGAGAGTTCCATAGTCTCACTGCTCTTACAGTAAAGAATCCGCGTCTGTGATTATGATTAAACCTTTTTTCCTCCAGACGTAGAGGATGCCCCCTTGTCCCAGTCTCAGGCCTAAGAGTAAAGAGATCATTAGAAAGTTCTCTGTACTGTCTCCTCATATATTTATACATTATTATAAGATCACCCCTAAGCCTTCGTTTTTCCAAGCTAAATAACCCCAAGTTTAATAACCTGTCTTGGTATTGCAGACCCCTTAGTCCTCTAATGACTTTTGTCGCTCTTCTCTGGACCCGCTCTAGTTCAGCTATGTCTTTCTTATACACCGGAGACCAGAATTGTACACAGTATTCTAAGTGTGGTCGCACTAGTGACTTGTATAGAGGTAAAATTATGTTCTCCTCATGAGTATCTATGCCTCTTTTAATGCATCCCATTATTTTATTTGCCTTTGCAGCAGCTGCCTGACACTGGCCACTAAATGTGAGTTTGTCATCAACCCATCCACCCAGGTCTTTTTCAGTGACAGTTTTGCCCAGTGTTTTACAATTAAGTACATAATTATACCTTTTATTTCCTCTGCCCAAGTGCATGACTTTACATTTATCCCCATTAAAGCTCATTTGCCATTTAGCAGCCCAAGCTTCTAGTTTACATAAATCCTCCTGTAATATAAAATTGTCCTCCTCTGTATTGATTACCCCGCAGAGTTTAATGTCATCCGCAAATATTGAGATTCTACTCTGTATGCCCCCTACAAGGTCATTAATAAATATATTAAATAGAAGTGGGCCCAACACTGACCCCTGTGGTACCCCACTGGTAACTGTGACCCATTCTGAGTGTGTTCCATTAATAAATACATCAAGAGAATTTCTTGTATATAAGAGAAAGTAATAATCAATATACGAATAAATAATCCCAATTTTAAGAATAGTAAACACTTTTTATTTTAGACAATAATAAAGCACACTCAATTACGTGACAATAACAACGTTAGAAAGATTAAAAAATCAATTGGTTTGCAGGTTTCGAACAGTAAAGAATTCCTACAAGGGGCTCTACAAGGATTGCTCTCCCTGCCTACCAGCGGAGTTTGGATGCACCCTAATTTTTAGTGGTGTCCCCGCTCACCGGAGGTTTATCCTGTATCTGCCTGATTATTCTATACTAGGATAGGGAATAACATGATAAGGTCCCACCCTCTAGTTCAGAATTAAGGTCCATACACCTGCAATCTATTGATTACTAAAAATTGTCAAACTAGGTAATCTATCCACCAGTAACAACACTAAGCACTCACAGGATAATTTAAAGCTTCATGGTAAATGCTCAACATATATCAATAGTGCAATCCAATCAAAGCCAGTCCTTCCTGACTTATCTTAATGTGCTTTAATAATTGTGGAGGTACAGTATCCTGTTCTTTATCCTCAGCCTCGACGCGTTTCCCCCCTGACGTTGTGTCCGTTGAATGGGTTCATCAGGAGGCAAAACTTTTATGGATACACAGAGTCATTGACATATGAATTAATGATCATCTAAAACACAAATAAATCAAAATTAGTAACAGCATACATATAGACACAATATTTAACATTACAAAAGTAATTTAAAGGCGTGTTATCACCTATTAACCATTTAGATACTCTCATATAGCGATGGCTTCATTGTTTCCAGCAATAATCCTGGATGGTTACAGCCGATAAGGGTTTATGGATTACAATAATCCTTGATGATTACAGCCAATAGAGGGTTGTGGATTGGATAGGGTTAGAGCCCTTCCACCAATCTACTGATAAAACAAATCATATGAGCATACCTTAGCTCTATCTGAAACATCTAGAATGACAGAAAAGTCAGATAAACGTGATCTTACCAAGAGATACACAATACTGTAGATGCTCTCAAAGGGATACATGATCCATTTAAACTGGGAATGTGAGGAAAGCTCCACTCCATAATGCTAAAGGATTATTAAGATCTCCATTCAAGACACTGGTAACTGCAAGTATATTAAAGACTCAAATGAATAGCTCCCATACCCATAGCTCCCATACTCATACTACCCTATCTGACGGATTTACTATAGGACACAATATAATTTCATTAAGATGGAAACAATGAAGCCATCGCTATATGAGAGTATCTAAATGGTTAATAGGTGATAACACGCCTTTAAATTACTTTTGTAATGTTAAATATTGTGTCTATATGTATGCTGTTACTAATTTTGATTTATTTGTGTTTTAGATGATCATTAATTCATATGTCAATGACTCTGTGTATCCATAAAAGTTTTGCCTCCTGGTGAACCCATTCAACGGACACAACGTCAGGGGGGAAACGCGTCGAGGCTGAGGATAAAGAACAGGATACTGTACCTCCACAATTATTAAAGCACATTAAGATAAGTCAGGAAGGACTGGCTTTGATTGGATTGCACTATTGATATATGTTGAGCATTTACCATGAAGCTTTAAATTATCCTGTGAGTGCTTAGTGTTGTTATTGGGGGATAGATTACCTAGTTTGACAATTTTTAGTAATCAATAGATTGTAGGTGTATGGACCTTAATTCTGAACTAGAGGGTGGGACCTTATCATGTTATTCCCTATCCTAGTATAGAATAATCAGGCAGATACAGGATAAGCCTCCGGTGAGCGGGGACACCACTAAAAATTAGGGTGCATCCAAACTCCGCTGGTAGGCAGGGAGAGCAATCCTTGTAGAGCCCCTTGTAGGAATTCTTTACTGTTCGAAACCTGCAAACCAATTGATTTTTTAATCTTTCTAACGTTGTTATTGTCACGTAATTGAGTGTGCTTTATTATTGTCTAAAATAAAATGTGTTTATTATTCTTAAAATTGGGGTTATTTATTCGTATATTGATTGTGTTCCATTAATAACCACCCTTTGTTTCCTATCACTAAGCCAGTTCTTAACCCACTTACACATATTTTCCCCTATCCCCATTGCCCTCATTTTATGTATCAACCTTTTGTGTGGCACCGTATCAAAAGCTTTTGAAAAGTCCATATACACCACATCCACTGCATTTCCTTGGTCCAGTCCAGAACTTACTTCTTCATAGAAGCTTATTAGATTAGTTTGATAGGAACGGTCCCTCGTAAAACCATGTTGATAATGGGTCATGAGGTTATTTTTCTTCAGATACTCCAGTATAGCATCTCTTAGAAAACCCTCTAGGATTTTACCCACAGTAGAGGTTAAGCTTACTGGCCTATAATTTCCAAGTTCAGTTTTTGTCCCCTTTTTGAATATTGGCACCACATTTGCTATACGCCAGTCCTGTGGTACATACCCTGTTATTATGGAATCTTTAAATATTAAAAATAATGGTCTATCTATGACAGTACTTAATTACTGCAGCACTCTGGGGTGTATCCTATCCGGGCCCGGGGATTTGTCAATTTAGTGATTTTTAGACGATGACGTACTTCCTCTTGGGTTAAGCAGGTGACATTTAATTGAGAATTTTTGTTATCACTAATCATATTGTCTGTCATGGGATTTTCTTGTGTAAATACTGTTAGGAGACATATTGACTTTCTCTGTTTTCATCCATTCTTTATTTCAGTGGAGTGGTTTGTGTTAATCTGGCCTGTATCTGTTCTAACTATGTTGACGAAATTTTATTTGCCATTTGATGTGGCTATATATGTTCATATTTGTTGTATAATCTCGGTGACTGTCCTATTTCTCTGAATGAAGCTTGTACAAATCCATGCACTTCCTGCAGACCTTTAGATATATGTAATAGATGTTTTAGTATACGATTTACAGAAATTAAATAAATTAATTTAACAGCACAAGTGACAGAGAATTGGCTGCTGGAATAAGGGATTGACTACCTAACTGGTCTGCTTATTGGCCGACTAACAAGCACTTATGATTGGCAGTAAGTAAGGCTACCTAGTTGATCTCTCGTATTCCTGCCAGTTACAAAGCTGTGGGCCTTAATACAGGGAGGATCAGTACAAAAGGGAGACTGATCTACAGGTTATCATATTAAAAATATGTCAAAAAAGGGCTTTACTCATGTACTTGGCAATTTATTCATCAAAATATTGTTGCCGCTTTGGTAAGGATCAACACAATGCAGGTATATGCAGATATTTTCAATCACAGTTTAAAAAGCTTAATTTTCAGTTTGATCATTTTAAATTCATATAACAAAAACACACACAGTAGTTATGTCAATTTGTTTCATAAGAGTGATCATAACCAAACAAGCTCTAAAAGAAAAATAAATATATGCTATGCAAGTAATTAGACTAAATTGAGCTAGTCAAATGTTTTATGAACTCAATAGCAGGAAAAGTAAAATGCCACATTTCTAAGAAAAGACATTTATTACATGCCAAGTTAAGCAAATCTAATAAAATTAAAATTCACAAGATTTGCCTAGATTTTGGACTTGAAATTTGATGTGCATCAAACGTATTAGATGCCAATTAAATCAACCTTGTTTGCTAATATAAAAAGACTCCTATTATGCTCTGAAGTTTATAAAGCATAATAAAATATATGGGCAAAGGAAGGGTTTGAAGACAATACATTTCCAAATTTTCCAGTACTTGTGTCAAGTAGCGATGAACGAGTGTTATCATTACTATTCGCTTTTCGCATGGAGAGTACGGTATCTGCGCTACTTGTTAGGCTGGCTTCACACCATGGCAAGATCAGGTCCGGGGCTCTCCAGTGTAAATCTGACAGCCCCGGACCTGATTTTGCACTAATGCAGCCCTATGGGGCCGGATGGAGATATATGACAGCTATTTACCATCCGGTTTCCATCTGTCCGGGAGGATACGGGAGAATTCGAATTTTTCTCCCGGACACAAAAACGTTGCTAGCAGCATTTTTGTGTCCGGGAGAAAAATAAGACAAAATGGGATCCTCCCAGATCCTCCCAGATACGTGCGATCCGGTGCCCCCTAACATGGGGGTCTATGGCGCGGGATCGCACCAGATCCAACATAAAATCGGATTCGGGAGCTGGACACCGGGTGCTGAAGTTTAGCAGCGAGCGCTGCTAAACCTCAGCACCTGGAGCTGTTCCCTGCAGAGATTTCAGGACCGCAGCTAGCTTCCCGCTAGCTGCGATCTTAAAATTTCAGGAGCTGTGGCTGCGATATGAGGAATCCTGCTGCAAACTGGACCGGTGGGCATATTTGTCTTCCGGTTCTGTTTCAAAATTGGGTCCCGGGGCTGTCCGGTTCACACCAGACAGCCCCAGACCTGATCAGGCCATGATGTGAAATTGGCCTTACTCGGTGAGTAATACTGGTGCTTGTGAGTGATGCGTCGATCATTATCAATGTGACACAAATTGACAGCTTCCTTCAGTAAACAATGGGAGCTGGCACCTCAGGGAGAGCAGATTTAATTTTAGGGTCTCTCTGGGGGACACAGCAAGGTGTTTTAGGCAGTAAAAATGTAAATATGCCCACCCTCCCGCCCGGTTCCAGAAAGACTCATTTTATAGTCAGAATTGTGTGGGAGGAACCTATCACTAATTGACTAACATTGAACTCGCTATTCGCTATGAGTATAGCGATTACAAATATTACGGTACTCGCTCATCACTAGTGTCAAGGCCTAGGAACCAGAGTGAAGAGGAGAAAGGTAGAACAGAGCAGGGCTGTTAGCAAACCCACAGAAGACCAGCAGCAAGCTAATTTTGTAGTTTATTACTTTGTAACCCTTTAACCATTTTGCTGGAGTCATACATTTTGCAGAATTTTCAAAAATTTGTATTTGCTAAAATCTTCACATTTCTGTAAATTCGTTATGAATTCAAAATATTTCACGCATTTTTATTAAATGATTTTCAGCTCTGTGGCAGACGACCAGAAAAAAACAAGCAGTATATAAACAATAATCTTATTAACTACCAAATGGCAAATTATTTATCACAACACGGGTCTTCAATAGATTGGATTACATAGAGAGATTTCATATTTGACACAGTTGTTTTTATCACACAGGTTGTAATTACACCCTTACAGCACACATTAAAACTGCCACAGTAGAACACTTCCCGTAAATACTATAATTAAGGTACAACAGGTTTTTAGAACATATTTGCATTGTTTACGCAGAATTATATGTGCAATGATTCATATAATACACTAAACAGATATAACTTGAAAATTACATGCAAAATATCATGTTAACAAAAGAGCCATAATATTGTGTGTTAATGAACTCCTAAGATCTATCACAATGTAAGCTCACAAAGACATTACAAGTAGGGATGAGCAAACCTTTTGAAGTTTGAATTCGGTTCAGTTCGTCGAATATGCAACGTTTGACGAACAGTTCAACGAATTTCCGAAACCAATTCAAATCAATGGGGGGCAAAATCAAGGGCCTAGAAAACACCTTAAAAGGGGCCCAAAAGTTGCCAAACACAGCTCAAACCATTTTACAGTGGTGCCCTGCTGTTTTGGCACAAACTTTATCTTCCTACACTATTACTTCAGCTTCAGCCCCACTGTCACACTCAACATGCTTGCGGGCTCACTCATGTATCTCAGACATCCTCATCATGACTTCTCTGGTGTTGTGTCAGGTTACACAGCAGAGATCAAGCAGCACAGAATCCTGCTGTGAATCCCGACATGTTGTTTGATTTTTTTTTTAAGCAGATTTTAACAATCTGCGTGTCTATCTTGCAGCAAGCAAAGTCTATGAAAGTTCAGAAGTGCTGTGCCAATGTGTATAATTTTGAAGCAGAAAAAAGAAATCTGAACCCCACGTGAAACGAACAAAAAAGCAATGTGGGTGGGACACTTCTGACCTGTCATAGACTTTTATTGGCCTTAGGATATACATGCAGATTGTGATGTAGAGTCTCAAAATCTGGTTGAAAAAAAGCATCAAACAACACACTATGGGCACATGGCATAAGGTGGTCCAGGGAGAGCCACAGTTGTGGTGAAAGGGCTTGAGGATTCCTCCTGCCCTCTGGCTACTTCTAAAAGGCCTTCTAGGGCAGAGGTTCCCAACTCCAGTCCTCAAGGCACACCAACAGTGCAGGTTTTCAGGATTTCCTTAGAAATTGGAATCATCCCCAGTGCAGGTGATTCAATTATCACCTGTGCAATACTAAGGAAACCCTGAAAACCTGCACTGTTGGTGTGCCTTGAGGACTGGAGTTGGGAACCTCTGTTCTAGGGCATGGGTAGGAAACCACAGTCCTCAAGATCTGTAAACAGTGCAATTTTTCAGGATTTCCTTAGCATTGCACATGTAGTAATTTCATCACCTGCAGAGGTGATGATTAAAGCACCTTGTGCAATGCTAAGGAAATCCTGAAAGCATGAACTCTTTGGAGCCCTTGAACTGCACTTGGCCAGCCCTTTTCTACTGATATATGAGTAGTGCCTAGCATTATTATACCTCCGAACATCAGGCCAGAGGCATGCGGTTTGTTCACCAGTCACTGTAGATGTCACGATGGTCTCTATTAACTGCGAAACTTGAGACTGGTTTGGAACCTCTGTCTCATTCCTTTATTGAGACTCCACTTTAAACGTGTTTCTTTCTTTGGCAGTTCAGGAGTTAATGTCAGTTTTCTGCTGCAGGTGTGGATACTTTGTGATTACTCCCATCCCCTTTATATGACCACATGGTTCCAGCATGCTTTGCTGAAGATTGATCATTCCTAGCCAAACTTCCTGAGGAGAAGTAAGTTCTCTGGAGAGCTGACTACTTCTAAGCAATTTGCTGCCAAGGAGATAGGCAGCAGGCATGAAGCTGCCTTGTTGTTCCCCTGTCTGTCTCCCCTTCCCTCTTGCTGTATTATTGCAGTGGTTGGGACTAGTGCTCCTGTTGGCCATTCGCTATTGAGGGCTAACATCTGGGTCAGTGAGGTCCTTGGTATCATGCTCGGCAACAAGTTGACAGAATTCATAAAGAGACAGTAGGGAGATCAGGTAACAGCGTAGTCTTTGAGGAAGATTGCCATACAGCAGGGTGGAGTGGTGGATGTAGCACTGATGCTTAATGCCATGTTCCACTAGGAAACTATACCCATTCTCCTGCAGGAATGACATCACCTTGCCTTGGGTGCATTGGTCGAAGAAGTCTTAAGCCCATGCAAACCAACCTGGGCAATGGTATCTGCATGCCGAATCTCCTCAACAAAGGACACAGGAGGACGGTGTAATTGATGCCTTGTTGGATAGTTGTCTGGAGCGGGTTGGGTTCCCCACATGGCATTGTCCCAGTTGAATGCCTCTGGAGGTGTGAGGGTGATCCACATAGCTGTGAAACTGTGTATTATAGGTTCTCCTCATAAAGGTACTGGTCCTGGTGTTATTGGGGAATAGGATCCAGTAGCTGTGACACCAGCTGGAGGTGGAATCTAGCCAGACATGCTGCAAGATCATGTGCAGTCTGACATGTGTTGCTCCTCGTCTCAGGTGCCATAGGGAAAG
Organism: Allobates femoralis; assembly: GCA_033576535.1. Classification (NCBI taxonomy): domain Eukaryota; kingdom Metazoa; phylum Chordata; class Amphibia; order Anura; family Aromobatidae; genus Allobates; species Allobates femoralis. Next base: position 460,913,347 of record JARQOC010000005.1, on the reverse strand, counting down.
TGTCATCTGACTGCTGTGACTCACTTCTCAGGTCGGCGTCTGACTATGGATACCAGGTTTGCATCCACACCTCATAGCAAATGAGGCCCAAAGTGGGTAGTGCGGTGGAGCTCCAGCTCATATATGTCTCCATCTCCTCTGCTTGATGCTACTCTGGGTTTGTTTCTGGTCAATCTGACCCACCTTCTCCCCCTAGGGTTATTATGAAGATGACATCCTCCGAGTCCAGGTCAACCCTGCTTTGCAGGGAATACATCTTCAAAGTACTGCGTAATGCCATTGTGGTTTCAAGTTGAACTGTAGTGAAGACAGTGCACCTGCATCACACTAGAAATGTACAGGTAAGAAAGCGGGAAGACGCTGACTAAGTTCCGCAGGTTTTTCTGTTTGCTTTGCCTAAGGGGCCCACCTCTTCCATTAGTTAACAGGATTCCGACCAGTGCAATCAGTACCGGAGTTGAATATTTGCACACTCTTGTTGCCTATTGCCTAGCTCGTAATTAATCCCTTTATGCGATGCTCTGCAGAACTAATGTCACTGTTACAAATCCAATTCCCAGGCTACAAGGTATAACTGAGTTGTGCTTAGGTGCAGACATTATTTAAGTGTCCAGGAAAAGTGGTGAAAAGACGGGTTTTTGAAGTACGCGCTGACCACGAGAAGACAAGCAATATACTCCAAAGAACCTTTATTTGTGCCTACGCATTTCATAGCTGACACGCTACTTCCTCAGGGCTGTTAGGAAGTAGTGTGTCAGCTACGAAACGCGTCAGCAGGAATAAAGGTTATTTGGAGTATATTGCTTGTCTTCTTGTGGTCAGCGTGGACTTCAAAAACCTGTCCTTTCATCACTTTTCCTGGATTACTTACATCGCGGGGGTCTGCAGCAGCCATTATCCATCCTTGCTGGTCCAGTTGGTTGTGACTTACACAACCCAACATGGTGAGTTGTACCATTGGAGTACACTCCCTTTAATCATAGTTACAGCCTTATGTGCGCTCTTCCCTCTTTTTCCTTTTTAGCATTATTTAAGTGTGACATCTTTGTAGGAGACTTAATGAAGATAAAAATAGATACGTTTATTTAGGTCACCATTCACCATCAATTTATTTGGAATGCTGAATAAAGCTAGTAGCCACTGGCCACTGCAGGAATGCAAAGATAACTATAATATGAATTATACATGTAAGGGCCCTTTCACATCAGCGTTTTTGAAATTTGCGGCAGATGCGGTGAAAAAAACGCATCTGCCGCAATTACCGCATACCGGCTGCACTTGCGGCGCGGTTGCGGTAAACGCCATGCAAAGTATAGGCGTACTTGCGGTTTTGCACTTGCGGTTTTTTTCGCGGCCGCACCTGCCGCAAGTGCAAAACCGCACTTGCCGCACCTGCCGCAAGTACGCCTATACTTTGCATGGCGTTTACCGCAACAGCGCCGCAAGTGCAGCTGGTATGCGGTAATTGCGGCAGATGCGGTTTTTTCACCGCATGTGCCGCAAATTTCAAAAAACGCTGATGTGAAAGGGCCCTAACACAGTTATGCACTTGCCAAAAGTCTGTTTTGTAAATGTATAGCATAATATGTGAGCCCCAATGGGGACAGTGTTGCAAATGTATGGAAAGCATTATGGAATAAAAGCACTAAATAAATTAATAAATATTATTATTAGTATTATTATTATGACACTAAATAGTGACTGCACATTTTCAAGAAGCAGTATCCATACTATGGTGTTTCATCAATGTGAACAGACCTATAAGATCATGGATGTGAGGGATATAATAGCATATGCTATTTTTATATGAATTGCTATCACATAAGTGTGGAAAAGATGGCCTTGCATGCTGCTGACCCTCTGCAATAATAAAGGTTTTCTGTCCCAAAAAAATAATAAAGTAAAAAGAAAATGAATATTTAAAAAAATCCCTAAAAATATTAAGCGCTCTTAAACTGATGTTTTAAGGACATTTTAAGCTTCCTAGATTTACCAGCTGCTGCAACATCTGGCAATGCTTCCAAAATTAATACCCTGCAGGTGTCAAAAGTACCTGCATACTCCAGGAATCTTAAAAAAGTTCACTTACAGCTCAAACAAATTCTACACCTTAATGCAGCCAGTAGACCTGATGGCTGGGGACATTTCTAACGCTGCTTAGTTACCCGGTGTTTATCATGGTAACCAGCATCCTCCTGCTTACAGGCTGCGCTAAGCAGGAGGATACTGGTAACTATGATAAACACCGGGTATGTAGGCAGCGCGTGCTGCCTAGTTACCCGGTGTTTATTATAGTTACCAGCTTGTGAGGTCGCTGGATCACTGGTCTCCTGCGGTCACACGCGCAGATGCGTGCTGACCGGCGAGAGACCAAGGACCAAAAAATGGTCCTGAGCGACGTGCAGCGACCAGCAACCTCACAGCAGGGTCCAGGTCGCTGGTGCGTGTCACACGCTATGACATCGCTGGAGAAGTCACTGTGAGGGCACAAAACCAGTGTGTGAAGGTACCTTAAGAGGAGGAGGCTCTTTGAACTGCCATGCAGACAATATAGTCCAAAAAATGATAAAAGTCCTGCTACTTAAACACACATTCCATGAAAATAATAGGTGGCACCTTGACAATAGAAAAATCCCTGAATTCTCTGTATTAACCCTTAAAGGAGGCTGTCTTTAGATTTCATGGAAAAAAAAATGTTGACAGGTTCACTTTAAAATGAATTCTTTCCACTTTTTGGGGGTAATTCATCATGATTTTTTTAAGTCAGTTTAGCATTTTGCTGCTTTGCCACTGTTTGTACCAAATGTATTAAATTCTTGCAGAATAAATTTGGCACAAATTAAGAGAAAACACTTCATTCTAGAACTAGTTTTCCACTTTTTAAATACCATATTCTCCTCATCATTGAAATTACAACAGCATGAAGGAAAACTTGTAGAAATATTAAAATACATAATTATAAATATGAAAATTCATTATAAAATTGATTGAAAAATGTTAATTATATGCAAATGATTAAAAGTGGAAACAACATATTCATAGCATCTATATTAATTTAGTACTGAATATGACCAAAAATACAGATATATACATGCCTTACTAACCTTAATTTGATATCAATGAGGTTATTAATCACTGTATGAAGAATGTTCTCCAAAGATAAATGCACCTGGGCATACATATCATTAAGGAATGCCATTGTTGACAGCTCCCATTACATTTGACAACCAATGACATGCCAGATGTGCTAAATGGGAGACTAGGCCAGAGAAGCTTCAGGTAGCATGCTTAGGTCATACAGGCAGCTCAAAGGAGCATGAGCAACATGTGGTCTAGTGCTGTAGTTTTTAAAAATGGTTCTCGGGATACTTTCGAGAGTTAGTCGTACTGCTGGATCCACGACAAAGTCAAAGTAAAGCCAAGTTGGTAGTGTGCCTGAAATGAAAAGCAGCTACCATATGTTATGCCACATCATAACCCTAGAAGTACCGCCCGTGTGACATTCCCTCATGAAGATATTTTTATGGCATTTTCCAAGTGGTCTCATCAGATTTGAACAATGGTGCATTGTGACCTATTCTGCACTGCAAGTGAATTTCAAGAGCACAGCCAAGTCTAAGGCATGAAACATTGTCTACACAAACCATCAGAAGAGATTAGCATTACATTAGACTGCAAGTTAGATGTCAAGCTATGGGCGTTCCATTGACTTAATGTCATTTTTCTCAAAGGCTCTCACTGTTCTGTGGAAGTTAAAAAGGGAACCTATAATTGAGTTTTAGTCTCTTCAGTGATGAGTCCTGTTTTCTCTTGTATGCAATGATAGCTGGAAGTTGGTTTGGGAGACTATGTGTGAAACGCCATGAAAAAGCCTTCATGATAGAACGTGAAGGTGTCCCAGAAGCTTTATTTCAAGACGAAAATGCTAGAGTGCATGTTGCTCACTCTAGTTTGAACTGACCGTGTGGCTAACACTTGTAGCGTCTCCAAACTTGTCTCCCATTGAACAAATCTAGCATGTTATTGATTAGCAATTGCAAAGGAAACTGCCAGCAGCAGTTCTTGATGATTTGCTCAAAAACATTCAGCATAGCTTAACATTCCTCGGATGACCACTAATAACTTCATTGATGGCATACCAAGGGGTATAAGCAATTGTAGTTGTTCTCATGGTACTCACACTGCATACTGATTAAATCAAGAAGTTTTCATGAAGTTATTTTCATTTATTTACATTTTCTTATCATTAGCATGACAATCGATCCTGTAATTTTCACAATTTTATGGCTGCTCCATCTTGGTGTTGCAATTTTTATGCTTGATAGTCTCGCTGTAATTTATAAATTTGGCTTAAACATTTTTTCACTAAGCAGTTTGCGACAACTTTTCAAAAATTGAGCAAAGTATAAAAATAATGAAATAGACAAATGATTGACTTAAAAAAAATTCAATTTGTGCAAAAGAAAAGTTTTTTTTCATAGAAAAAGCAATTTAATGTTTTCCATGCTATGATACTGCAATTTGAATGTATTTTATACATTATTTTTTCCATCTTTGTATTGGACATTTTTCATGCTAGATGCTGCCATGCCCTTTATTGTTGCTTGGTTGCTTGGTCTGTCCTTGTGGGGTGCTCGTATAGTGCTGGACAGCCCGCCTGATCTAATAGAATGGGAGTCATCAATGGGTGTCCTATGAAAGCTTCATCAATGTACATTTATACAACTAGGCAGCCACCTCTTCCATGAATTGGAAGGTTTTGTGAGTGGCTGCTTCTATCAGTTTTTTGAACCTGTGCTATTGCCACCTTTATTATAGGGGTCTCATGCATTTGGCTATTGTATTGGTAATTTGACCGGGTGTTGGAGATGCTGTTTTTTCTGAGAGCTTTGACTTCTGCTAGGAACAGAGCAGCAATGATTGAACAATTATAGGAGATTAAAGGCCACCTTTCATTAGATTCATGCCACCCGAACAACAGATAACATGGATCATACACCGGCTGAATGCAGGCACCTAACATGCTGTATGTGCAATCTTCCAGACAGGAATAGTTGGAATGAGTCTCACACTAGTCAGCAAAGATAAATAGTCAGGAGACAGCTTTTTTATACTATGTCTTCTCTAAATATCAGAGCATACTTGGCTGTAATAGTGCAAGCAATGTAATACCTATGCTGCTTGTGCTTTAGCCATCATGAATTTGATAACAAGTTCCTTTTAAATTGATCGCCTTTACTATCTCACTTGAGATAAGAGTACTTTTTCTATTGCAGATATCTGAAATGCAGATATAAAGTATGTAAACAGGTAGAAGGGGTATTTGTATGGGCTATAGCCTCAATGGACCTAATAAGAACCAACAATCCAGCACTGTTGCTACATTTTATAACTACGACTCACTTAGAATCATCTCTTGGCACAATGTACCCCATACGTTTAGTGATTTGGGAGCAAATTTTTGTTATTACGGACAGCAGACTGTAAACAGGCAAAATATAGTGTGCATTCAGTGTTGATTCCCATGCTTGCTATTATTAAGCTTCAGATAGCTATTTTCGCTGAAGACAAAGTCTTTGGAACCAGGAATTCTCCACCAGTCTCCTACATTCATTCTTTCAAGGCTTTAAGTTATGTAATGGTTGTAGTCTGATGAACACAAAATGGTCATTTACAAAAATAATTGCATTGGAAATCTTTGTTTTGGTTCATGGTACAACAGGGCAAAGCAAGGAACAATGATCACCCTAATTATAGAACTAGGTGTCACCACACACTTGTTGTTAAAGATCTCATCAAGTGTAGCACTAGGGAAAAATTAAAAATCCAACTCACCCGGCACATATGAATCATGGTAAGACTATGTTGATTACTTTTGGAGATTTTGTATAAAGTATTATTGGCATTTGCTTTCCAGGACTCACAAACCACTATAGAAAGAAAGTCTCCAGATGGTGAATTTTGTGACTAGCTTTGCAAAGACAAGATCTGGATGTATATATACTGGTGAGGCAGGTAAATATACTAAAATAGAGATAGATAGGGGCAGTAGTGTGGGGAATGTGTTTGATGCTAGAATACTAAATGGAGGTAAAGTGAGAAGCCATGGATGAAAGTATACTGCCTATTAGGAAGTGTTGATTATCCTTACACTGTGTGCAGAATTATTAGGCAAGTTGTATTGTAGAGGATTGTTTTTATTATTGATCAACAACTATGTTCTCAATCAACCCAAAAGACTCATAAATATCAAACCTTAATATTTTTGGAAGTTGGAGTGTTTTTTTTTAGATTTGGCTATCTTAGGAGGATATCTGTTTGTGCAGATAACTATTACTGTGCAGAATTATTAGGCAACTTAATAAAAACCAAATATATTCCCATCTCACTTGTTTATTTCACGAGGTAATCCAATATAACTGCACAAAATTTAGAAATAAACTTTTTTGACATGCAAAAACAAAAAACAAAAAAATTAGTGACCAATATAGTCACCTTTTTTATGATGACACTTAACAGCCTTCCATCCATAGATTATGTCAGTTGCTTGATCGGCTTATGAACAACATTGCGTGCAGCAGCCACCACAGCCTCCCAGGGACCACAGTTTCTCTATGGGGTTCAGATCAGGTAAACAAGTGGGTCATGTCATTATTTTTTCTTCCTTTAGACCTTTACTGGCCATCCACACTGTGGAGTAATTGGATGCATGTGATGGAGCAGTGTCCTGCATGAAAATCATGTTTTTCTTGAGCGATACTGACTTCTTCCTGTACCACTGCTTGAAGAAGTTGTCTTCCAGAAACTGGCAGTAGGTCCTGGAGTTGAGCTTCACTCCATCCTCAACCCGAAAAGGTCCAACAAGTTCATCTTTGATGATATCAGCCCATACCAGTACCCCACCTCCACCTTGCTGGTGTCTGAGTCGGAGTGGAGCTCTCTGCCCTTTACTGATCCAGCCTCTGGCCCATCCATCTGGCCCATCAAGAGTCACTCTCATTTCATCATTCCATAAAACCTTTGAAAGATCAGTGTTAAGATATTTCTTGGCCCAGTCTTGACATTTTATCTTATGTTTCTTGTTCAAAGGTGGTCGTTTTTCAGCCTTCCTTACCTTGGCCATGTCCCTGAGTATAGCACACCTTGTGCTTTTTGACACTCCAGTAACATTGCAGCTCTGAAATATGGCAAAACTGGTGGCAAATGGCATCTTGGCAGCTTCATGCTTGATTTTCCTGAATTCATGGGCAGTTATTTTAACCCTTTTTTACCCAACACGCTTCTTGCAACCCTGTTGGCTATTTGCCATGAAACGCATGATTGTTCGGTGATCACGCTTCAAAGGTTTGACAGTTTCAAGACTGCTGCATCCCTCTGCAAGACATCTCACAATTTTGGACTTTTCAAAACCTGTCAAATCTCTCTTCTGACCCATTTTGCCAAAGGAAAGGAAGTTGCCTAATAATTAAGCACACCTTATATAGGGAGTTAATGTCATTACACCACATCCCCCCTCATTACAGAGATGCACATCACCTGATTTACTTAATTGGTAGTTGGCTCTCAAGCCTATACAGCTTGGAGTAGGACAACATGTATAAAAATGATCATGTGATCAAGATATTCATTTGCCTAATAATTCTGCACACAGTGTATATCAAATCTATTGGGCTTTTGGACTCAAACTTGTAAAAGAGAGAGTGATCCAACTGAATGTGTCTCGTGATCATCTATCAGTGCTAAATGTGGCTCACATAGATTGAGACCTACTGCCAGAGAGACCATAGTTTGGTTGCAATTCAACAATAATTAGTTTGTTTTCTCTGTAGGTAACCCAGAAACATAGCTTAGCAGTTCTGATAAAATAAGTTTTCTTTTCCCATTCAGTATAATTCTACATTGAAATCCCTTCCTCAAGTACATACATATGAAGAAATATTTAGCAAGACTCAAATAACACAACCTTGAGATATCATTACATTAAAAAGTGTATTTTAACACCATCATTACCTGAACAATAGCCTGTGGAATGATAATGTTATCATCCTAAATAACCTGTTCATGTTTAAATACTTTGTTTTATAAATTACATTTATTTGGGGTTAAAAATGATTTCTGCATTTGAGTTTCATTAAAAATGTTGCACTGTTTAGCTTTTACAGTTTCTTTAATTTGCTGCACATTCAACTTTGATGTGGTCTGTGGTCCAAATTACAAATTACAACTTACAAATTTATTTTCAGACTGTCATGGTGGCCTGACTGACAGATTCTCAGTTAACTGAGTTTCCAGAGATAATAATAATAATAATAATAATAATAATAATAATAAGAAGAAGAAGAAGAAGAATTACCGTATATACTCGTGTATAAGCCGACCCGTGTATAAGCCGACCCCCCTACTTTTGCCCCCAAAACCTGAGAAAACCTATTGACTCGTGTATAAGCCGAGGGTGGACCCCAGCACAGGTATACAGCCCCCAGCAGTGTGGTATACAGGCCCCCCCAGTGGTATATAGGCCTCCCCAGTGGTAGTATAAAGCAGCCTCCCCAGTGGTAGTATACTGCATACTCCCCAGTGGTATATACAGCAGCCTCCTAGTGGTATATACAGCAGCCTCCCTGTGGTATATACAGCAGCCTCCTAGTGGTATATACAGCAGCCTCCCCAGTGGTATATACAGCAGCCTCCTAGTGGTATATACAGCAGCCTCCTAGTAGTATATACAGCAGCCTCCCAGTGGTATATACAGCAGCCCCAGCCCCATCCACACATACATACACACACATATACACATACATACACACACACATACATACACACATACATACACACACATACACACACATACACACACATACACACCGTTTCTTACGTTGTCCGGTGCTGTCCCCACTGTCATGTCCTGCTCCTCCGGCTGTCCGGTGCTGTCCCCGCTCCTCTCCTGGTCTGCAGTGCGGTTCCCGGTCCAGTTCCATGCTAATCGGTGCAGTGCCCGGCCGACTTCCTGCTTCCTTCTGTAATCTCCGCCCAGGTCAGGCCCTGCACCAATGAGAGCACAAGACTCGTGCCGTCAATCACCGCCCAGATGCAGCCAGATGACGTTGGGGCCCCTGATTGGCCCAACGTCATCAAGGCGCCGCGGCTTGATGATGTCGGGCCAATCAGAGGCCCCAACGTCATCTGGCCCTCGTCTGGGCAGTGATTGACGGCACGGGTCCTGCGCTCTCATTGGTGCAGGGCCTGACCTGGGCAGAGATTACAGAAGGAAGCAGGAAGTCGGCCGGGCACTGTACCGATCAGCATGGAACTGGACCGGGAACCGCACCGCAGACCAGGAGAGGAGCGGGGACAGCATCGGACAAGGTAATGTATATTGCGCAGTGCCCCCCCTGTCTTATTTTTAGCCCCTACCGTATTGACCCGTGTATAAGCCGAGGGGGGGACTTTTCAGCCCAATTTTTGGGCTGAAAAACTCGGCTTATACACGAGTATATACGGTATATACATTGTGGAAGTGAAATTGCCCCACACAGCTCATTCATTAGGTGGAAAATGCGTCAGATGCGTTTTTTTGTCCGGATTTGCCGCATTTTTGAACCGTTATCAAACATAACCTAGAACTGCCGAATTTGAAGGTAATTGTTCACATTCGTCTAATGACATGAACACCCCCCAAAAACAGCTCAAATTTGAGATTGGCGAACGTTTTGAATCGAACACCGCTCATCTCTAATGACTACAGGTGGTGCAAAAAGATAAAAGTGGTGGTAGCTTTAAGCTTTAATAAGGAAAATTAAAGGAAAAAAAAAGAAATATAAAAATATATACAGTATTTGAAAAATAGGGGTTCATACATTATGTTTATGTTTACATTTATATTTAGCAGAATAAAAATCATATTGTTTTCGCATATTTTTCATCATGTTGTTTTTTCTTCACTTCACTTCACTTGTTCTTTCACTTACTTTTTTTTATATATTTTTTTCCTCTTTTTGATACTATTATTTCAACACTTACATAATGCTCACTTTATTATGTATTTTTATTAATATCTATATTTAATAATGTTTAATATTTTTTAATTATTTCTTCTATTTACATTTACATACATAGTACCATATATACTCGTGTATAAGCCGACCCGTGTATAAGCCGACCCACCTACTTTTGTCCCCCAAACCTGGGAAAACCTATTGACTCGTGTATAAGCCGAGGGTGGACCCCAGCACAGGTATACAGCCCCCAGAAGTGTGGTATACAGGCCCTCCCAGTGGTATACAGGCCTCCCCAGTGGTAGTATACAGCAGCCTCCCCAGTGGTAGTATACAGGGCCCCAGTAGTGGTATATACAGGGCCCCAGCAGTGGTATATACAGGGCTCCAGCAGTGGTATTATACACAGGGCCCCAGCAGTGGTAGTATATACAGGGCCCCAGCAGTGGTAGTATATACAGGGCCCCAGCAGTGGTAGTATATACAGGGCCCCAGCAGTGGTGGTATATACAGGGCCCCAGCAGTTGTGGTATATACAAGGCCCCAGCAGTGGTGGTATATACAGGGCCCCAGCAGTGGTGGTATATACAGGGCCCCAGCAGTGGTGGTATATACAGGGCCCCAGCAGTGGTGGTATATACAGGGCCCCAGCAGTGGTGGTATATATAGGGCCCCAGCAGTGGTGGTATATACAGGGCCCCAGCAGTGGTAGTATGTACAGGGCCCCAGCAGTGGTGGTATATACAGGGCCCCAGCAGTGGTAGTATATACAGGGCCCCAGCAGTGGTGGTATATACAGGGCCCCAGCAGTGGTATATGTCCCCCAGGCTGCGGCACTCATTAAAATAACAAACTTTTCATACATCACCTTTCCGGCGACCCCTGGCTGGCAGCGCCGCTCCCTCGCTCCTCCGGTCCCGGCTTCTTCCTGCTTGTGCCGGCTTCTATTCCTGTGGCCGATGCAGCAGATGACGTCATCGGCTGCGCCCGGTCACATGACACCGGCACAAGCAGGAAGAAGCCGGGACCGGAGGAGCGGCGCTGCCAGCCAGGGGTCGCTGGAAAGGTGATGTATGAAAAGTTTGTTATTTTAATGAGTGCCGCAGCCTGGGGGTCAGATATTGAGAGGGGGGGGCTGTAGATCACTGATGGGGGGGCCAGTGTAGTGCTGATGGACGGGGGGATGCCGTGCATATTCATTACACTAATAAGGCGACCCCACGTGACCTCCTGCGGTCACTGCGGCCCCCCCTGCCTCCTCCAGCCCCCGGTTACAGCCCTCCCCCCAAGCATATACCGAGTGACTCGAGTATAAGCCGAGGGGGACACTTTTCAGCACTAAAACTGTGCTGAAAAATTCGGCTTATACTCGACTATATACGGTAATAATAATAATCTTTATTTATTCATTTATTTATATATACAATACAGAGTGAACATGGAGGTGTCACTCGGCGTATTGCTCAAACACTTGCAGAGTGTCATGGCGGCAACTGGTGATGATCACACTTTAGATTCTGACACTCCACATTGAGGTTTCTCTCATACTTCTGAGTTCCACAGGCTGGCTTGGGCATCGACCAGCTGTGTTCTCAGTGTTATCAGGCTATCAGGAGTTAATTTCTGTATGACTCTTGCTTACGACTTGAATCATATGTTCTGGGTGACCAATTACATTTGCTCCCCACCATTTTAAGATGGTGGGATCTGGTCTCTGATGCTGACTATAGCTTCTGCTTTGTTCTTGCATACTGGTACAATCTTTGTTTTCCAGTAATCTGGTATCAGTAGCTGCTTGTTAGGTGTTTGATTAATACTTTCTTGTTTTATAATTAACTCCAGCTTCTTCTTGTGTTCTCCCTTATTACTTATTGTATTCTCCCTGTGTGTGAGGGCTGTGAGCTTTATTTTGGTTCTCCTTGTGTCTCTTGTTACTGGGTTCCTTCACTTCCCAGCTCTGGGGGGAGGAGGAGTGGAAATCAGCCCAGGGCGTTACAGGACCAAAATCAGTGTGCAGACTCAGGCCTCCCCACCATCAAGAATGCCCCTGAGTTAGGGAAAGTTCAGGATTCCCTAGGTTTAGGGGCAGATCTGGTGCCCCTGTTTCCCTATTTCCCCACAGTCCTTGTGACAGGAGTCTATAGCAGGCAAACCGTGCAAAATCTTCCCTTATACCTAAATGTAAAAATTAATTAAACATTATAGCTGTATGTGTGTTTAGCCTATCTGGAGTAAGATATATCAGAATGTGTTTTATATAAGCTATAAGGCTTTTCAAATAGATATCATATTTTCAATGCCATTCAAATATCATAGTGGCAGATACTTGGTATCTCCAAATAAAGATCTGTAACCAATATTTGGTCATGACATTTAATGTCAGATTATCTTGGAAGGAGGAATGAAACATCTCCCGATAGCTACCCTCACGCAACCTCAGTTCCTCCCAAGAACTTCTCCTCTGCTCCCCCCTCATCTCCTCTTCACACAACCGCATTCAGGATTTCTCCCGGGCATCTGCTATATTCTGGAACTCCCTGCCCCAACACATGAGACACTCTCTGACCCTGAGAAGCTTCAAGTGTCACCTGAAGACTCACCTATTCTGTGAAGCCTACAAACTGCCATGAGACCGAGGCAACCGCCCCATAACCGACACTCCCCCAGCCTACTGTAGCCCCACCTGCCCCTCGTAGACTGTGAGCCCTCATGGACAAGGTCCCCCCCCTCCTGTACCTGTATGTCCTGATTGTCTAGAGTGCTTGTCTCCCTTATCCTCATGTAAAGCGCCATGGAACCGAATGGCGCTATATAAATAAATAATAATAAAAACGAAGTAATATAGCCATATATCAAGTGGTAGAGATTCAGGGCACTAAGTGGCAATATCAACCGTCATGCTCCGGGCAACTTGCCCTATAGGCAAGTCCTTTCCCTGGTGGTGCTAATCCACAGCACAAGTAATGATAGATATATGAAGAAAGAGGCAGCACTCACCAGTATTGTGCGACAGTGGTCTTTTTAATCCAGCATGTTCAAGGATTCATGACAGGGTGCAGGGAGGTGACCACGGAGGGCGGACAGCGACACCGTTTCGCAAGAAAATTATCTTCGGACCCGTAGAAGCAAATTTTCTTGCGAAACTGCGTCGTCGTCCGCCCTCCGTGGTCACCTCCCTGCACCCTGTCATGAATCCTTGAACATGCTGGATTAAAGAGACCACTGTCGCACAATACTGGTGAGTGCTGCCTCTTTCTTCATATATCTAATATAGCCGTATAGTTTTGTTTAAATCTATTTTTATTAAGATTTTAAATTGCATAGAATTGTATAAAAACATCATAACCAGACATCAATAGTGTCAGAGAAAAAGAAGAACATGTATAAGCATAAAAACGAAAAAACATATCAATCAGAAAAATCAATGAAATTAAATATTTCTTCTAGCATCATCTCGTATTTTATAAATATAGGCAACAACCTATGGGGTGGTTGACCCAGATACTCTGCCAGAGGAGGAACTTCTCAGACCATATAGTTTACTAGTGTCCAGTAAAAAGTAGGAACTCAATCTTATAAACTTGGATTTTGGCCTTATCACTTCTTCCGGCCATACCTATATGATGATAACCTTAATACAGCATTGTCTAGGTTTTACGTGCCTAGCTATCCTCTCAGTCTTAGAAGACTATTCAAGTTATATATATTGTATAACAGAAAAGAGAAAAAGAATAAGACAAAAAGAAACAAGAAGTAGAAAAAAAAAGAAAATGTATAAGTATATAGAAGAAAATCAATAAGAGAGATAGAACACAAAGGACAGGAGAGGACCAGGTATATAAAGAAGAGAAAAGGGAAACGAATTATGGGATAAAGAAAACATAAATTAAAATAGGAGAAAAGAGTGATTTTCCGTGCCTCCCCCACTTCACATCCCGCTTCATCCCACCCGTGAGCAACAACACCTCAGTCCAACAATCTTGGAGTATCCGGGGAGTCATGAAACATAATCCATTCCATCCACGTCGCATTAAACTGGGCCATTCCATCAGACTGCCCCGCTGCGAGTTCCTCCATTCTAAATATGTCCTTCATTTCTGAATACCAATCCAGAATGGAGGGTGGAGTGGGACTCCTCCAAAGACGAGGAATAACAGCTCTAGCGGCTGAGACACAAAATCTGAGAATGTCTTTTTTGATAAGCTTGGCAGGACCCGGCAGGATCGACAACAAGGCGACCTCAGGAGTGCCCTCAATTTGCTTCCCTGTAATCATAGTGTAATTACAGAAGACCTTTCTCCAAAAAGTCTGTACTTTATGGCAGGACCACCATATGTGTATCATGTTACCAACCGCAGTTCCACATCTCCAACACATATTAGAAACGCTAGGCGAGATGGTATGTAGTCTGTCCGGACAAAGATACCAACGGGAAAGGACTTTGCAGTTTCTTTCCTGTGATGCACACGGAAGAGCCAATAAACGTGTGCATAGGAAACTCTTTTTCCATTCCATCTCCGATAGTTCTCTTCCCAGATCTCTCTCCATCCCATCTGAAACCTGTGTTTTGTCTCTTCCATCGTTCCCTCCACAATCAAGCGATACAGCTCCGAAATAGGATGAGCTGGGGGAGAGTCTTGTTTGAACATTGTCTCAATGGGGTCAAAGTTTGTACGAACTCTACAAGAGTAGGGTCCCGAAGATAGGAAAGAACAGAGTTGGGCATATTCCAACCATGGTATGACTGTTGGTTGTGACCTCTGGCGTAGATCCTCCACAGGGGGCAATTCGCCGTTGTGCAATATCAGTCCAACTCGAACGTCCACCACTCTCTTCCAGCCCATAAAAGTCTTCCTACCCATTCCAGGTGTAAAACATGGATTGAAGAATAGCGGGGTCAATGGACTTACCGTATATACTCGCATATAAGCCGAGTTTTTCAGCCCAAAAATTGGGTTGAAAAGTCCCCCCCTCGGCTTATACGCGAGTCACTGTATTAGGGATGGGCGAACCTACTCGTTAGGACCCGTTACTCTGCGAGTAGTAAGAAACTCGCAGGAGTCGGTACCCGGCGAGTTTCCCAGCGATTACTCGCACAGTAACGAGTCCAATGTAAGTCAATGGCAATCCTAGTTTTGTCAGAGTTTACTTTTTCTCACTCGCAATTGCACCGCTTCACGGATACCCGCTGTCAGTAGCGAGTCTGAGCGAGTCTTAGCGATTCTGAGCGAGTCTGAGCGAGTCTTAGCGATTCTGAGTGAGTCTGAGCGAGTCTGAGCGAGTCTTAGCGATTCTGAGCGAGTCTGAGCGAGTTTACGAATCCGAGTCCTGTATACTGTATTCGGGACTCGGCTTATACACGAGTCAATAGGTTTTCCCAGGTTTTGAGGGCAAAAGTAGGGGGGTCGGCTTATACACGGGTCGGCTTATACACGAGTATATACGGTAACTGTTTTTCGCTAATTGAGGCACCTAACGTCTGAGACCAGGCTTGTAGAGTGGTATTAGAAACATCAGTGAGAGTGGTCGTCACAGTGTCCGGTATCGACGGCAACCACTGGAGGTATTTCAACGGTACCGGAACACCGTCTTGTTCTATACTTATCCATCTTTTTATGTCAGTCCTAAAGCACATAGCCGTATAGTTTTAATCAATGTCCTTATAATGTTAAAAATGTTAATAATGATAAAATCTAAAGGACTAAAGAAATAGGGAGTCATATATAGAAAACAATGGGAAGACTATTTTTATTTTGTTATATTTAGGTATTTTATATGTATTACATTATATTTTATTATTCATTACTTTACAATTCTATATCACATATTTTCTTTTTGATCCAAGCATAATTTAAAAGTAATAAATCTCACCGCAATTTATTCTGCCATCTAAGTGCCCAACTGTGAGTGTAATATTGAATAGGCAGTAATTGTCTATATTTATTAGAAGTGATTTTAATACAAATTAATTTTTTCTTGTAACATACACGCTAAGATCAAATGTCCAGAAATAAAAGCGGTATATGGATTCTATGTTAAGTGGTGAGGTTTTTGGCTACTCTTTAGTCATCTTTAACCTCCTCTGCCTACATCACATGATAATTGCATATTTACGGTCATAGCAGGAAAATTGCAGCATCTTACCACTGTTGTGAGCCTCCAGCTGGGATGCAGAATTGACAGCGACTTTGCATAGTGAACAGTAGAGAAGTCTTTTAGCTTTTTCCTCTTCAGTCTCTCCTGAAGGGCATATGTTACTGCTGGTTACTAGAGTGATTTTCTTGTCAACTTGCGCAGTGGTCTCTGTTGTCATCACACTGATTTTCCGGATTTCTAACATCGTACTGGTTGATAAAGCTGGAATTCCTGTGGCAAAGTCTGAAAAATAAACAAAAGCAAAATGTTTGTTAGGATGAAAAATACCATTACTTATTGTTAAGGATGAAGAAAGTGGACTGTAAGGAAAGTGATGTTATTAAAGGTGTGATAGCAGACATTATCTTACTATTACATTATGCATTAATTTTGCCGATGTTGATATGTCCTCTAATGTTTGGTTCAGTTAATAAAAATTTATCTGGTTAAAAAATAATGATGCATTAACTGATATTGGTGAGAATTTTTAGTTTTTGCACTATTATAAGAATTTGCAGACAAGATATATGTCAATGACAGATTTGAGCATGCATGGAAAATTAATAACTTGTTAATTGCTATTCTCTGATAAAAGACATTGAAATATTTTCTTTACTCCGGGGTGTGTGACTATTTTGGCTGCTATGTTCGACTCTTACTTTGGGTTTTATGTATCACCTTACTATACCAGCTCTCCTTACTCCTGGGGAGAACAGTATAATTATTCATCAGTCAGTAGTTAGTCACTTTACACATTTAAACCTTACATCACTTCCCAGACACCGCCCTATGATGAAGGAACACCAAAACGGCTGTAGGGGTTGGCGGCATCTGGAGTGAGCATTCTAAAGTGACTAATGCAAGTCTCAACTAGTCTTTGTAAGTTCCACTACCTGATTATGTGGACATATGGATGCATTGTGCTATTATCACTTACATATTATTGGAGTCACAGTGCACAAATAAAAGATCAGGCCTCTGCTTATGCGCTTTAGCCTTGAGCACACTGTGCACTATACTTGACCTATGAATACTGATATTTTTCACTGACATTTTGTGTATATGCTTGCGATCCCTGTCATATATTGGCATAGTATATGAGGTAACCCGCTCTGGAATTGTATTTGGATAATCTATTTATCACACACGTTTAGTTGGGGATATTGATATATATATTGTACATTATTTCGGCAATTGTTCGCTCCTCCTAATGTACGTCTTCCATGTGTTGTTTGTCCTTTGTGTACTCCCTTGTGTCTTTTTGGTATCTACTAATAAAAAACATGTTCACTGCATATGTGGATGTCTGTTTATGATGTGTCGTTTCTATATCCTGGGGAGAACAGTATAACTATTCACCAGTCAGTACTTATTATTCAAGAGAGATCAGAACCCAAGAAGCTGACTATCTGTTACCAACTTAACCTAGCATGTCTAATGTGAATTTCACTATATCATTCCTGAACAAATGCTCAATATGATGGAAAATGCAACTATCTATACTAGGAATGATGCACTAGCAGACACAAACAAAAAAAGGCCCCTGTACGAGAACAATGTATGGATCCCTTGGAGTCCAAAAGCTCATCATCATCATCATACCTAATTCCACCTGTTTAGGAGCTGATATTGGGCCCTGTTACCTCTTGGGCTGCTACTTAGACTGCAACAATGCAACAATGGATGAATTGCACTTTTTCAAAATGTTTCAGAATGTTTAACAACTTTCCAGGTAGTCACATGATAAAATATATAATTCAATAAAAAGTACAACTCAACATGCAAAAAAGTAAGCGTTCACACAGATATGTCGCCATAGAAATAAAAAGGTTATAGCTCTTGGAAGAAGAAAACGAAAAGTAAAAGCACAAAAACGTGATGGTGAAGATGCACAAGGGAAGGTAAATGGTGCTGTGCCCTGGAAGGGGCCACATCAGAGCTCAGGACTAGTGATGAGCGAGTATATTCGTTAGTATCTTCTAATTGCAATGAATAGTAGGATATTTGCAATACTCGTTATTGGCGAGTATCGCTAGTGCTCGTGCGTGATTTGTTGATCATTATCGATCTGACATAAATTGAAAGCTCTCTTCAGTAAACAATGGGAGCTGGCACCTCAGTGAGAACAGATTGAATGTTAGGTTCTCGCTGGGGGCGCTGCAAGGTGTTTTATGCTGTGAAATTTGAAAAAGCCCACCCTCCCGCGAAAGACTTGTTTTATAGCCAGATGTGTGTGGGCGGAGCCTATCACTCATTGACTTACATTGTACTCGCTAATATGATGAGTACGCAAGTATTAAAAACTACTTGTTATGAATATAGCAAGTCCGAATATTACAGTACTTGCTCATCACTACTCAGGACCTTAATATTATTATCTATTTATAAAGCACCATTAATCCCATGGTGCTGTACTTGAGAAAGGGTTACATACAAAACTCAGGTATAGGTTACAGTAAACAAATTAACAATTAGGGTACCTTTACACGCGGCTACATTTCTAGGGTGGCTACAGGTAACTTACTGGTTGCAGTGGAATCATGGAGAGATTATTCCATTTGTACACAGCAACAAGATAGAACCTTGTCTCCATGATTTCACTGCAACCAGTAAGTTATCTGTAGCCACCCTAGAAATGTAGCCGCGTGTAAAAGTACCCTTACAGAATAATACAGAGGGAAGAGTACCCTGCCCTTGTGAGCTTACAATCTACAGGATGATGGGGATCTGTCCATATTTCTAGACAAAGACATAAGTGATAGGGAACATCCATATTTAGGTACAAAATGAAGTGGTTGGATGGCTTTTGCACCTTTTAATAAAAATAAAAAAAAATGTTTCCTAAGTACCTTATGTTTTTAACATCTACAGCCACAGCAGAGTTTATGCACTCACTAATGGCAGTGTGCTCATCTCTAGCCACAGCTGCAGGCTGCTTGTAATTGAACTGCACTGTATTAATATGGTGGAAAGTTTAAGTGGCCGAAAGCTCACTGGGTGCCTTGGTCCACATGAAGTGACCAAAGAGAATCAAATTTTAAAAAGCCTTTTTGACTCTGAAGACCATCAGAGGGACAAACCCACTCCTTGAAACTGCAGCAATGGCAATGTTTAATAAGGTGCAACATTGGTTTAGGGAGTTTTCCAGTCTATGGGATCAGAAAAATCTATTATTTTCATATGTTTCATGCATTTAATGTGGAGAATATATCTGAAAAATGATTTAGTTTAATTCACAATAATAAAAAATTGTAGCAGCTTATAGGTAGCGATCTCAACCTTCCATCATGATAAACCACCTATTACTGGGGAGGTATTGGAGGTTATAAAGCCGATTTATGAAGAGCGTTCATCAGGTGATTTGTTGGAACGTTGTGATGGAGCAGAAGCGCAAAGCAACATATTGCTCAACTCACTCATTTGGACTGGAATAGTTGAGTGATCGTAACTAATCGTGTTCTGTGTAATTTGTATGAGACACTTTAAATGTCTTTTTCTGTAAACCACTTTTCTTTTCAAATCGTTGACCACAATATCTCCAGAACCAAGCAGTCAAATGAGTAGAGATAGTCTACTGGGTGCTGGCGGAGGTTGAAGACCGAGGGGGGCGGGGGGGTGGGGGTGTTGGAGGTTGAAGACCTGCTGCTGTCTAGTCACTCCAGCGGCTGCCCAGCATCAGCGCTGCTGAGAGGAGGGGCGGGCACAGCTGCAGGAAGTGAGGATGCACTCACTTCCTGTCCTCCCTCCTCTCCTCATCCTCGGGCAAACGCGGTTGCGGCAGGTGGCTGTAAGCACGGGGCACGGGGGCGGGCCCGGTCTCAGCCACGACTGCTGCGACCATGGTAGTTACGCCACTGCCGTTCACCATCATTTTGTTTTCCTTGCCCACTTCATTGAATTTGAGTACTAATTTATACTCTTTTCATAAAATAAAAATTTTTAAGCACACTTCATACGTGTAAATATATTGTAAAAACCCTATCCCACAAAAGTAAAAAAAAAAAATTACAAAAATAGTATAAAAATCAGACATTTAGACTAGAAGACCCCCTTAATGCAACATATTTTGTAAAATAGCAATAATTTAACAAGTACATACACATTACTGGTCAAAAATGTACCTCAGATTGGAATTACCGTATTTTCCGCACTATAAGGCGCACCTAAAAGACTAAGATTTTCCCAGAAATCATAGGTGCGCCTTATAGTGCAGTGCGCCTTATATACACGGATTTTTCCCAGAGTGCTAAGGGGGTGCCATTTGCCTGCAAATATTTGGCACCCCCCAGAAAATAAGGCATACCTTTGTGCCGCCATCCCCCTTTGTCCGGTGCCTGCCTGGCATCGCTGTGCAGGGGGCGCGATCACCAGCCGCTGTCCCCGCCATCCATGCTGGTGCCGGTGCCTGCCTCGCATCACGTGCGGGGACCCGATCACCAGCCGCCGTTCCCGCCATCCATGCTGGTGCCGGTGCCGGTGCCTGCCTCGCATCACGTGCGGGGACGCGATCACCAGCCGCCGTCCCCGCTGTCCGGTGTCTGGTGCCGCCGCTGTTTTGTGCGCGCTCACAGCCCAGGAGCCCAGGAGCCCATCAGCCAATCACAGCTCCGCCCAGGAGCCTTGAGCCAATCCGAGGCCAGCTGACGTCAG
>JARQOC010000005.1:460812520-460892467 GCA_033576535.1 Allobates femoralis | reverse complement strand
CATCCTCTGCTCTCTGTACTAGGTGTACACCTGTATATTGCCATGCTCTGCTCTCTGTACTAGGTGTTGACCTGTATATTGCCATCCTCTGTCTCTGTACTAGGTGTACACCTGTATATGCCATCCTCTGCTCTCTGTGCTAGGTGTACACCTATATATTGCCATCCTCTGCTCTCTGAACTAGGTGTTGACCTGTATATTACTATCTTCCTCCATGCGCAATGTTTCCTATGTGTATATTATTACTGTTTATTCTCATCAATTTACAGTTATATCGTTTTGCATTCAGTGTTTGATTTATTCCATTCTTCTATTTCTGTTGCTTAAAAAACGGATTGGTATGTGTGAACAAGGCCTAAGGCTAGGTGCACACTGCATCAGTTCACTTTAGCCTACAGTACATATCAGGAGCTTTTCCCAATGTATACTGCAAGATCGTTATAGGCAGCCATTCTCCGGGTGAAGCGTGTTCTTTTGGCCTGTGTGTGTCAGACATACATACATTTTTTAGCTGTTTAGAGAAGCACAGCAGACTGCGCATTCATGTACAATGAGCCACTGTAAAGAAAATTATACTATACGGCATGTTTCTTTACATCTTAACAATGGCTACCATCGGGCGTATACAAGTGCATCTCAATGAATTAGAATATCACCAAAAAGTTAATTTTACTAGTTTAATTTTCTGAGAAAATGACCTTTGGATTTTTATTGGCTGTAAGACATAGCAATCAACAGTGGCAGCATGGTGGTTCAGTGGTTAGCACTCCACACTTTCAGCACTGGGGTCCTAGGATCAATTCCCACCATGGACAACATCTGCAAGGCATTTATATGTTCGTTCTCACCGTGTTTGTGTGGGTTTCCTCCGGGCACTCCAGTTTTCTCTCACACTTGAAAGACATACTGATAGGATATTTAGATTGTGAGCCCCAATGGGGAAAGTGTTTGCAAATGTATCTAGAGTACTATATAAATGAATAAATATTATCGACATTAACAGGAATAAACACTTTAAATAGATCACTCTGTTTGTAACAACTCTATATAATATATGTGTTTCACTTTATGTATTGCATTACTAAAATAAATTAACTTTTTGATGAAATTCTAGTTCAATGAGATGCACCTGTACCTCCTAAGTTTATGCACCCAACAATCAGCCCTAACATGGTGTATGGTTAGCCTTAATCCTTCGCTTTTCTTTCTGCTTCTTACTCTTGAGGCTATTCAAATTAAAGCAATAGACAATAGCTCAGTGATACATACTAATATCTTACAGTACTTGGACTCACACAGACTTTTTTCAAAGTCTGGGTTCAGGGCCGAACATGAATTGAACTTGAGTCAGAATCCCGAACTCGGAATTTAAAGTTATGGGATGGAGCAGGGGATTTATAGTTATAAGTGAGTGCTTCTCTCGCTCAGTTATGGCTAGGATCAGTGTGCCGTAATGCTGTTAATAGGGTCATCTGAGTTCATGCCTGACATGGCTCAGGTGTGAACTTAGATGACCTTTCTCACAGCTGGTTGTCAGTGTGAGACTGCTAGTCTCTGTGAGTAGATGTGTGTCTGCCTCTAAATCCTCCCCTTTCAAAGAATGTTGTCTAGTTCTGCTTCTATCTCCTCTCCCTCTATAGAATGTTGTCTGATTCTGCATGTAGCTCCTCCCCCTCCATTGAATGCTGTCTAGTTCTGTGAGGAAGTGGGCTGTAAAGTGGGTGTGGCTAAATGGAGTGGGTTGGGCTAGGTGGAGTGGGCATGAGTTGATACATACATACACACAGATACATACATATATACAGTGCCTACAAGTAGTATTCAACCCCCTGCAGATTTAGGTGGTTTGATAAGATGCCAATAAGTCAGAGCCTTCAAACTGCAAACGAGAGTAGGATTTATTAACAGAAGCATAAATCTTACAAACCAGAAAGTTATGTTGCTCAGTTGAATTTTAATAAATTTTAAACATAAAAGTGTGGGTCAATTATTATTCAACCCCTCAAACCACCAGAATTCTGTTTGGTCCCCCTATAGTATTAAGAAGTAGTTCAGGCACAAAGAACAATGAGCTTCACATGTGTGGATTAATTATCTCTTTTGCCAGCCTTTTCTGACTATTTAAGACCCTCCCCAAACTTGTGAACAGCACTCATACATGGTTAACATGGGAAAGACAAAGGAGCATTCCAAGGCCATCAGAGACAAGATCGTGGAGGGTCACAAGGCTGGCAAGGGGTACAAAACCCTTTCCAAGGAGTTGGGCGCATCATCCGGAAGTGGAAGGCTTATGGAACTACTGTTAGCCTTCCACGGCCTGGACAGCCTTTGAAAGTTTCCTCCCGTGCCGAGGCCAGGCTTGTCCGAAGAGTCAAGGCTAACCCAAGGACAACAAGGAAGGAGCTCCGGGAAGATCTCATGGCAGTGGGGACATTGGTTTCAGTCAATACCATAAGTAACGTACTCCACCGCAATGGTCTCCGTTCCAGACGAGCCCGTAAGGTATCTTTACTTTCAAAGCGTCATGTCAAGGCTCGTCTACAGTTTGCTCATGATCACTTGGAGGACTCTGAGACAGACTGGTTCAAGGTTCTATGGTCTGATAAGACCAAGATCGAGATCTTTGGTGCCAACCACACACGTGACGTTTGGAGACTGGATGGCACTGCATACGACCCCAAGAATACCATCCCTACAGTCAAGCATGGTGGTGGCAGCATCATGCTGTGGGGCTGTTTCTCAGCCAAGGGGCCTGGCCATCTGGTCCGCATCCATGGGAAGATGGATAGCACGGCCTACCTGGAGATTTTGGCCAAGAACCTCCGCTCCTCCATCAAGGATCTTAAGATGGGTCGTAATTTCATCTTCCAACAAGACAACGACCCAAAGCACACAGCCAAGAAAACCAAGGCCTGGTTCAAGAGGGAAAAAATCAAGGTGTTGGAGTGGCCTAGTCAGTCTCCTGACCTAAACCCAATTGAAAACTTGTGGAAGGAGCTCAAGATTAAAGTCCACATGAGACACCCAAAGAACCTAGATAACTTGGAGAAGATCTGCATGGAGGAGTGGGCCAAGATAACTCCAGAGACCTGTGCCGGCCTGATCAGGTCTTATAAAAGACGATTATTAGCTGTAATTGCAAACAAGGGTTATTCCACAAAATATTAAACCTAGGGGTTGAATAATAATTGACCCACACTTTTATGTTTAAAATTTATTAAAATTCAACTGAGCAACATAACTTTTTGGTTTGTAAGATTTATGCTTCTGTTAATAAATCCTACTCTCGTTTGCAGTTTGAAGGCTCTAACTTATTTGCATCTTATCAAACCACCTAAATCTGCAGGGGGTTGAATACTACTTGTAGGCACTGTACATACACTCAGCTTTATATATATACTAGTAAAAAGGCCCGATGCAATTGCATCGAGAGCTCGGTGAAATGAATTGTGTGTATACAGGCGGGTGAGTGGGTAGCAGAGTATACAGGGGGCTCTGTGGGGAGCAGAGTATACAGGTGGCTCTGTGGGGAGCAGAGTATGCAGGCGGCTCTGTGTGGAGCAGAGTATGCAGGCGGCTCTGTGGGTAGCACAGTATGCAGGTGGCTCTGTGGGTAGCAGAGTATAGAGGCGGCTGTGTGGGTAGCAGAGTATACAGGTGGCTGTGTGGGTAGCAGAGTATACAGGCAGCTCTGTGGACAGCAGAGTATACAGGCGGCTCTGTGGGTAGCAGAGTATACAGGCGGCTCTGTGGGTAGCAGAGTATAGAGGTGGCTCTGTGGGTAGCAGAGTATACAGACGTAACGGCTCTGTGGGTAGCAGAGTATAGAAACGGCTCTGTGGGTAGCAGAGTATAGAGGCGGCTGTGTGGGTAGCAGAGTATACAGGCGGCTGTGTGGGTAGTAGAGTATACAGGCGGCTCTGTGGGTAGCAGAGTATAGAGGCGGCTGTGTGGGTAGCAGAGTATACAGGTGGCTGTGTGGGTAGCAGAGTATACAGGCGGCTCTGTGGACAGCAGAGTATACAGGCGGCTCTGTGGGTAGCAGAGTATAGAGGTGGCTCTGTGGGTAGCAGAGTATACAGACGGAACGGCTCTGTGGGTAGCAGAGTATAGAAACGGCTCTGTGGGTAGCAGAGTATAGAGGCGGCTGTGTGGGTAGCAGAGTATACAGGCGGCTGTGTGGGTAGCAGAGTATACAGGTGACTCTGTGGGCAGCAGAGTATAGTGGCGGCTCTGTGGGCAGCAGAGTATAGAGGCGGCTCTGTGGGTAGCAGAGTATAGAGGCGGCTCTGTGGGTAGAAGAGTATAGAGGCGGCTCTGTGGGTAGCAGAGTATAGAGGCGGCTCTGTGGGTAGCAGAGTATAGAGGCGGCTCTGTGGGTAGCAGAGTATAGAGGCGGCTCTGTGGGTAGCAGAGTATAGAGGCGGCTCTGTGGGTAGCAGAGTATAGAGGCGGCTCTGTGGGTAGCAGAGTATAGAGGCGGCTCTGTGGGTAGCAGAGTATAGAGGTGGCTCTGTGGGTAGCAGAGTATAGAGGTGGCTCTGTCGGTAGCAGAGTATAGAGGCGGCTCTCTGGGTAGCAGAGTATAGAGGTGGCTGTGTGGGTAGCAGAGTATACAGGCGGCTCTGTGGACAGCAGAGTATACAGGCGGCTCTGTGGGTAGCAGAGTATAGAGGTGGCTCTGTGGGTAGCAGAGTATACAGACGGAACGGCTCTGTGGGTAGCAGAGTATAGAAACGGCTCTGTGGGTAGCAGAGTATAGAGGCGGCTGTGTGGGTAGCAGAGTATACAGGCGGCTGTGTGGGTAGCAGAGTATACAGGTGACTCTGTGGGCAGCAGAGTATAGTGGCGGCTCTGTGGGCAGCAGAGTATAGAGGCGGCTCTGTGGGTAGCAGAGTATAGAGGCGGCTCTGTGGGTAGAAGAGTATAGAGGCGGCTCTGTGGGTAGCAGAGTATAGAGGCGGCTCTGTGGGTAGCAGAGTATAGAGGCGGCTCTGTGGGTAGCAGAGTATAGAGGCGGCTCTGTGGGTAGCAGAGTATAGAGGCGGCTCTGTGGGTAGCAGAGTATAGAGGCGGCTCTGTGGGTAGCAGAGTATAGAGGCGGCTCTGTGGGTAGCAGAGTATAGAGGCGGCTCTGTGGGTAGCAGAGTATAGAGGCGGCTCTGTGGGTAGCAGAGTATAGAGGCGGCTCTGTGGGTAGCAGAGTATAGAGGCGGCTCTGTGGGTAGAAGAGTATAGAGGCGGCTCTGTGGGTAGCAGAGTATAGAGGCGGCTCTGTGGGTAGCAGAGTATAGAGGCGGCTCTGTGGGTAGCAGAGTATAGAGGCGGCTCTGTGTGTAGCAGAGTATAGAGGCGGCTCTGTGGGTAGCAGAGTATAGAGGCGGCTCTGTGGGTAGCAGAGTATAGAGGCGGCTCTGTGGGTAGCAGAGTATAGAGGCGGCTCTGTGGGTAGCAGAGTATAGAGGCGGCTCTGTGGGTAGCAGAGTATAGAGGCGGCTCTGTGGGTAGCAGAGTATAGAGGCGGCTCTGTGGGTAGCAGAGTATAGAGGCGGCTCTGTGGGTAGCAGAGTATACAGGCGGCTCTGTGGGTAGCAGTGTATAGAGGCGCCTCTGTGGGTAGCAGAGTATACAGGCAGCTCTGTGGGTAGCAGAGTATACAGGCGGCTCTGTGGGTAGCAGAGTATACAGGCGGCTCTGTGGGTAGCAGAGTATAGAGGCGGCTCAGTGGGTAGCAGAGTATGATGTGGCTGGAAGCTGGAGGGGTGAGGAGAGCAGCGGCTGGAGGGGTGAGGAAAGCAGAGGCTGTAGGGGTGAGGAGAGCAGAGGCTGGAGGGGTGAGGAGATCAGAGGCTGGAGGGGTGAGGAAAGCAGAGGCTGGAGGGGTGAGGAAAGCAGAGGCTGGAGGGGTGAGGAAAGCAGAGGCTGGAGGGGTGAGGAAAGCAGAGGCTGGAGGCGTGAGGAGAGGTCCAGCTGGAGGCGTGAGCAGAGGTCCGGCTGGAGGCGTGAGGAGAGGTCCGGCTGGAGGCGTGAGGAGAGGTTCGGCTGGAGGCGTGCGGAGAGGTCCGGCTGGAGGCGTGCGGAGAGGTGCGGCTGGAGGCGTGCGGAGAGGTGCGGCTGGAGGCATGCAGAAAGGTGCGGCTGGAGGCGTGAGGAGAGATGCGGCTGGTGACGTGAGGAGGGGTGAGGAGAGGTGTATTTAGTGCATATGTATATATGTGTCTATAAGATATAGGTATCTATATGTGTGTATATAGTGTATAGCAACATCTATGTATATATAGGGGTATATTTACTATATGTATATTTATCTGTGTGTATATACAGGCAATGTATATATGTGTGTATATAGTGTATATGTACATGTATGAGTATATGTGTAGATACTCTAGATGTATGTGTATACACTGTATATCTGTGTATGTGTATATAGTGTATATGTATATCTGTGTATATACTGTATATGTATATATATCTATATATGTGTATATAGTGTATATCTATATGTATGTGTGCGTATATACTGTATATCGATATAAATGTATATATGTGTATATAATGTAGATAAAAATATATCTGTGAATATACTGTATATCCATGTATGTGTGTGTATGTAGTGTATATCTATATATGTGTAGAAATAGTAGATGTATATGTATATGTGTGTATATACTGTATAGCTATCAGTGTGTATATAGTGTATATGTATGGGTGTGTACATACAGTATATGTATATGCATGCATATATGTATATACTGTATATGTATATATAGTGTATATGTATGTGTGGGTGTAAAGGGTATATGTATGTGTATATAGTGTATATGGATATGTCTGTATATACTGTATATAAATATGTATATAAAATGTATATATATATAAGAATATAAGTGTAAATACTGTATATGTATGGATAGTGTACATGTATATATGTGTATATACAGTATATGTAGATGGGTATATACTGTATATGTACATGTATGTATATATGTGTATAGACTGTATATGTATGTGTATATAGTGTGTATGTACATGTATATATGTGTATATAGTGTAGATGTATATGTCTGTGTGTTGAAGTAGTGTATATGTATATGTAGAAATGTGTGTATGTTGTGGTCCTGCGTCTTCCTGTGTGGCCGAGGCTTTGTGTTCCCTGTGCTGTTTCTCTCACCGGGTGTCGTGTCTGTCTCTCAGTCCCAGAGCTGGTGTCTCCTGGGGGTTGTGTGGCGGAGATGCAGGGTGCGGGTCCGGGGCTCCTCTGTCTCCCCGGGTGTCGCGTGTCCCTGAGCAGGTGTGTCAGGGGGTTATGTTGCGGAGGTGCAGGGTGCGGGTCCGGGCTGCTGTATGCGTGAGCTGCTGTGTGCTGGAGGTGGAGGGTGCGGGACCGGGGCTCCTCTCTCTCCCCGGGTCTGCTGTCTCCCTGAGGTGGTTAGCCGGGCCGAGGGTTGCTAGAATGCCGGCTGGGGCTCGCGATGACGGGAGGATGTGGCGGGAGGAAGTGGAAGGGGAGCGGCGTGCGGTGCGTGGAATGGGCATTGTCGGGGGTATGTGGTGTTTGCGGCAGCATGCTTGCGCTTCCGGCGCTAGTGTCGGCAGCTCATGCTGGCGCATGCGCGCCATCGCTCGCCGCGCGTGATATCGGCACAGTGCTCGGAAGCGCCAAACTGCTGATTATGAATATAGATAGATAGGTCTCCCCTATTTTTGATAACCAGCCAATGTAAAGCAAACATTTAGGGACTTGCATTATCAGACTGGTAAGGTCCATGGATTTTTGGCCATTCCCAGCCTAAATATACCAGCCTGCAGCTGCCACACAAGTGGGGCAACACATTAGATGAGTCAATCCCGTCGCTTCACGCCGTCTCTACCTAATTGCTTTGAGGATGAGACAATCAGGATAATGGTTTTTGGGGTACGTGTCAATTGTGAATTGACTGCGGCCAGGTGCCAATAATGGAGAGGAGCCTATCAGACAGAGAGAGAGAGAGAGGAGACCCTGCTGATCATAAGAGCTTACATTCTACAGGGGAGAGAGAACCTTGTTGACGATAGTAACTTATACTCCACAGGGGAGAGAGACTTACCCCATGATTCTGGAAATAAAAAATTACCCTACCATAAAAACTGGTAAACCTGGTATCATCTGATGAAGATAGCCTGCGTGCTATTGAAACAAGTTGTTGCCCATACAAGGAGCTAATAATAAAAGGTTTGAAAGTCTGCTAATATGTTCCCTGTGCTTTGTGCCTCATGGGACTCCTGCTCATAAACTCCAGTTTCGATTTTCCCTTTGTTTTATGTTATAATCCCTTTGTGGGATCACTGGTGGAGTTGCTTTGGGCCAGGGCGTTGTTTAATTCCTCCTCCTTGAGAACCTGTGAAGCACCTTAACAACAATAACAGCTGAAGGACCTATGGTGATGTCACATCTGACTTGGGTCACGTGACCTCCTGGAATCACATTGACTGAGGCAGGACTACAGGACAGGCATCTCGTGCAGCTTCTGAGCGGAGGCTCCTCTGCTTCCAGGCATACATCGGTGTTGTGCATGACTGCACAACCCCCCGGGTGAGTGGCCAATTGGCGTGCAATCCATTAACCCCTTAGACCTCCAGGTTTCACACATTGCGCTCCTGTACCCTTGTTTTACAGGGCTATGATACATACACATACATACATACATACATTACCATATATGGGCAATATTGCCATAAATGAGCATTACAACCATCTTTGGCCATTATGTCCCTGGGACTATGTGGAATGGTTGAGCTATGAAAGGGCAGAGCTATATGGAGTGGGTATGGCTATGTGTAAAGGCGGAGCTATGAATGGGTGTGGATACTGTGAGGGGTGGATCTATGATTCATACATACACACACACATACATACATTATCATATATGGGTGATATTACTATATATTGGTGATATTGCCATATATGGGCATTACGCCTGGGCAACTCTGGGCTCTACAGATAGTAAATTAATAATTTTGATATACCCATCCAAAGAGATTAGACATTTCTTCTTACTCACAATCTTATGTTTAGGCATAAAACAACTTTTTCTTGGTGAAAATTGTGGACACCAGAATAAAGTTCATTGACATGACAATAATTCAGAGTAATCTATGGCCAGCACAGTTACAAGATAATAATCCAACATAGTCCTTTGACAGATTATGGAACAAGAACTTTATAACAATATTGTGCAGCAGAAAAATCTCTGTGCAAAGACCACTAAATCTTCAGTGCCAACAACTTTGCTTTAGCCTTGAGCTACAGTTGTTTTAATCCTGGGGTTTTTTTGGACAAGCAAAAGGAAATACATATATAATGCAGTTTGGTATGGCTTAAAACATTTTTTTTGTAAAATATATGTCCTGTGTGATGTATAACCCAAACAACTACTGAGAGCTGGAAAATGACCAAAAGAAATGAAAGTTGTAGGAATTTCTTGTGAAACGACAATGAAATAAATAAAAGCTCCTCACACCTCTAATCATGACAGCTATCAACAGAATATATGCTCTGTTAAAGATTACATTTTATATGTAAATTACCAGATAATTAGAACAGTATGTGACCTAGGAAAATAGAAATAAGCACAGAGAAAAAAATTATAAAGCTAAAAGACATAATTACAATTTTATGGTGTTATTTTATCCTGCAAATTTTACTTTTACACTAGAAGAACTCATCTAAGGGCCCTTTCACATCAGCGTTTTTTGAATTTGCGGACGTTGCGGTAGAAATACCGCATTTGCCGCGTAACGGCACACTTGCGGCAAGAATGCGGCAAGCCCCATTCATTTCCTTTGGGACTTGCGGCACTTGCGGCAAGTGTGGTTTTTACAAATTTCCAAGCCAGTTGCGGTAAATGCGGCTTTTGCGGCGTGTCTTTAAACCGCAACATGCCGCGTTTTTTTCTCGCCGCAAGTATACCGCAAGTGCAGTATTTTTATAATGAAAGTCTATGGCAACCGCATCTGCCACACGTGCCGCATCTGCCGCAAGTGGATTGGCTGGATGCAGCACGCATACTGAGCCTGCTCAAAATGCTCCAAGCCCCCCCTCACTGATATAAAAAGAGGAGCAGGTGGACACATGTTGTGCAAACTGTTTTGTTGCTGTGAAGTGGACCTAGAAGCAATTTGTGACTGGCCATTTCGCTGCATCATCGACTGCATCCTGCATCATCCTTGCATCTTTTGGTAAGTACATGCAATGTTCGTTCAGATTCTATATTTTTTTTTTGCAATTTTTTTTTTCTTAAATTCTCAAAAAATGTTATTTTCTTTACATTATTATTATTTTTTTTTTTTTGAAAGTGTGTGTTTTTGTATTCATTTTATTTTTTTATTGTCTTTTTATAGTTACAGTTCAATTTTTAAAATCTTTGTAGTTATTATTCATAGTAGATCATTTTTCTAATATTTTTTTTTTTAAATCCTATTGATGAATTTTGAATTTTTTTTTTTGTTTTGGTGCTGTGCAGACTGGTTGGGTTTTTTTTTATTTTGCTTAGTGCATTATTTGAAATGTTCATGGTGTTTTTTTTTTTTTTTTTATTTTGCAAAGATGCCATGTGGTGTGTAATTTTTTAGCAAAGATGCTATGTGGCATGTATAATTTTTTGCAAAGATGCCATGTGGTCTGTGTATTGTTCATTCACTGTATAATTATTTTTCAGCATTTTTTTTTGTAGTTTTTTATTAAAAAAATGTTGATAAACAAGTATTGTGAATGAATGTGTTTTTGGTGCTGGTTGTGTTTTTTTTTCCCATTCTGCATTATTTGAATTGTTAGATTTTTTTTTTGATTTTTTTTTCTTCAAAGATGGCATGTGCCATGTGTATTGCTCATTCACTGTCTAATGATTTTTTTTAAAAAAAATTATTTTATTTAAATTATTTTTTAAATGTTGAAAAATAATGGTATTTTCAATGAAGGTTTTGCTTTATGGTGCTATTCACACTTTTTAGTCAGGAGATGAGCCAGCAACACAGCGACCAAGATACGAAGACTGGGAGTCAGAAGATTTTACACAATGGCGAGATCAAAGTAGACCAAGGCAGCAGCGAGGACGTGGTACTAGTCATCACCAGTTGGCTACCCAGGTCTCTGGGTATGGTCGCTTTCAAGCAGACCTATCAACTCGTCCCACTGCTGATAACATTGATTTGTCGTCAAGGATGTGGAGAAACTTTGGAGACGTAAGCAACACGTCAAGCTTAGGTTTTAGATTGAGCATCCTTGATACACCGAAAACCACACGGGTGTCTCGGCCAGGTGAAGATCCTCCTCTCTCAACTGGTCCCTTAAGCTCCATAAGTCTGGTCATCCATCTGACAAGCACACCATCCGATAGTCTGGCCAGCCCAACCACAACCACGACTACGACCACGACCACAACGACCACCATAATAACTAGCTCCACAGGTGGAAGAGCATTCCCAGGCAAGTATTACACATCCCCTTGTGTATGAAGTGTACTTGCCTGGATAAGGTCTACCTACCTTGGAGTAGTTATCCATCTACCTGTCCTAACTATACCTGGCTGAAGCCACTTGCCAACCTACCTGGCTGAAGCCACTTGCCAACCTACCTCGCTGAAGCCAATTGCCAACCTACCTGGCTGAAGCCACTTGCCAACCTACCTGGCTGAAGCCACTTACCAACCTACCTGGCTGAAGCCACTTACCAACCTTCCTGGCTGAAGCCACTTACCAACCTACCTAGCTGAAGCTACTTACCAACCTACCTGGCTGAAGCTACTTACCAACCTACCTGGCTGAAGCTACTTGCCAACCTACCTGGCTGAAGCCACTTGCCAACCTACCTGGCTGAAGCCACTTGCCAACCTACCTGGCTGAAGCCACTTACCAACCTACCTGGCTGAAGCCACTTACCAACCTACCTGGCTGAATCCACTTACCAACCTACCTGGCTGAATCCACTTCCAACCTACCTGGCTGAAGCTACTTACCAACCTACCTGGCTGAATCTACTTACCAACCTACCCGGCTGAAGCTACTTACCAACCTACCTGCCTGAAGCTACTTACCAACCTACCTGGCTGAAGGTATTTACCAACCTACCTGGCTGAAGCTACTTAACCACACCTTCCATGGCTGAAGCTAACAAAGAATACCTACCTGACGCAAGCAAGCAAGCTACCTACCTGGATGGAGCTACCACGATCTACCTAATGTGAGTATTGCCACACTCTGCTGAAAACGTTCATGTACCTTACTTCTGGCTACTAATGTACTTTCTCTTTTTCTACTTCACAGAATAGCCGGATGAATACACCTACTTACCTACTTGGCTGAAGCTACTTAACCATACCTTCCATGGCTGAAGCTAACAAACAATACCTACCTGACGCAAGCAAGCAAGCTGCCTACCTGGATGGAGCTACCACGATCTACCTAATGTGAGTATTGCCACACTCTGCTGAAAATGTTCATGTACCTTACTTCTGACTACTAATGTACTTTCTCTTTTTCTACTTCACAGAATAGCCGGATGAATACTCCTACTTACCTACCTGGCTGAAGCTACTTAACCATACCTTCCATGGCTGAAGCTAACGAAGATTACCTACACGACGAAAACAAGCTGCCTACCTGGAAGCAACTAACACTAAATACCTATGGTAAATAAATGCTACATGTTATTTAATTAATTTATTTTATGTTATTAAATAAACTTTTTTTAATTTAAAAATTTGTTTCCATTATTTAATATAACATCTTATTTTTATTATAAAATATAGATGACTGGGTACTACATAATGAAAAATATAGTGTATGTCTGTCTGAAATGGAAATACATTGTCTATTAATGTTTTAGTCCGTATTTAAACAATAATTGACAATGGATTTCCGTTTTGGAGAGACATTTACTATATAACTGTGTAATGGCCACTTTTGTGTGAGTAATAAATTGTGCGCTGCAGGTGGAAGTGGCCAGTATGCAAAAGAGCTGTGCAGCGATTCAAATATAAATTTGACAGCCCTGCATCTCTCCGCTAAACCACTCCGCTCCTCCTGTCCTGGCCAGGTTCCCCCAATGCTCCTCTATGCTCCTCTATGCTCCCCGCTCCCGCTCCTTAGGGCTACTTCTTTATTGATGTCACATAGGAGAAGAAGAATCCTGTTCCTCCTCCCCTGTGTTACATCCCTCACAGCACCATTTGATTTCATAATGCATTATCAAATGTAAAATTAAGAAATTTTTTTTTATTAATAATAAAGATAATGAAACACACCCTCTGCCAAGTGTTCGTTAACCAGAAGTAGGCATTGTCCTGCTAGGACCTTGCATGATGTTAGAATGACATCGGCGTTTGGCGCTGTGATTGGCCCAGTCGCAGTGATGTGTTATGCGCGTCACATATTGCATCAGCGCGAGTGAGCACATGACAGCGCCGAACGCCAATGTCATTTTTACATCATGCAAGGTCCTAGCAGGACACTGCCTGCTCCTGCTTAACTAACACTCGCCGTAGGGTAAGCATAACAATTTTTATTTTTAATATATTTGTATTCATTTTACATGTAATTTCAGAGTATCGAATGCAGAGCAAAATGAAATGTGGCTTGACAGCACAGCACAAGGATCAAAAGACACAGCGCGCGCAAACACACAAGGGGGGGAAAGAGTGCATTCAAGGGGTGAAAGACACAGGGCACGAGGCAAAAAAGATACAGGGTTCAAGGGGAATAATAGAACGCATAAAGGGGGAGAGTGCTCGGGGAGGACAGCTCAAAGAGAGAACATGAAGGAAGAAGACAGCACAATGGGGATAGAGTACAGAGTGAAAAATACAGTGCAGGGGACAAATACAATGCACACGTGGAGACAGCTATAGCACAAAACCATCATGATGCTACCGTCCTCCAGATGCTAATGCATGGGGTCCCACATCTATGTACTTCTTAATTGTCTAATGGACACTTCCATCTGAGGTCGAAATGTACCTTACACGCTGCAAATTGCTGTCCAGACACTTAGGCCGGCTTCACACTGCGTGTGTGATCTGATCCGTAGCTGTCCGCTTGAGGCAGACAGCCGCGGACCGGATCAGCACACAGGACTGGGGGGCTATTATGCCCTCTGATCCTGTGTGCAGCGTACGCAGCTGCAGCCGTTGACAGGTCAGGACCGCGGTGCCTGTGGTCCTCACCTATCAGCAGCAGGAACTGCGTGCGCTAAACACAGGATCGGAGGGCATAATAGCCCCCCAGTCCTGTGTGCTGATCCTGTCCGCGGCTGTCTGCCTCAAGCGGATAGCTATGGATCGGATCACACACGCAGTGTGAAGCCGGCCTTAAAAAAAAAGTGGTCGTTTGTAGGAAACCTTTAAAACTACACATAGTAGTACATAGATCTGAACTGGAATAATGTGTAGTGTGTAAAACCGTACCCGATGTAGGTGTGCTGTATCCCTCAATTATGTGGTCATGTGCATCTCAAAACAATACCGGTTACTTAAGGTACAGAGCTTTAAAGTACACATTGTTGTACATTAGGGATGAGCGATTATACTCATTAGTATTCGGTAGTCGCCAAATAGTTTGAGTCTCGGGCTACTCTTTAATCTGTGACTATCCTTGCAATTATTCGCTAAGTAACAAGTAAAATGTAAGTCAATGTGAAATGCAAGTAATTCCTCAGATGACAGACCGTATATAGAGATCTAGCAAAAGAGGAAAAGGCTGCATTCCCTACACTTGTTTAAAAAAACAACAGCTTTTAAAGAATGATGTGGCCTCCTACTCGCTTTTCTGCAGCCTGACAGCAGGATCCTCTGCTTCCCCCACCACCTCCCCATCTGATCCTGATTTAGGAGCAGGTGGGGAGTGAGCAGCAGTAATCCATGAGCAGAGGATGCAGACAGGGAAGCTGCCGGTGAAATGACTTCACCAGCGGCTTTCTCCTACTGTTCGTCGCTCACCGCTCAATACTGCCCCTCCCTGCCCTTAAATGAGGAGCGCCATTTTGTAAGGTGGCTGTGGACTGCAATTTGCAGCAGGGGGAGACATAAAGCTTGAGCCTTCCTGCACTGCTGATTCAACCCCCACGGCTGCCTACTTGTACCTGGCTGGACATTGAAATTGGGCTAAGGCATGTTTTTTTTTAATATTGCATGAAATTTATGAAATAATAAAAAAAAAAGATTCCTTCTATTTCTGTTTACAGCAAGATACAAATTTGCATCTGGGGGTTGGGTGGCAGCCTGTTCCGACATGCTGTACACAAAACAAAGGCAAAGCCCACTCCAAACTTATATGGAATAATTCCTAAAACAATAATAATAAAAAAAAAAAAAAAATCTAATACTTCTGTATTAACCCCTGTGCCATGCTTGTACGGGTTAATAAAGAAGCGGTTCCTTCTTTTTGTATTTTTGAAATGATTTTAAAATAAATTATGGTGTGTTCTTCGCCGTATTTTGGTGTACAGGCGGGTACAGCATGTACGGCTGCCCCCAAACACTCAGGTGCCTATTTGTACCTGACTGGAAACAGAAATACAATAAAGCCATTATTTTTTATTTCATAAATTTCATGAAATTTAAAAAAAAGGTCTTTGTGAAATTTCTACCATGTTTCCCCGAAAGTAAGACACTGTCTTACATTTTTTTACCCCAAAAAGTCCCACTATGTCTTACTTTCGGGGTATGTCTTATATTGGGAAAATAAATGTCGATTTTTGTTTTAACCATAAAATACAGCCCCCAGCAGTGTGGTATACAGCAACCTCCCCAGTGGTATATACAGTCCCCAGCAGTGTATACAGCTGCAGCCCCCAGTGGTGTATACAGCTGCAGCCCCCAGTGATGTATACAGCTGCAGCCCCCAGTGGTGTATAGAGCAGCAGCCCCCAGTGATGTATACAGCTGCAGCCCCCAGTGGTGTAAACAGCTGCAGCCCCCAGTGGTGTATACAGCAGCAGCCCCCAGTGATGTATACAGCTGCAGCCCCCAGTGGTGTATACAGCTGCAGCCCCCAGTGGTGTATACAGCAGCCCCCAGTGGTGTATACAGCAGCCCCCAGTGGTGTATACAGCAGCCCCCAGTGGTGTATACAGCTGCAGCCCCCAGTGGTGTATACAGCAGCAGCCCCCAGTGGTGTATACAGCAGCCCCCAGTGGTGTATACAGAAGCCCCCAGTGGTGTATACAGAAGCCCCCAGTGGTGTATACAGCAGCCCCCAGTGGTGTATACAGCAGCAGCCCCCAGTGGTGTATACAGCAGCCCCCAGTGGTGTACACAGCTGCAGCCCCCAGTGGTGTACACAGCTGCAGCCCCCAGTGGTGTACACAGCTGCAGCCCCCACTGGTATATACAGCTGCAGCCCCCCCCATGAGTATACAGGCGCCCCCCCCTTGCTGCCGCCAACCTGTAAAGTAAAATATCATTCTACTTATCCCCGCCGGTGTCCCGCCGGTGTCCCGCTGCCATCACGCTCCTTCGCCTTCATCTGTCTTCCATCTCCGGCGCACAGACAATGACGTCAGTCTGTGCGCCGGAGAAGGAAGTCGGATAAAGCCGGATGAAGACGGAAGAGCATGATGGCGGCGGGACAGCAGCGGGACACCGGCGGGAATAAGTAGAATGATATTTTACTTTACAGGTTGGCGGCAGCGCGGGGGGGGGGTGCCTGTATACTCATGGGGGGGGCTGCAGCTGTATATACCAGTGGGGTGCCCCCGAAAGTAAGACAGTGTCTTACTTTCGGGGTATGTCTTACATTACCCGACCTCCCTAAAACCGGCACCATGCCTTACTTTCGGGGCGCCCTACTTTCGGGGAAACACGGTATGTACATCCAGGTACAACTATGCATCTGGGGGCTTGAATCTGCAGTGCAGTAAGGGCCAAGCTTTGTGGTTTTCCTTCCCCCCCACCGCGAATTGCAGGAATAAAAACTCTCTAGCATCTTTCTCATCGCTGACCAGGATGGAGGTTGACATTCCGCACTGTAATCCACTGCTGAACAGTCTCGGGGGGTACACCCCATCATGGCGATTTCTGGAGAAGAGGACAGAGGAATTAGGTGATGGCCACCCCCTCTTGGAGACATGGGAGGAACTTGGGAAATCTTGACAGACCTTTCTTGTTCTCTGGCCCCCGTGGGTTTCTCTGCAGCTGACTGGCTAACACGTCAGCCCTGGCCTGCAGCCGATGCCTCATCCTCTTCATGTCAGCCTCCTGATGCCAATAATGAATACCCTGGCACACTGCAAGGATTAGAGTCAATATAGAAAAATAGAGATCCAAAGGATGGTGCTTCTATGATCCACTCTGCTGTTAAAGGGATCCTGTCACCTCCAAAACGCCTCCTAAGCTAGCAAAACATGTCCCTGCAGCATCCCATCACTAATATCACACTCATTTTGTCTCCTAAAAGCATCCTGTGAAAGTGCATAAAAACGTTTTAATACTTACTCATTAGTGATTATAATTAGCAGAGTGACTATTCCTTAGTCACCAAGGCGGGCTGTTGTGCAGCTCCAGGGATCCACCCTGTCTCTGTGTGTTCTCCTGTGATGTGCAGGCATTGCCCTCCCCCTCTCTATCACTCACAGAATGCAAATCATTAGTCCTGCCTTCAGTTTCAGTTTCACTTAAGCACAGACAGAAAGAGGCTGGATCCTGGAGCTGCAAAAGAACGCCCCCTGGTGACTAAAGAATATAGCCCCTGCTAATTATAATCACTAATGAGTGAGTATTAAAACGTTTTTCTCCACTTTCACAGGATGCTTTTAGGAGACAAAAGAAGTGTGAGATTAGTGATAGGATGGAGCAGGGACATGTTTTGATAGCTTAGGAGGCGTTTTGGAGGTGACAGGATCCCTTTAAAGAATGAGGACCACACAGGGACTGAGTACAATGACAATTTATTCTGACACGTTTCGGTGCCGTCCCAGCTTATTAATCAGGGGTACAAAACCCCTATTTTATATCCCTGATGAAGGAGCTGGGACAGCACCGAAACACGTCGGAATAAATCATCATTGGACTCAGACCCTGCTTGGTCATCATTCTTTAACAGCTGCGCAGATCGTAGAAGCACCATCCTTTGTATCTCTGTATGTACGCCACTTGCATGTGGAAGTGCTGATCCAGCGGCAGCTGTACAGGCGCATATACTAGTTTTGGCTTATCACAATTAGCTCAGGTGAGCATATATAATCATAAGTGCTTGTTCATCTTTAAAGATAAGACCCATTGCACTTTTTCTGTCTCTTAATCCTTCAGATCTTCTCAATACAGAAAAATGGAGGAATCCAATTTGTAGGTGCAAAAAAACACGTGTTTTTTATTATCACATTGATTTAGAAACTCATCCGTTTCAGCTGCTTGAGCCTTTATCAAGGATCTGATTACAGGGTGAATTAAACAAAGCATAAAATACAATCAAAAGACAATTCAAACATAAAAAACGTAATTTACAGGAAATCTGTCTATCTTCGGACATTGTAATCTGGTAAACGAGTCAAATTCATGTAATAGTGATGATAATTAGTGCACATCCAGTCTAGGTGCACGTGAGTTCATCACATAGTCGACTGAATCATATAGGTGACTAAGTTGTGGGCTTATTACGAAGGGATGCTATACCTACAGGAAGCATGGTTAAACAAGGGGATACAGGCTTATGAGTAAGTAGGGTAGGGCAAAAGGAAAGAAAAAAGGAAAAAGAATACCTAGTCTGCTTTAGGTATGGTGCATCAGGCAGCTTCAATGGTGACATGAGCTAAGAGAAACTTTACATAGAAATAAATGAAATGATAAGTCTTAAATCCAAAAAGAAAGGTAATCTCTAGTTGCTAAACCTCAAAGTGGCTGGGAAGGGCATTAGTCACCACAAGGGGTTAAGACAGGGAACATCGATGTGTGCACTGATAAGTAACTTTATAGTGGTATATAAATTAGTTGAGGTATCACATAATCCAGCTAGATGACTACCTTAATTACTCAGAGGATAGGCTCCTACGTGTGTATATCACAGTTAGCTCTTTGGCTTTTGAGTTTAGTACAACCAGTAGATTGACTAAGGGCAGTCCTACATTCACTGTGGCTATATAGTGTATAAAGAGGTAGAAATATATTACAGATCTAGACAAAACTTGTGTTACAAATGTTACACTAAAATATACCTGTATGAGAAATAGGGATAACTTCCCAGATGCTGGGATCAGGCAAATTTACAACTCTAATGGAAAGCAGAACAGATAAAGTATAAGCTCAATCTTATATAAAGGAGATATGGATTAATACATACCAAGGAGAAGTGCAACTGTAGGCTGTAAGCTGTGAGATCGCAGAGCAAGGATTTACCTGGTCAGGCATGCATAGGATTGTGGCGGTGTGTGCCATATAGTGATCGTTATGCATTCCACTATGTGACAAACTCATGTGCACCTAGATAACACATACACTAATTATCATCACTACTACATGGATATCACTTGTCCCACCTGATTATCATGTCTGAAAATAGGCGGATTTCCTGTGAATTACATTTTTTATGTTTGAATTGAGTTTTGACTGTGTTTTATGTTTTGTTTAATTTAAAATGTAATCAGATCCTTGATAAAGGCTCAAGCAGCCGAAACGTTGCCAAAATCTTGAACAAGTTTCTTAATCGGTGTAATAATAAAGAATATATCTTTTTATGCACCTATATTCCTTCATTTTACTATATTGACTCTAGTGCTTGTGGTGTGGGAGGGTAGTCATTATTAGTCTCAGTTATTTTTTCTCTTAAGCACCCCTACGGTGGTGAGCCAGGCTCTACTCTATTACTATGGACACCTGACGTTAGTCTTGGAATTTGCACATGGTGGCAACCCGACTTACGCCTACCGCAAAACTACCCCTTGCTGTCCTTCATCTTCATGTAGGTGACCGCCTCCAGAGTGTGGAGTCATAAAGGTAGCTGGTCACACAGCAGTGTGGACCAGTTCATGTAGCACCTGTCACCAGTCCTTTCTTAGGCTAGGAACCCCAATTCCCTCTTCTGGAAGAAGGTTGCCACTTGGCCATGGGGGCATTGCTCATCAAATGCAATAGCCTAAGGCCCCTGAAACCAGTCTTAGGTGATGGCATCAGAGAGCCCAAATTATTCTGGAAATGAGATGGACCGATGTGGTTCAGGCCTATTAGGATAGTTGCTGGGAGGGGG
This sequence comes from Allobates femoralis, assembly GCA_033576535.1. NCBI lineage: Eukaryota > Metazoa > Chordata > Amphibia > Anura > Aromobatidae > Allobates > Allobates femoralis. The sequence continues at coordinate 460,872,259 of JARQOC010000005.1, read as the reverse complement.
TAGGGGTCCCAACATGGCATTCTCCCAATTAAAGCACTCAAGGCAGGGAAACAAGAGCTTCTGCACTACTAACTCCTCCTTGTCCTCCTCATCCTCCTCCTGTATTTGCCAATCCACCAACTGTGACACAGGCCGCAGGTCTAATAAGGCCAGGCATGCTTCAAGATTCTGACTTTAACCTGTGATGGTCCTGGCTGGCATATAGAACAGCTATCCTCCTGACTCTGAGCTTCATTCTGGTGGGACCTCTTGTTCAGGCATGGTGACATAGCACTGGTGACCTCGCTGCATATCAAGCCTATTGTGGATTGTGAAGTCTTACTGTAGCTCACATATGTAGATAAAGTAATCTCCTCTGTGGGCTGCTCTGGTACTGGTTGTGAAGCACCCTCGACCCTCGATGGGGTGTTAAGAAAGATCATGTTCTCCAGAACAGACATGTTTTGGGGTGGATCCATCACATCTCCAAAATGCAGAATGCAGGCACACTTTACTACAGGGTAGGTGTGTTGTGCAACAATCTATAGATGGCACCGGTCTCTGAAGTGATGCATTTTTCTTTTGCTTAGTGGCCTACTTTTTTCAGCACAGGACCCAATAGCTTACAGTATATTATTGTTTACCCAATTATGTTGCCTAGCTCTTCAATAAGCTCTCCATTGAGTAGGCTGCAGAAGTTACCTGACTTACAAATCCCATTCCCCATGCCCCAGGTAACATCTGAGGTAGCTGGGATTATTCAAGCCTGACATATTTGGAGGAGAACTAAGGAAAAGAAAATAGTGTATTTTAAGCTAAAGTCAAAGATTAATAATACATGTAACATACCACATACTTGTACATATGACAAATATCTGTGTTCTAAATGCATGGAATCAAATTAAATAAAGGGATTGCACATTTTCAAGAAGCAATATACATAGTATGGTGTTTCATGACTGTGAACAGACCTACAAGGCCATGTATGTTAAGCATGTAATTGACATATCCTATTTTATATAAACTGCTGGCAGATACTGTAAGTATAGAAGAGGTGGCCTCACATGCTGCTGATTCTCTGCAATAATAATTTGTACTCTAAAAAAAAAAAATAATAATATTAATTAAAAGAAAAAAATGTAAAAAAAATACAGACTGGAGCCCACAACTGTCTGCTTTACTTAGCTATTAGAAAGTGATCCGCTGCACACTAAACACAATATATGACATAATCGAATGTTTGACTAATATATAAGAAACTAATGTAAATTTTAAAGATGAAAATTAACTTTGCAGAAACTGTTTCAGGAAACAACATGAAAAGTGAGAATCTTAGTTGATGCATTGGCCCATGCATGTTAAGCCTGATAACCTGCGCCAAGGTGTTCTCATGTATATCGGTTCCCTATTTCCCTTACCTTATGCCTCTGTCTGTGGTGCAAATGCTTATGAGGTTATAAGCCTCTGAGTGCAATTTAAAACCTATGTGTATGGGTGTGGTAGAAAGTTGGACTACAACAAGATGGTGGAAAAACATGGCTAATCTTGAGTAGGCTATCGAGGGAAGGGTGCACAGTCAAAAACAGTAATATAATAATTAACATTCCATTATGTCATATATTGTGTTTAGTGTGCAGCGGGCAAATACTGCTGTAATCTGTTATGTACAACAGCAGACTCCTGTCAGCTGTTGTACAGTTTTATGAATGAAAGCTCTGGGCTCCTCAGAGCGGCGCGCATACTATTGCTATTGGTAAAGTATGTGCGCTGCCCATAGATCTTATTGTAAGTGGCTTCAGGACCTCAGACAGCAGCCCACATACTGTAGCAATAGCAATAGTATGCGCGCCGCTCTGAGGAGCCCGGTGCTTTCATTCATAAAACTGTACAACAGGAGTCTGCTGTTGTACATACGGTAACAGATTACAACAGTATATGCCCACCTGAGTGGGTGGAAGGTCTCTAGGGGGACTGGGCACCCCGTAGAGACATTAAACAAACATTTATTTATTAAATTTAAAGTTTTACAGAACACAGAGCACTTTGCTTATCCCGGCAGCAGCCAGGATAAGCAAAGTATATGCGGGAACCGCATTGCTCAGGATTACACATCCTGAGCAATCCGGTTCCCGCATTGCAGATTACAGAACTGCTCCGAAAACTGCAGCCTGCATGATTTTTCATGCAGGCTGCAGAGCCGGAGATGGAAACCGGATTGCTTGTGAAGCAATCATAGGCTCCTATGAGAAGCATTTCCTGATCCGGTTTTGAGCTTTTTAAAAGCTCAAAACCGGATCAAGTTTTAAAAAGAAAACCTGATGTGTGACCCTAGAAATAGTCTTTTTCCAGCTAGCACCTGAACCTGTAGGTGTGCCAGTCCTCTTTAAATTATGCTTTAGCTTAGCTGGCCATCAAGGAGGAACTCAGACTGTTTTTTTTTTAATATCTTTTTCTTATTAAGGTTAGAACAAGACTACACACCCTTTAATGCCACACTAAAGGCACTACAGGGTGCAATTGTATAATATGTAAGGGTGTTGGGATATTATATAGGTGCAGGATACCTATCTACCATCTATCTGTATATATATATATATATATATATATATATATCTTTATATGCTTGCTTTATTATTTTGTCTTAATGTACAGAGTATTTTGTTGGGTTTAAAAATACATTGCATACAGACCACATTCGCTTAGCATACGCATGTCATGCTGATACTTGGTGAGAAATAAATGTGAATCCCCATAGCATTCACATGTCATACGTATGCTTGGTGAGGAAAAAAATGGCATGACACTTGCCTGACTCTCTGCAACTTTTGAGGCTAAGAATCCCAATGAGTCTGTATACGCAGATGTGAGCGAATCCTCAAATGATCCTTCATGCCAAAAAACACAGATAATTGTCCACAGGCTGTGTAAGGTTTTGCAGCTACATTACACCTCATTCACTTCAAATTGTGTACCATTGTAGTTACAACCTTTGAACAGGTATGTTGCTGTTGTTGGTTTTTTAAGAAAGTAGATGTACTGTTATAATTCTAAGGCTGGGGTCACATTTCGAAGGCACAATGAGGAAACCGCATCCCTTACCAGATCCGGTATTACCGTGTGCCATCACATTTGGCATCACATTGCAGATCTGGATCCAGTAATGGATCCAGATCTGCAATGAAAAAAAAATTGTGCCACCAAAACCAGATCCTGTACCACAAGGTACATTCATGTACCTTGCGATACCGGATCCGGTTGCCATAGGTGACCATTATAAAAAAAACAGATCCGGTTTTTCAACCGCTCCGAAAAATGCTGCCTGCATGATTTTTACCGCAGGTTGCAATTTCGGATGCGGTAACCGGATTACATTAGGTGAAATCCGGGTTTTCTATTGCAGCCTATGGCTGCGGAATCGGATCCGGTTTTGAAAACAAAACCACAAATGTGACCCTAGCCTTAGTCTATCCAACCCCTTTAATGCACTCCTACAATAACTGTCTTGTATGTCATAATGAAATAATAAAATAAATAGTAGGCTGATTACTGTAACTGTTAGTGTTTTAGCTGTAAAAAAGGACAATGCAGATATTATTATTTAAATATACATAATCTCAGAATTTTATACAATGTTAAGATATTTTTAAAGTTTTCCAAGGTGAAACGAGAAAGGAGAAAATTGATGTACTGTTCTTTTTGTAGATGAAGGCATATCTAATGAGGTAGAAAAGATGAAAGGCATAGGATACATTAAGGCTCAATAAAAATAATTTCATGCAATTGTAACAGAGACCATAAGTTGGGATAGATCTCTATCTCTGAAAGATTTCTGATTACATTAACATCCCTAGACTTAGAATTTGCCATTATCGGGGTGAAGAATTTATATTTTTTTAACACAGGCAACAATGATTGCCCTGACTCATAAATATTAAAATGCTATTATGACCTCTTTTAGGTGCTGAAACATTTCTTTAAGATTAAGCTGTTCATGGTTGTAAAAAAAAAAGAGACGAAAGAAAAGATAGATAAATGGTATTGTTTAAACTTTGTAATTTATTTTAAATTGTATTTCATGAATAAGAATGAATACTGTACAATATACATTGTTTTCAAAAAACAACACCAATTGTATCATATTGTCTATTTTTTCTTTACTGTGGCTTTAAAAGCTTTCACATTTTTCTTATTTTGCTATTCATTGTTGTCTTTTCTTTCAGATTTTTTTTAATTTTTATGTCAGAAATAATTTTTTGCTGATATCAGGGCAAAACTATGAAGAAAACAAATCAAAACTTTAAGGTCATACTTTTCAGATAAAATAATCAATTATTCGTAATAATGTTTCTTTCACACAAGTATAAGGATGGTTTCACACTTGCATTGTTTTTCTCTTGCATTGTAATCCATAGAAATCCTGAAGCCTCCTGATCAGGCATGTGTTCATATACTTCTAATTAATGATTACATGGGATCCTACCACATTCGTTTTTTTTACCTCCTCCATGGACACAAGAAATTACGTCTGTGCTGCTCGTCTAAAATCATGATGCATAGGCTACATCTCAATGCGGTCACAAATATAATGTATTTTAATGGTGTCTGGATCCAGAAATGGGCGGAACTGTCCAATCAGATCCATTGTTCTATTCTGAGCATGCTCAAATCCCACTCTCTCTCTCTGGCTAGGGTCAGATTAGCGCTAATAGGGGGTTCCGTTAAAAACATAGGTTTGGACAGCCTTAACACAGTGTCACCGCCTTGGTAGTGCCACATTAATGCTGACAATTTTTCCCTATGGTGATGCAGTCCCTAGTGCAGCTCAAACGGCAGCATCTGAGTGCTGGAGTTTGGAATCTTGCGCTTTTTCCTAGCGCATCAAATAACGCTTCTGAAAGCATCATGTGACGCGCTAGGAAAAAGCGCAACTTTTCAAACTACAGCACTCAGATGCTGGTGTTTGAGCTGCGCTAGAATCATGGAATTCTTGCAAAAGTTGTAATCTGAGATACACAGGAACACATAACCTTCAGGGGTATTAGAAGGAGCCAAGGACTGAATGGCATGGATTTCAGCTTCCAACTCAGAGGAAACCATGGCGACAACAATACCCTGAGGAAGAAAAGAGGAAGAGGGTTCTGGAGGAGACAACGAATTAAGACTACGAAACAAGGCATCCAGTCTTATGTTCATGGACCCTGATTTGAACATATTAAAAAAATTAAATCTAGAAAATCTGGCCTGTCTAGGGTTCAACTACTTAGCAGATTTAATATAGGCAAGATGTTTTTGATCTGTCACCATGGTGACCAGATGAACGGCTCCTTCCAAAAAATGCCTCCATTCTTCAAAAGCCAACTTGACAGCAGGTAACTCTCGATTACCCACATCACAGTTCTTTCGAAAGGAGAAAAATTTTTAGAGAAAAAGGCAAATGGTCGCAGGTTAGTTAAAGTCTCAGAACCTTGAGACAATACAGCCCCCACCCCATCCTTGGAAGCATTCAACTCCACAATGAACGGCCTCTGGAAGTCTGGTTAAACAAGGAGCAGACATAAAACATTTAGTTTCAAAAGACACAACCAGTAATGATTTGCAAACCCTAAAAAGCACTGCAGAGCCTTGTGGTCATTGGGTTGAACCCAATCAATGATAGCCTGAACCTTCCCTGGATCCATGTTAAAACCGGAGGCTGACACAATGAAGAATGATATTTCTTGAACAGAAAACGTACATTTTTCAATTTAAGCGAACAAATCTTTTAAGCTTTGCAGAATCAAACAGACATGTTTATGATGAGAATCCAGGTCAGGTGAGAAAATTTAAAATATCATCTAAATAAACCACAAAAAATCTCCCAATATAATCAGAAAGAATATCATTCATAAAATTCTGAATAAACGTGGGTGCATTAGTTAGACCAAAAGGCATGATGACATTTTCAAAATGACCCTCAGATGTTAAAAACGCTGTCTTCCACTCAAAACCCTCATGAGTACGTATCAGATTTTATGCCCCTCTAAGATCCAGTTTGCAAAACCATTTGACTCCTGAAATCTGATTATATAAATTGGGTATGAGTGGAAGCTGAAAATCTGGCAGCTGCCGGCAATGAGGAAGGATGAATATGACCTTTTCGTAAACGTTCAGTAATATAAACTTTCATGGCTGCCCGCTCAGGACCAGACAAGTTATACACGCGAACCTTGGGCAATTCGGCATTAGGAATGAGATTAATAGCACAATCATAGGGACGATGTGGAGGTAAGATCTCAGGCTCTTTTTCCTAAAAAAAAATCTCCGAAGTCTTTCTGGGATTCTGGAAGACCTTGCAGACTAATGGAGCAAACATGTACAGATTTAAGACAGTTTTCAACACAATAAAGACCCCATTTGATAATATCTTTCAGTTTCCAGTCAATGATTGGATTATGCATATGCAGCCAAAGGATACCCAACACAATTCCAGCCGGTAAATTGTCCAAAACATACCAGGACATTAATTCCATGGGAAGGGACCCCACGTTAAGTGTGAACTCCATCATAACTAACTGAACCAGATTTTTGAGTAACGGAGTTCTATCAATGGCCACAATTTGAATGGGGCTTTCTATCTTAACTGTCCCTAATTCTAACTTCAGAACAAGTCCTGAATCAAATTAGCCACAGATACCCAGTCAATAAAAGCAAATGTTGACAGACATTGATTTTGAAAAAGAAGTTCAGCATTCAACAATACTTTATTGGAGGTGTAAAGCGGTGCCTGGAAGTCTGGCTCAACAATCACCCAGACATAGGCATTTCCCGACTACTTGTTTGCTGCAGGTCGTGCTAAGCAATCCTTTAGGAAATGACCAGCTTGACCAGCTTGGCCACAAAAGATACAAAGTGCAAGTTCCTGATGGCGAATTAACTCACTGATCCTTGAGCTGGCAGCTTCAACCTCCATAGTTTCCAACTCAGGTAAATAAACCGGGCCAGATGGACAAAATGGAATCTCTTGTTGAACATTGCGTCTCTCCTGCATCCTTCGATCCATGCGGATAGCCTAAGTCATGGCCTCCATCAAACAACCAGGTGGAGCATGTAGAGCCAGAGCATCATTTAGAGACTCCAAAAGACCCCTGAGAAATTGGAATTTGAGAGCTTTGTCATTCCACAGAACCTCAGCAGACCACTGATGAAACTCAGTACAATAGTATTCTGCTTTGCGATTACCCTGTGTCAGGTTAATGATCATTGTCTCTGCCACTCTGACCGTGTCAGGTTCATCATAGATCTGGCCTAAAGTGTCAAAAAAGACGTCTACCAAAAGACCTTCAGGAGCAAAAGAGGGTAGGGAAAAAGTCTGCAGATCACCACTCTCCCCCCCCCCGCAAAAGTGACATTATAATTCCCACCCACTGTGACTCACTCCCTGATGACCGAGGGCATAAGGAAAAAAAAATTATCAGCTCTCCTTGCAAATTCTGAACTGGTCTTTTTCTCCTGAAAATTTGTCAAGGATTACTGCAAAAGGTTCAGAGGGGCTCAAAGATATGTCAGAAGATTCAGAAGTCATAACGGCGGTCAGAGAAGAGAGATTCTGAGGGGCAGGAAAAGTATTAGATATCTGTCCCTGTAACTGAGCCTGAGAGGCTGCCAGTTTGTGTTGCTCCAAGGCCAGATCGATGGACTAACTGAGTCAGATCCGCCACCTGATCACACAAAGTATGTAACAGATCCATAGGTGAGGAAAAGATTAGATTATACGGTCAATCGTAATGTGACGTGAGTCTCTACTGTAATTATTAGTCTCAGAGGAAAATAAACAGACTGCAGAGCGTTTATGAACAACAGTTTTCAGCTCTTTCCACAGATTCTCGATTGGATTCAGGTCTAGACTTTGACTTGGCCTTTCTAACACCTGGATACGTTTATTTTTGAACCATTCCATTGTAGATTTTGCTTTATGTTTGGGATCATTGTCTTGTTGGAAGATAAATCTCCGTCCCAGTCTCAGGTCTTTTGCAGACTCCAACAGATTTTCTTCCAGAATGGTCCTGTATTTGGCTCCATCCATCTTCCCATCAATTTTAACCAACTTCCCTGTCCCTGCTGAAGAAAAGCAGGCCTAAACCATGATGCTGCCACCAACATGTTTGACCGTGGGGATGGTGTTTTGGGGGTGATGAGCTGTGTTGCTTTTACTCCAAACATATCATTTTGCATGGTGCCCAAAAAGTTTGATTTTGGTTTCATCTGACCAAAGCACCTTATTCCACATGTTTGGTGTGTCTCCCAGGTGGTTTGTGGCAAACTTCAAACAAGACTTTTTATGGATATCTTTGAGAAATGGATTCCTTCTTGCCTCTCTTCCATAAAGGCCAGATTTGTGCAGTGTACAACTAATTGTTGTCCTCTGGACAGACTCTCCCACCTCAGCTGTAGATCTCTGCAGTTCATCCAGAGTAATCATGGGCCTTTTGGCTGTGTCTCTGATCTGTCTTCTCCTTGCTTGAGATTAAAGTTTAGAGGGACGGCCGGGTCTTGGTAGATTTGCAGTGGTCTGATACTCCTTCCATGTCAATATGATTGCTTGTACAGTGCTCCTTGAGATGTTTAAAACTTGGGAAATCTTTTTGTATCCAAATCCAGCTTTAAACTTTGCCATAACAGTATCTTGGACCTGCCTGGTGTGTTCCTTGGTCTTCATGATGATCTCTGCACTTAAAACAGAACCCTGAGACTATCACAGAGCAGGTGCATTTATATGGAGAATTGATTACACACAGGTGGATTCTATTTATCATTACCAGTCATTTAGGATAACATTGGATCATTCAGAGATCCTCACTGAACCTCTGGAGTGAGTTTGCTGCACTGAAAGTAAAGGGGCCGAATACCGTATATACTCGCGTATAAGCCGAGTTTTTCAGCCCAAAAATTGGGCTGAAAAGTACCCCCCTCGGCTTATACGCGAGTCAGTGCGGGGGCTGCTGTATACAGCGGTATACAGCAGCCCCCGCATCCCCAGTAATGCAGGACCCCCCCAGCCTTGCTCCGGTCACCTGTAAAGCAAATTTTACTTATCACTGTCCCGCTGTCCGCTCCCGCCGCTGCCGACATCCGCGATCCTCCATCTACATGCGTTTTCTTCCTGTTTCCTGTGTTCAGCGCCGGTAATGACGTCATTGCCAGCGACGAACACAGGAAACAGGAAGAAGACGCATGAAGATGGAGGATCGCGGATGTCGGCAGCGGCGGGCGCGGACAGTGATAAGTATAATTTGCTTTACAGGTGACCGGAGCAAGGCTGGGGGGGCCCTGCATTACTGGGGATGCTGTATACTACCGCTGGGGCTGCTATACACTACCACTGTGGCTGATATATACTACCACTGGGGCTGTATATACTACCACTGGGGCTGTATATACCACTGGGGCTGTATATACTGCTGGGGCTGCCTGTATACTACCACTGGGGCTGCTATATACTACCACTGGGGCTGTAGGAGCAAGGCTGGGGGGGCCCTGCATTACTGGGGATGCTGTATACTACCGCTGGGGCTGCTATACACTACCACTGTGGCTGATATATACTACCACTGGGGCTGTATATACTACCACTGGGGCTGTATATACCACTGGGGCTGTATATACTGCTGGGGCTGCCTGTATACTACCACTGGGGCTGCTATATACTACCACTGGGGCTGTATATACCTCTGGGGCCCTGTATACTACCACTGGGGCTGTATATACCACTGGGGCTGTATATACTACCACTGGGGCTGTATATACCACTGGGGCTGTATATACTGCTGGGGCTGCCTGTATACTACCACTGGGGCTGTATATACCACTGGGGCTGTATATACTACTGGGGCTGCCTGTATACTACCACTGGGGCTGTATATACCACTGGGGCTGTATATACTACTGGGGCTGCCTGTATACTACCACTGGGGCTGTATATACCACTGGGGTTGTATATACTACTGGGGCTGCCTGTATACTACCACTGGGGCTGTATATACTGCTGGGGCCCTGTATACTACCACTGGGGCTGTATATACCACTGGGGCTGCATATACTACTAGGGCTGCGTCTATACTACCACTGGGGCTGTATATACCACTGGGGCTGTATATACTACTGGGGCTGTGTGTATACTACCACTGGGGCTGTATATACCACTGGGGCTGCGTGTATACTACCACTGGGGCTGCTGTATATACCTCTGGGACTGCTGTATACCACACTGCTGGGGGCTGTATACTTGTGCTAGGGTCCACCCTCGGCTTATACACGAGTCAATAGATTTTCCCAGGTTTTGGGGGCAAAAGTAGGGGGTCGGCTTATACACGGGTCGGCTTATACACGAGTATATACGGTAATATTGCATGCCCCACTTTTCAGTTTTTTATTTGTTAAAAAAATTTAAAATATCCTATAAATTTCGTTCCACTTCACAATTGTGCCCCACTTGTTGTTGAGCCTTCAAAAAAAATTAGAATTTATATCTTTATGTTTGAAGCCTGAAATGTGGCAAAAGGTTGAAGAGTTCAAGAGGGCCAAATACTTTCACAACACACTGTATGTGTATAATGTTGTTAATATGTAGGACTTAGGAAATAAAACTGAATAAAGAAAAAAGGAAAAAAAGAAAAGTGTGTCTTTTTATGGGAATCAAACCCAAAGTTATAAGAAAAGAAGAATCATAATGATATATAACATTAGGAATAGCTCTTTGCTCTCCTGATCTTATAGATCATCATGATTCTTCTTTTCTTATAACCCCAGATTTGATTCCCATAAAATAACACACTTCTCCATTTTTCCTTTTCTCTTTATTCAGTTTTATTGGTAAGAATTTGGGCCCTTTTCTCCTGACACAACTGGTGTAACTGAGTCATGTTTGTAGGTCGAGTTGCTCAAACCTTCCTTTTCAGCTTTGCCTATACATTTTCAATAGGATTGAGATCAGGACTTTGTGATGGCCACGCCAAAACATTGTCTTTGTTACTATGGATAATGACACAATCTTAACAGCTTCTGCCGTCATCTTCACAAGAACTTTGGATTTTGTTCTTGGGTTGATACGTACATGCCGGGTGAATGCATGCTCACCTCTGGGACACAAAACCCATCTCCTATCTGAGCAGTAAGATGGTTGGACATTCCCATCCTATTTGTACTTGCATTTAATTCTTTGTACAGATGAATGAGGCATCTTCAGGTATCTGTAAATTGCACTCAAAGATGAACCAGACTTGTGAAAATTCAGAATTTTCTTCCAGATATCTTGGCTGATTTCTTTAGACTTTCCCATGATACTACACAAAGAAACAGTGTCTTTAAGGTGTGCATTAAAATACATCTACAGGTGTGTTTTCTACTCATATGTAGCCAATAAGCCTATTAGAAACTTGCAAACACATGACATCATCATATAGGCTTTCCCAAATTGTTTAAAGGCATAGTAATCTTAGTGTATGTAAACTTGTAGATTTGTAGATTTGTAGAAAGCAATAAAAATGCCTTAAAACATATTCTGGTATCTGGCATATATCTAAATAATTATGGTAATCCTAATTGACCTGAATTGAGAAAGGTTTATTCTGATTTCATGTCAGATAATGAGAACAACATGCACATGTGTATTTTTATATAGTTTATGTAAACTGGTTTCAACCGTATATTGTTAACATAAAGCAATGTGACTATTCAATAGCCATACTTTTAGATCCTTGCTATAAAAGCAAAATAAGGAATTTTATCAAGCTTCCGAAAAGGAGTAAAAATTTGATTATCACCAGGTTATGTTCTGCTACCTACTTTGCCAAGCCTTCGTTCAACAAACAACTGCCGACTTTATGATTGAACATCAAACTCTTTTGCAGTCTACACAGAAACAATATTCCCCCACATGTTCCAGCATTAAGGTTACAATAAATAGCCAAGGCAGCAACACATATAGTATATTTGGCATGATGGACCGGATGTTTTTCATGTCATGCCACAACCTAGTGCACTTCAGCAAATACAGGCACACTCTCTGAACAGCCAGGTTCAGTCATACCTAGAATGTGTTTTTTTTTCAGTCACACACTTCTTGACTGCCCATCATGTTTCATATGGCTTGACTCTACTGCTGCTGTCAGGACCGCCATTGCTGACCCTAAATTGCATAGCATCTACTTGTCTGCCCTGTCTGATCTCTTTACCATGCTAGATGAAAATATTGCTTCTGTTTTTCAACAATCTTCTAGCTGTCTATAATTCATGAAATATTTCAATTTCTAGATTCCCATCAAGGAAACCTAAAAAAAAATTACATTTGAAAGAATTTATATTTAATCTTTACCAATTACTGATAGATTAATAGATAAGTGATAATGGCACACTTGCAGACCCATGTTAGGTCAACAACTAACATAGTAACCTATCTCAATTGGACTAAAACTTTAGAAATCTTAGATCTAGTCAGTTCAGTGTTGATCACAGCCTCTAAGGAATACAGAAATTGTAATACATGTTAAGGGTCACTATTAATGACTAGGGATGAGCGAGCACCGTACTATTCGAAATCGCTATACCCGCAACGACTAGGTCTCGGTACTCGCTACTCGTTGCGAGTATAGCGATTCTGAGTACTTTTGCAGTGTATCAATGGATACACTGCAAAAGTCCTGTAAAAGAGATGAAAAGTAATTAGAAAATTAAAAATCAGATACTCACCTTAAACGACGGCTGCACCGGGACTGGTCGATGGACATCTATTCATGTTTAAGGACTTTTCACTCTCCCAGTGAATCAGATGGCTGGGAGAGATCTGGCCAATCAGATGCCGCCATGTCACAATGACGTGATCGCTAGCGGCCACCTGATTGGCCAGATGGAAAGGTCCTCTCAGGTACACCAAGGACCTTTCCATCTAGCCAATCAGGTGGCCGCTAGTGATCACGGCATTGTGAAGTGGCAGCATCTGATTGGCCAGATCTCTCTCAGCCATCTGATTGGCTGGGAGAGTGAAAGGTCCTTTAACATGAATAGATGTCCATCGGCTAGTCCCGATGCAGCCGTCGGTTAAGGTGAGTGTCCGATTTTTTTATTTTCTAACCACTTTTCATCTCTTTTACAGGACTTTAGCAGTGTATCTATTGATACACTGCAAAAGTACTCGGTACATGCTACTCCCAAGTAATCCTAATTTACTCGGCGAGTAGCGAGTACACGAATACCACTACTATTCGGCGAGTATACTCGCTCATCCCTATTAATGGCCTGAAGTCCAATCCTTGTAGCAACAGATTGGTATTAGACATCACATTGATAAAATCTTCCACTAAATTCCTGCTGTAAAAAGATAGCTCTGCGGAATAAGTTACCTGAAAGACTGAAACACTACGTGCAGTCAATAAATGGTTAAAATAAAGTTTAATATCTATGTCATATCTCTAAATACTTTATGAGCTTGTTAAATTTAGGTACTTTTTGGTGCAGTATTAATAGAATATTTGTGTTTGGCTTAAGATCAGTTTTCTTCAAAAGTGAGTCAGAATTCCACATGTTCTAAATGTTGGCTTGAGTCGTTGGAACGTTTATGACAGTACAGGACTTATTACAATGGCAAGAACAACTATACAAATATATTGACTTTATTTTTATGGTATAAAGTTAGCCTTTTACTTTAAATTAAATACGAAGTACGATTTTTTCTAGCTTTTTTGGATACAATTTATTTATTACTAGAGATATATTTTACTAGGCACATAAAATACATTTGGAGCAATGTCCATTACTCATGCTTTGGCTGTAATTTCTTGGCGACAAGTAGGGTATTATAAGGACCATAGAACTCAAATTTTTTTTATATCTTTCAGCAATGAATGATTAAATGAACGGAGACAATCCTTGAGTATTTTTACTAAGCTTTAGCTTTCCGCTCTTGGACTTATTTTGTTACAGTTACATCAATTTATGCACACTTGTGCCTAGAAGACTAAAAGCATTTTACCTGGATTGCATTCATACAAATCTGTTAAAAGTAAGTGTGGTCTTAAATATCAATAAATACATTTTGTGCCTTTTAATACACTTTATGGCTTTCAATCACCACTTTTAGAAGTCAAAGAATGCAACCAATGGAGAGAAAACAGTGTAAAATGTCCTCACAAATCGCATATAAATAAGAAACCATAGCTCTACTGGAATAACCAGCAATATTGGGAAGTGCACACTAACTCATCCTCATGTTCCTCAAAGCATGATGCAAATGCTGTGACTAATAAGCTGTGAATTTCACAAAGGAGCACCGCAGGCAGTAGACAGACACAAAGCTAAAATCAGTTTATCTGTTACCACCTTATGCTCTCCTCCCTGAAGTGGTTACAGATTTCTTTTAGAATTGAAAATAAAAAGCATATATGTCTAGTTTGTAAGCAGTGACAAAAAAAAGTGGTCGAAAACATTTTTATTTTCTTTCACAGAAACAAAATAAACTGGTTTTCAATATATTTTTACATTGAATTCGAATACAATTCCAAGTTTTATGGAAATATTGAAAAATAATTCCAGTGTAGTCAACATTTCTATGAAATACAGCTTACCTAAAATAAATTTCATGATGATTTACGGGAATATTTTGATTCCGGGAATTTAACTTTACGAGAATATTTTGCCACTGGGCTCCACTTACATTTGGACCTTCGTTCCATCATTGAATGTTGCTGATGAATATGCTCCCCATGCAGGTCACAGACAGCAGAAAGATATTTTAAGTAGAAGTTCAGGTGGAAGTCCAAGAACTTAAGTTTTACGGACACGTTGTATCCCATAGCTTGATATGTTTTCACAACATCACTCACTACATCACCATAGATTTCTGTTTTATAATTTACAAGAAAAGAAGAGGAGGTCATTTTTGAAGGACAGCCAGGTTGTTTTTTGCAAAAAAAATTAACAGTTCCTGAAATAGTTTGTCATTCCTTACCGATCCTATTTGTGACCCTATAAAAATGCCTTTTTTTCTGTTTTACATTACTAATTTTGGGAAATTTAAATTTTAAATGTGTACATGCAGCAGCATTTTTATGAAATGTATTAGGAATTGTTTCATCAATCCTAGTTAAATATGAAGTGGAGGTAAATATCCATTATCAAGATTCACTAAAAGTTCAATTAACACATTTTATTTGTCCAGGAACATGAGATTCATATTTAGGTCATTGTTTTTTAATATATTGAGACTTCCTCGCCCTGCTATCCCATTCAAATAAGAAACAGCAGAATTTAGTGTACCCAAGTTTCAATGAAGCAATCATCTTTAAATCTCAGCAGATATTTCAGTTATATTTTCTCTAACAGCAGTTTCATATTTTTGTACGTCTCTTTCATATCAGCAGCATGCGCAACAGGTATTGATGGAAGGTTTTTAGCATTATGTTACCAGCTTCCTCCCTGCTTAGCGCTGCCTGTATGCAGGGAGGAAGCTGGTAACTATGATAAACAGCGGGTATCTAAGCAGTGCTCGCTGCCTGGATACCCGGTTTTTATCATAGTTACCAGCTTCCTCCCCGCTTACAGGCTGAGCTAAGCAGGGAGGAAGCTGGTAACATCGCTTCCAGCGATGTGGGTGGTGGCTCCTAGGTGCCTGTTTGACAGTTTCCCAGCGACCAGGTAATGACGCTCCAGCGATCCCGGCAGGTCGTTATCGCTGCTGGGATCGCTGGAGTGTCGTTGTGTGTGGCTGGACCTTAAGGCAAAACAAGCTGCAGTTACATTGCTGATAGTGTGCTTATCAGCAAGATTTTCTTTACCACCCTTTTAAATTTAACCTTGCTCATTCAGTCAGTGTTCAGAGACTATGGGTTAAGGTGCTTTGTTCATCCCCATGGCCTCTGATGTAGCAGAGCTGCATGTGTTCAGCAGAGAGAAAACAACGATCAAGGAGGGAAATGATGTATGTAACAACCAACCTGCCATCATAGTGTGTTAAATAAATAAAAAAATGTGTAGGGATTCACAATTTTTTTAGTCTAGCCCAGATAAAGAGGACAGCTGCAAGCTGCCACCCTATGCTGCCTAATTGAACCTTGGCTGGCTAAAAAAATGCATAGGGCTCCACCCTATTTTTAATTACCAGCGAAGGTAAAACTAGGCAGCTGAGGGCTGGTATTCTCAGTGGGGTGAGGGTCCATTGTTTTTCCAATCAGTATGAAGATCAATACATTACATATTAAAAATATGTGTTAAAAATACTGTCTGATGAAAACATTTCAAACCATATTTGAATTAAGGAGGTGAAACCCTACTAGAATCACCATTACATTTTATTGTTAAAAGGACATGTTGCCCAGTGTTATTTATGCACAACTACTTTGGATCAAAATTAATCACAATAATTAACATTATTACTATTATTAGTCCCTTAGTGATCAGATGTCAAAATGATAGAAATTAGAATTCATTCTGTGTAACTGCCATTTACAAGATCAAGTGATTAAAATAAACTTTCAAATATACTTCATTACAAAATTCTGGTTGAAAAACATTCATAAACCTTCCACGGGGTGTCCCCACTACGCTGCGTGTGAAGAAGACACATGTTCGTTATCTGTCAGATCCGTATTCACACTGAAAAGGGCATGTAACCATGTAAGGAAAAGGGGCCGTGACCTACACTGCTGACTGCAGCTGGTGAGGAACATTGTATCAGATTATCTCAGCATAAAACACAGTTGCTAAGCAATGTCAGAATTGGTTAAGAATGTGAAGGAATGTATCCATAAAATATAGTATATTATAAGTAGTGACTGCAAACATAGTGAGGTAGCAGAACAATGCTTCGCCATGTGAACAGTTACTAAATAGAAAAACTACCCATGTAATACAATGAAATGTGCTCCAATAAAGACAGAGGATGCCATAATTCTGGCCGTGGAAAGTGCATTGTGCTCCACTAGTCGGGAATGACGTTGCAAGCACGCAAGGTAAAAGAAGAAGATGATTTGTCTAAATTAACTATAGTTGCAAACCCTTTTAAATTACATCATCATTGCTTCTCTTTTAAAAACCGAGGTATTGATTAACTTATGATAAACATACGAAGAGGGAATTATAAACAGATATTGGCAATAAAAGAAATCCATACAAATGTACACGCACTTTATTGAATAATGCACCACTTGATGAATTAGGAAATGTATAAGTCCCGTGAGCCTCCAGCACAAATGTACACACTCACACATGTATATGCATAGAACGAACATGCATCATATAGAATATTATTCTATATATAATATTCTATATAATGTATGTTCTGTGTACAGTATATATGTGTGTGTATATATTTATGCTGGAGGCTCAGGGAATTGTAAGTTTCCTAATTCATGAAGTGGTGCGCATCTATTAGTGAAGTAGGTAAATATTACTCCAGTAGCTTCATTTATTAAAGGAGTTCACAACTATAACAATCCCTTCTCATTTCACTTGTTTCCCACAGTAAAAGTATAAGACCCTATACTCCTCCCCTGTGCTCACTATATACTACACACCAGTATATACTATATAGTAGAAACCAGTATCTACACATCAGTATACATTATATACTACACATCAGTATCTACACATCAGAATACACTATATGCTACACACCAGCATATCTGCACACCAGTTTCCAGTACGCTATATACTACACATCAACATACACTATATACTTCACACCACTATCTACACATAAGTATACACTATATACTACACATCCGTATACGCTATATACTGCACACCACTAATATATACTACCAACCTAGTATATATACACTGCATACATGCACACTATATAAATTGTACTACCTAGTGTATATATATATATATATATATCTATCTATTATATAATCGCGAATCGCTTTTTTGCCCCTTTTGGCGCTACTTCCGGCGTGGTCATGTGGATACGCGCGAAGCATTGGCCGCGAAGCGGCCATTGCGAGCAGTGTACTACTACTACTACTACTACTACTACTACTTCTACTACTACTACTACTACGCCTGGCCCTTGGACACTGGCTGCCATGCACACATCAGGTGCTCTAGCATGGAGTTGGTAGGCTCCCATCACTTACCCACTAAGGACGGATCACTTCCAGCACCTCTTCACATGGCAGTGCTCTGAACTTCTGAATCGTCCTCTCCTCACTCAGACACCTGGCAGGTTCCTATCCAGCCTACTCACTCCCAGCTGCAACCCAGTGAGTCAATTAGCACATCTTCACTCACACACAGACCTGAGATGTGATTAACCCCCTGTGCACCATTCAGGTTTAGCCCAGCAAAGCACTCATCCCCACAGGTTCAGCCGCTCATTAGGCTCATGAATGTATCGAATCTTCAGCACTCACAATCAGCTGTTTTACTCAGCTCATGAAAACCCTTCAGCTGTTAACCCCCTGTACATCGGACATGTTTCACACACCACACACAATCAGGAAAACCGGCCCATGTGAACACAGACCTGCATTGATAACCCGTGTGATGCACCCGGCCAGGGGCCACATCACCAAACCTCACTTTCTCCGCACAGCAAAGCACTCATCCCCACAGGTTCAGCCGCTCATTAGGCTCATGAATGTATCGGATCTTCAGCACTCACACTCAGCTGTTTTACTCAGCTCATGAAAACCCTTCAAATGTTAACCCCCTGTACATCGGACAGGTTTCACACACCACACACAATCAGGAAAACCGGCCCATGTGAACACAGACCTGCATTGATAACCCGTGTGATGCACCCGCCCAGGGGCCACATCACCACACCTCACTTTCTCCGCACTTCACTCACTTTCTCCGCACACATACACACACACACACACATACTCCGCTATACTTACCACCGGCCCTGCATCACCGACATGTCGCCGCCCCCGAACTACTCGATCAAATATCGCGTCCAATAAGTCTCGCCAAACTTGCCGGACCCCATATTGGATCCAGTCGTCCGCGGGAGCCGACATGTCAACTCAGGATCCAGCCGGCAGGGAAGACGTAGGGTCGGTGCTAACTATAGCGAAGTGTCTGTGTGTGTGTGTGTATGTATGTATGTGTGTGCTCACCACTCTGCCCACAGCGCTGCACTCAGCACTCTGCCCACGCCACTGTGCTCACCAATCTCACCACACTCACTGCTAACCACTGAGCCACCGCACTCACTGCTAACCACTGAGCCACCGCACTCGCTGCTAACCACTGAGCCACCGCACTCACTGCTAACCACTGAGCCACCCCACTCACTGCTAACCACTGAGCCACCTGTATACACACAATTCATTTCACCCCACTCCCCTAACTATTAGTAAATATACTATATATGGATTCTAGACTACCCGATTCTTTCGAATCGGCCCGCCATCTATATATATATATGTGATTATATAGGAATTATCAGTATTATGTATGTGGTTATGTATACATTAGTGAGTCGCGCCTATTCTGCAAGGACTCGCAACGGCCGCTTGGCGGCCATTGCGAGTGAGGCTTTTCGAATCAGTGGCGCCGGCAATGCTTCACAGGTCGCGTGGGCGCTGCGCCCACGCCCACAACGACGGAAACAGTGCCGAAACTTACGGAAGTGCGTTAGGGAAATTATATATTACATACTGATAATCTATTATATAATTGCTGTAGCGACTTCCCTCGCACACGCCACTACCTCCGTGGCTTTGTTCGTGGACGCGCATCGCCCACGCGACTCACTCGCAATGCCTGCAAAGGGGGCGTTTGGAGTCGTTGCAGCAGCCCGAGCAATGCCCTATACACAGATTCTAGAATCCCGATGCAATCGCATCGGGCTCACAGCTAGTATATATATATTTACATATCATTACATACACACTGTACTACCTAGGGTATATGTACACATCATTACATACACAAAGCATGCACATTATTAGATATACTGTCTCCTGAAGGCAGCCCTAGCCTTCACACTCTTGACCCATCCCAGAGCAGCAGCTATGACCAGTGCTGAAGCCAGTGGTCAGGAAGAAATGGGAGGACAGCACAGAGCAGGACTATGGGTGGATCAGGCTCTGCACAGAGCATGACTATGGATGTATCAGGCTCTGCACAGAGCAGGACTATGCATGGATCAGGCTTGGCACAGAGCATAACTATGGATGGGTCAGGCTCTGTACAGAGCAGGAAAATGGGTGGATCAGGCTATGCACAGAGCAGGACTATGGGTGGTCAGGCTCTGCACAGAGCAGGACTATGGATTGGTCAGACTCTGCACAGGGTCTGCAGACACTACAGCTGCCATGTCCTCCCCTTCCCTCAGTCCTGACTGCCACTAGTAATAGCAGAGAGGGAGGAGGGATGGGGGGGTGGGACATGGTGTAAGCATGCCTCTAAATAGATACAGGGAGGAGGGAGATAATGTGTTATCTTCACCAGGCCTGTGGTCTCCAGCTGGTCTCCTGAATTTCTTCCTGCCGGCAGCCACAGCTCTCACAGCCCACAGCACCTCTGGCAGCCTCACAGATTTCCAGCTCCAGGTCCTCACAGTCTGCAGCTGAATATTAAAGAAGAGGTGGGGTCTCCAGTTACTGTGCACAGCACATAGTGCAGTTTTGGGACTCCCACAGCTCAGTGAGAAGGACCTTTGGTTAATCACATGACTGTGATGTCACCAAAAGTCCTTCTACAATTGAAAACTTCAGGGATAGGACAGAACTTGTGCAATCACAAGGATACATAGTACAAGTTCTGACCAATCATTGCAGTGTGTGACTTACATGCTAGGGGCCCGCCCAGAGGGTGGGGCCCTGGGCAACTGCGCAGTCTGTCCCCCCCTTCCCCCGAACACTGGCCCTGTATTAATTCTAAATATCTTTATTATTCTACAGCACCATAGTTTGGAACTTTTTTATCCACAGATATATTTTTTGTTATTTTTTTACAATCCTTATCACATATTTTTTTCTAGAGAGTTGCACCTTTGTTATCCTTTGGATTCATAAAATTATGCATTCTCATACTTACCTATTTTTATTCAATATTTATGTCCCGTTGGCAGTTCAATATTCACAATTTATATTAACACTAGATGGCAGCCCGATTCTAAAGAATCGGGTAGTCTAGAATCCATATATAGTTTATTTACTAATAGTTAGGGGAGTGCGGTGAAATTAATTGTGTGTATACAGGTGGCTCAGTGGTTAGCAGAGTATACGGTGGCTCAGTGGTTAGCACTGCGCGGTGGCTCAGTGGTTAGCACTGCGCGGTGGCTCAGTGGTTAGCACTGCGCGGTGGCTCAGTGGTTAGCACTGCGCGGTGGCTCAGTGGTTAGCACTGCGCGATGGCTCAGTGGTTAGCACTGCGCGGTGGCTCAGTGGTTAGCACTGCGCGGTGGCTCAGTGGTTAGCACTGCGCGGTGGCTCAGTGGTTAGCAGTGAGTGCGGTGGCTCAGTGGTTAGCAGAGAGTGCGGTGGCTCAGTGGTTAGCAGTGAGTGCGGTGAGATTGGTCAGTGCAGCGCCGTGGGCAGAGTGGTCAGAGCAGCGCTGTGGGCAGAGTGGTCAGCGCAGCGCCGTGGGCAGAGTGGTCAGCGCAGCACCGTGGGCAGAGTGGTCAGCTCAGCGCCATGGGCAGAGTGGTCAGCACACACATACACACACATACACACACTCCGCTATACTTACCACCGACCCTGCGTCTTCCCCGCCGCCTGGATCCTGAGTCGACATGTTGCCGCCCCCGGACGACTGGATGCAATATGTGGTCCGGGTAGTTTGGCGAGTCATCTTGGACGCTATATTGGATCCAGTAGTTCGGGGGCGGCGACATGTTGACTGAGGATCCAGGCAGCAAACGCAGGGCCGGTGGTAAGTATAGCGGAGTGTGTGTGTGTGTATGTGTGTGTACAAAGTTGAGGGAAATGCGGATAAAGTGACGGAAGTGCCTACATACACACATATATACGCATACTGTACATTGCATATGGAGGGGTGAGGAAAGCGGAGGCTGGAGGGGTGAGGAAAGCGGAGGCTGGAGGGGTGAGGAAAGCAGAGGCTGGAGAGGACGGGCAGAGGCTGGAGAGGACGGGCAGAGGCTGGTGCGGGCGCGGACAGAGGCTGGAGCGGCTGCGGGCAGAAGCTGGAGCAGCCGCGGGCAGAGGCTGGAGCGGCTGCGGGCAGAGGCTGGAGCGGCCACGGGCAGAGGCTGGAGCGGCCGCAGGCAGAGGCTGCAGCGGCCGCGGGCAGAGGCTGGAGCGGCCGCGGGCAGAGGCTGGAGCGGCCGCAGTCAGAGGCTGGAGCGGCTGCGGGCTGAGGCAGCAGGGGCCGCGGGCAGAGGCAGGAGCGGTCGCGGGCAGAGGCTGGAGCGGCCGCGGACAGAGGCTGGAGCGGCCGCGGACAGAGGCTGGAGCGGCCGCGGGCAGAGGCAGGAGTGGCCGCGGGCAGAGTCAGGAGCGGTCGCGGGAAGAGGCTGGAGCGGCCACGGGCAGAGGCTGGAGCGGCCGCGGGCAGAGGCAGGAGCGGCCGCGGGCAGAGGCAGTAGCGGCCGCGGACAGAGGCTGGAGAGGCCGCGGGCAGAGGCTGGAGCAGAGGAGAGAGGAGGCGCCGGGACAGATGGGAACGTTCCTGGCCGGAATGTTCCTCCGCCGGTCCCTGTAGCCGGGCGCCACCCGGCTACAGTGCACTGGTGATGTCACCACCATGGGTCCGGAGGCCATCACGGAAGTAACCTTCGGGTTTTCCGGAAGTGGCCTTTGGCTTTTATATTATAGATTTACACTGTCGTATGGATGTGCATACATTTTTTTTGTAAAAAGAAATATTTTGTGTTTTACAATCATTGTTTTATATAATCATAGCTCCTACATTGTGCACATGTGTGTTCATTGTAATTCTGCATATCAGCTTTTCTGTATGTCTTTTATTATTTTCAATGTTTTGGAATTACCGTATACTGTTTCTGGACCTTTTCCTATGTGCATGTTTAATAGTTTAATATTAATCATTATTTCATAGTATATTGTAATTATTTGTATATATACATATTGTAACAGTTCACATGATATAACAGGGGTAATCACTCGCTTGCTGCTCCTGTAGGTAGAGAAAAGGAAACACTTTCCAAGTAACAGTCCAGTGGGTTTAGTTAAGATTCCATAAACCAACAAACAGGAAAATAAACATGAGCCTTCCTTGGATTTACAGCAACATAAATCATTCAAACAGGATATTGTCCATTTAGATCACGAGGTATGCCAGCACAGTGTTTAGGTAACATAATAACATAGTAACATAGTTTTTAAGGTTGAAGGAAGACTTTAAGTCCTCGTAGTTGAACCCATAGCCTAACATGTTGATCCAGAGGAAGGCAAAAAACTCCATATGTCAAACACTAAGCTCCACATTGGGGAAAAAAATTCCTTCCTTACTCCACATACGGCAATCAGATTAGTTCCCTGGATCAACGCCCTATCAAAGAATCTAGTATATATAACTGGTAATAGTTTTCAAGAAAGGCATCTATCATGCACTATTACGCTTGGCATGCTGGATTTATCCATCATTCTCTGGATAGCTTATTGGGTTTTCCCCATAAAGTTTGTCACACAATGGTTCGGTACCAATAAAAAAAGGGGAGACAAAGGGGTGCAAATGGGTCTTATCGTTTTACGGATAAGGTAGTACCGTATGTGCTTACCTGATCCAGTTGTGTTTCCCCACAACTGGTAAATGAGCTCAGACAGCTGCTCCAGGATCCGCACTCCCATGTAACAGTGGTGATGTATCCAAGAAAAAGACCAGAGATAGATCGTGCTTTAGTGATCCGCTCTGCCATCCCACCATACCCAAACAAATGACAGGGAAGCCAAGAATATGCAAGCTGCTTCTTTATTCCATCAGTATTTCTATCCAATGCGTTTTGGTACAGACCTTGTACCTTCCTCAGGGATATGCTGCATGACTGACCAACTCACAGCTTTATACACTGACATCATCATGACACATGTGATTGTTTATGGGTGGGGAAACCTGATTCAGATAGTATATAAGGCTGTGAGTTGGTCAGTCATGCAGCATATCCCTGAAGAAGGTACAAGGTCTGTACCGAAACTCGTTGGATGGAAATACTGATGGAATAAAGAAGCAGCTTGCATACTCTTGGCTTCCCTTGCATTGTACAGTGGGACGGCAGTGTGGATTACTAAAGCACGATCTCTCTCTGGTCTTTTTCTTGAACGGTTCAATACCGTCAGCATTCTGTTGATTCTTCTTCATTTCGGACACTTCACCTGTAGTGTCATCCATCTTAACCCGATTTCCCCTTTTGTACTCCTTCCTCATTGGCTTGCCATTTGGATGAGGACCTAGACTTTGAATGAAAGCACATAACCTTATATCTCTTCTAAACAGTTTCTCAGAGGGCACCTGGATTTACCCTCTATGCTTGTTTTGTTTATGACAATGGAAAGAGGGATTTTCTCGACTCTGTGTTTTAAGGAACTCTCTCTCTACATCATTAAAGTCATAGACTATACTGGAGTCATCATCCTAGAACCATGGGACATCCCATCTTCCTCAAACCAGGTGCCAGTCCCCCTCTTTGGAGCTATGCCATTTTGAACAGACATATTGTCATTTGTCTCTCTAAGCGTTGTGTCAGTAAGCTGGGCAGACCCACCATCTTCTTTGGTCACCCCTAACTCTGAAGTGTCACTCTTAGGTCATTAATTCTTCTTCTTTGCACTTCAACATGCAATAGGGAACCCCTACAACCTCCTTCTTCAAGGTTGGTCTGGTTTTTACCAGCTCCGCAGGACATCACACCCTTATCCACAAATCCGAAAACAAGGCTGAGCCCCGGCCAATTATAATCGGATTGGGTAAGTTTTGGGCTACGCCAACATAATGGAACTCCATACCCATGGCTGACTCAAT
Source organism: Allobates femoralis (assembly GCA_033576535.1). Taxonomy (NCBI): domain Eukaryota; kingdom Metazoa; phylum Chordata; class Amphibia; order Anura; family Aromobatidae; genus Allobates; species Allobates femoralis. The sequence continues at coordinate 460,847,356 of JARQOC010000005.1, read as the reverse complement.
GACCACATTGGACATCAGATAGTTCTTTTTGTCCCCATGGATAGAGCTTACTTCCACCCTCATTCCAGGTAATAGGTGGACTCTGGAGTTGCTCCTCCGCAGGGTGAAAGAGTTGCTTGAGTCTAGAAGTCCAATCACAGTTTTTCCTTCAAGCTCCACTGATCACACTTGTGGCTCCTCGCTGGGTGAACCGTCTACCATACCGGCCGAATCCACATATTACGAACAGTGCTGACCCACGCTGTAACCGATGGGCTCAGGGGTCATTGGACAATAGGCGGCTATGTGATCTGGGCATTGCATCGGCCATCCTGTGGGACCCGAGTCACTCCCCAGCTGAGACATTAGTCTTCTTCTGGGTATCAGAGCCCTGTTGACCACTCCAATAAGGAGATGGTAAATCCTGTTGTTTTCCCATAGAACTCTCCACCACCTGGTACCTTTCCACCAGGCCAACAAGGTCATCAACATTCTGGGGGCTCCTCTGAGCAACTCATGTATGTAACAGCCATGAAAGGGAGTGTACAAACCGGTCCATGACCATCCGCTCAACCATTTGCTCTGGGGATGAAGTCTCTGGCTGTAGTAATTTCTGAACAAGGTGCACTAAATCGAACATTTGAGAGCGAGTAGGTTTGTCCCTGTGATATGCCCAATCATGGACTTGCTGTGCCCTGACACTCATAGTTATGCCCAGGCGCTCCAAATTTTCCCATATTCTTTGGCATGCTGTGACACCAAGTCATAATAGGCTTTTTGGAATTCCCCAGATAAAAATGGCGCCAACACATCTACCCAAACACCTTGTGGTAAGTTTTCTTGTTCTGCAGTCCTTTAAAAAACAGCAACACTGCATTGCTCACCATATTAAACCTCACTGTGATATATACCAGTCACCATATCACAAAATAAGTGATTACCCAAACTGTCATCGATGATAATACTGTACAATGTATTTTCATTTCTGTCAATAGGAATTATCACCTTCATTTTGTTTCATCAGAAAAATTGTATGACAAATAACATCAGTTTTATGAATAATATTGCTGTTCTGCAAACATAAATGTTAAAAGATCAATTAAAAAACTCATCTACTGTGTATTTGGCCACTCCTTATGAACTTACCCTCACCCGGTTTGCCTCCCCTCAAAAAATGTGTCTGCCTTCACCCAACACACAAAGTTCTCAGCAATGGTTGGTTCCAGAGGTATTACTAAAAAAGCAATGCCACACAAACTGTTTTTTTAAAGCATAAAAATTAAGGTCTGAAAATATACACCAAAATGTACATGTGTAATTCGTGTGGACTTACTCGAATATTGTCTGAATCATTGAATAAAGTGAGTTCATTGATGTGCTGTTTTCCTTTTTCTTCATGAGTCCTATCCTGTGTTATAGTCAATCCATCAGAGTTGCTAACAGTCCAAAAATTATGTAGGTCCATAAACATGGGGTATGTATTTCCTGTGTTTGTAAAAATAATGTGATTTTTTTTAAAGCTGATTTTTGGGACTGGATTATCACCGTTTTACAGTTCACAGTAAATGCAGCTAACTTCTTCATATAAGATTTATGGTCTGCAGACATGTATCACTCAAAATCATAATGATTAATTATGGTTTAACAATGTATCTATAAAAAATGTTGGCTGTCTGTGATTTTCTGAAAAGCTGTCCAAAAACAATAAAAAGTCAAGTTGGCAACCCTGCAATACATGGAATCGTTGAATATCTCTATTCACGTTTGCTACTATAAAGATACCATGGAGAAGGGCTTGGAGTATCTGAGCTATAGGTTTGAAAACCCCAAGTTGAAACAAAAAATAGGTTTTGGAAATTCCTTGTTCAACAACCTATGTCAAGTTGAGCAGTTTCAATTACCTTTACTATAAACATAGTTGTAAGTTATGTCAGATTCACTGAAATAGAAAAACAAAGACAAAAAAGCAAACATTTTGTAACATGTTTGAAAGTTTCTGCTTGTAACTGTCTAAGTATCACATAGAGAACAATGAAGTCAACTATTAACAGGGGAAATATATTGTATACTCATGTAATTCTTGAGAAAGTATTTCTTCAGAATTTCATCAGATTTTTGCATTATATCTGAATCGATCTTCAAAAGCAACACGTTTTTCTCATAACCATCCTACCTCTTATTCAATGGTGACCTAATCTATTATATAATCGCCGTAACTGACTTCCGTCGGAGCGGCGCGACTTCCGGTGGCTTGGCTAGCGAGTCCAGGTTTCTTATCCTGGACTCTGTCACGGCCACGGCGACTCCCGAAGCAATGCCCACAACGCGGGCATTGCGAGTCGTTGCAGCCTCGCGAAGCGGGCATTGCGAGTCGCTGCCACCCAACGCTAACCAAGCCACAGAAGCGCATACGACTGTAGTGTACACCGCTATAGTATACTACAGTCCCATGCGCCAACGACTCGCAATGTTCGCTGGCGCTTAACACGCGTATGCCCATGGGACTGTAGTATACCATCGCGCTGTACACAGCCGCCGAAGTCCCACTACCCTCTGCCACAAGCCTCTACCCCCTAAGTCCCGTCCCACTACCCTCTGCCGCAAGCCCTACCCCCTGCTGCCCTAACCCACTACCCCGCCGCACCCACTACCCTCTGCCGCACCTAACCCCTAAGCCACTACCCCGCCGCCTACCCCGCCGCCGAAGCCCCTACCCCCTGCCGCCCTAAGCCACTACCCCGCCGCACCCACTTTCCTCTGCCGCAAGCCCCTACCCCCTGCTGCCCTAACCCACTACCCCGCCGCACCCACTACCCTCTGCCGCACCTAACCCCTAAGCCACTACCCCGCCGCCGAAGCCCCTACCCCCTGCCGCCCTAAGCCACTACCCCGCCGCAGCCACTACCCTCTGCCGCAAGCCCCAACCCCCTGCCGCCCTAACCCACTACCCCGCCGCACACTCACTACCCTCTGCCGCAAGCCCCTACCCCTAAGCCGCACCTAACCCCCTACCCCTGAATCCGCACCTAAACCCCTACCCCCCCCTGCCCCCTAAGCCCCGCCGCACTAAGCCCCTATCCCCTAAGCCCCGCCGCCTCCTAAGCTCCCGCCGCTAACATACCCTCTGCCGCAAGCCCCTACCCCCTGCCGCCCTAACCCACTACCCCGCCGCACCCACTACCCTCTGCCGCAAGCCCCTAAGCTCCCGCCGCTAATACCCTCTGCCGCAAGCCCCTACCCCCTGCCGCCTTAACCCACTACCCCGCCGCACCCACTACCCTCTGCCGCAAGCCCCTAAGCTCCCGCCGCTAACATACCCTCTGCCGCAAGCCCCTACCCCCTGCCGCCCTAACCCACTACCCCGCCGCACCCACTACCCTCTGCCGCAAGCCCCTACCCCCTAAGCCGCACCTAACCCCCTACCCCCGAATCCGCACCTAAACCCCTACCCCCCCCTGCTCCCTAAGCCCCGCCGCACCTAAGCCCCTATCCCCTTAGCCCCGCCGCCTCCTAAGCTCCCGCCGCTAACATACCCTCTGCCGCAAGCCCCTACCCCCTGCCGCCCTAACCCACTACCCCGCCGCACCCAATACCCTCTGCCGCAAGCCCCTAAGCTCCCGCCGCTAACATACCCTCTGCCGCAAGCCCCTACCCCCTGCCGCCCTAACCCACTACCCCGCCGCACCCACTACCCTCTGCCGCAAGCCCCTACCCCCTAAGCCGCACCTAACCCCTACCCCCGAATCCGCACCTAAACCCCTAGCCCCCCTGCCCCCTAAGCCCCCGCACCTAAGCCCCTATCCCTAAGCCCCGCCGCTCCTAAGCTCCCGCCGCTAACATACCCTCTGCCGCAAACCACTACCCCCTGCCGCCCTAACCCACTACCCCGCCGCACCACTACCCTCTGCCGCAAGCCCCTAAGCTCCCGCCGCTAACATACCCTCTGCCGCAAGCCCCTACCCCCTGCCGCCCTAACCCACTACCCCGCCGCACCCACTACCCTCTGCCGCAAGCCCCTACCCCCTAAGCCGCACCTAACCCCTACCCCCGAATCCGCACCTAAACCCTACCCCCCCCTGCCCCCTAAGCCCCGACGCACCTAAGCCCCTATCCCCTAAGCCCCGCCGCCTCCTAAGCTCCCGCTGCTAACACCTAAGGCCCTACACCCGAAGCCCCCGCCGTCCCCTAACCTAACGCCCCCGTCGATCACTTACATGCCTTCTTACTCATCTGATCGTCCGTCCGATCCACAATCTCTTCGTCCGGCCAGCCGTCCTCTTCCTCCGGCCCCGCCGCTCTTCTCTCTTCTTTCCGCCATCTCCGGCTCTTCGTCCGGCCCCCGGGGTCTTCTGTCTTCTTTCCGCCAACTTCCATCTCCGACGTCCTCTTCACTTCTCATTAAGATACAATGGACGCAAAATCCGCCATTCTATCTCTATGAGATGTGAGCTGCTCTTCTGATTGGTCGCTCTCTAATGCCCTCAGCCAATCAGAAGAGCACCTCAGATCCCATTGAAATACATTAGCGGTGTGTCGCCGATTTTATGGCCGGCCACCTGGTTCTATTTGTCGGCCCTCAAAGCGCGGACACACCGCTAATGCATGTCTATGGGCAGTCCGCCCGATTTCGGATTGGACGCAGACCAATCAGAATTCGAGCTCACTGCCCATAGACATGCATTAGCGGTGTGTCCGCGATTTTAGGGCCGACAAATAGAACCAGGTCGGCGGCCATAAAATCGCCGACACACCGCTAATGTATTTCAATGCAAACAAATTAATTTAATAATAAAAAAAATAATTAAAAAATAATTAAAAAATAATTAAAAAATAAATAAAAAATAAACGGACCTCAAAGAGAACTGGGTCTCAGCCTAAATAATAAATTTAATAATAAAAAAATAATTAAAAAATAATATAAAAATAATAAAAAAATAAATAAAAAATAATAAATAATTCAATAAAAATAATAGTAAAAAAAATTAAATATATGCTAATTATATCAGCCCTTTCAGCGGACCTGAAAGAGAACTGGGTCTCAGCCTAAATAATAAATTTAATAATAAAAAAAATAATTAAAAAATAATTAAAAAATAATAAAAAAAATAAATTAAAAATAATAAATAATTCAATAAAAATAATAATAAAAAAAATAAATATATGCTAATTATATCAGCCCTTTCAGCGGACCTGAAAGAGAACTGGGTCTCAGCCTAAATAATAAATTTAATAATAAAAAAAATAATTAAAAAATAATTAAAACATAATAAAAAAATAAATAAAAATATATAAATAATTAAATAAAAATAATAATTAAAAAAAAAATGCTAATAATAATGTATATTACTGCTATAAATGCTATTAATGCAAATAAATGTATTAGCTGCAAATAATAATGTTATTAATTATATAAATATAATTAATAATATAATGAAATAATGCTAATAATAATATAAATGCTAAATTTAATAATAAATATATTGCATATAAAATAATAATAAAATGAAAATTATTATATGCTATTAAATATTAGCTATTATGCTATTAAGCTAATTTACCTTTATGTATATGCTTAATGCTAATAATAATAAATCATTAATATAAAAATCTAAATATTAATAATTTATTAATGCTATAATAATAAATAATCTATTATAATGCATTAATGCTAAAATAATATAATGCATATAATTAATAATGCTATAATTATGTTATAATCTATAATGCAAATTTACCAATAATGCTATTAATTGCTATAATAATGCTAAATAATAATATGCTATTAAATCTTAAATTAATAAAATATGCTATAATGCAATTATTAATGCATTAATCTAATTATTATAGCTATTAATGCTAATAATAATCTATTAATGCTAATAATATAATGCTAATATAATAATCTATTATGCTAATAATATATTAATGCTATTATGCTATAATTATGCTATTAATGCTATTAATAATGTTATTAATGCTATTATTAATGCTAATAATGCTATTATTAATGCTATTAATGCTAATAATAATGCTATTAATGCTATTAATGTTATTAATGCTATTATTAATGCTAATTAATGCTATTATTAATGCTATTTATGCTAATAATAATGCTATTAATGTATTAATAATGCTATTAATGCTATTATTTATGCTATTAATGCTATTAATGCTAATATTTATCCTATTAATGTATTATTAATGCTTTTTAATGCTAATAATAATGCTATTAATGCTATTAATGCTATATAATGCTATTATGCTATAATAATGTTATTAATGCTATTTTAATGCTAATATGCTATTTTAATCTATTAATGCTAATAATATTGCTATTAATGTATATTATGCTATTAATGCTATAATCTATATGTTATTAACTATGCTATTATTGCTTAATTTTTATCCTATTATATGCTATTATAATGCTATATGTATATTAATTATGCTATTAATGCTTATTTATCTATTATGCTATTATTAATGCTATTATGCTAATAATAATTCTATTATGCATTAATGCTAATAATAATGCTATTAATGCTATTAATATGCTATTAATGCTTAATTAATTAATGCTATTAATGCTATTAAATGCTATATATATCCTATTAATGCTATAATTAATGCTATTAATAGCTATTAATGCTATTAATATGCTATTAATGCTATAATAATGTTTCTATTAATGCTAATTTACATAGATAATGATTAATGCTATATAATGCTAATAATGCTATTATTAATGCTATTAATGCTAATAAATATTATAATGCTATTAATAATGCATATTAATGCTATTAATGCTATATTTACCTATATAATGTATTAATGCTAATATAATGCTATAATGCTATTATAATGCTATAATGCTATATTAGCTATTAATGCTATAATAGCATTATTATAATAAATGATATTAATGCTATTAATGCTAATAATAATGCTATTAAATGCTATTAATGCTAATAATAATGCTATTAATGCTATTAAATAATGCTATTAATGCTATTATAATGCTATATGCTAAATAATAAATTTATTAATGCTAATAATAATGCTAATTAATGTATTAATAATTATAAGCTAATTAATGCTAATTAATGTCATATAATTATAACTATTAATAATGCTATTATATGCTATGACTGAGTTAATGCTATAAATGAATGCTAATATAATGCTAAAATAATATTAAAAGCTAATATAATGCTAATAATTATCTATTAATAATGCTATTAATGCATAAAATAATGCTAATTAATGCAATATCTAATAGCTATGCGATAATAGAACGGTCCCCTAATATAATATTAATGCATAATAAAGCTAATAATTAAAAATGCTAATTAAATGATAATAATAATGATAATGCTATAAATAATCTAATTAATCAATTAATACAATATAATTAAAAATAATCTATAATGCTATTATAATGCTATTCACGCCATAAATGCAAATGCTGTTAGCTAATAATAATATTATGCATATATAAAAATAATTATTAATTAAACTAATAACATTAAAATTATTAAAAATATAATTAATCATAATTAATTATAAATAAGTAATATCTAAATGTATAATTATACCTATATAATGCTATTAATGACTAATAATAATGCAATAAATGCTATTAATAAGCTATTAATTATTAAAATAATAATAAATAATTAATAATTAAAATGTAATTAAATGCTATAATAATAATATGCTATTAATGCTAATTAATAATGCTATAATGCTATAATAATGTTATAATGCTATTATTAATGCTATTATGCTATAATAATGCTATTAATGCTATTAATAATGCTATTAATGCTATTAATTATGCTATTAATGCTAATAATGCTATATTATTATAGCTATAATAATGCTATAATGCTAATAATAATGCTATTAATGCTATTATTTAAGTATTAATGCTAATATTAATCTATAATGTATTATAATGTATTAATGCTAATAATAATGTATTAATGCTATTATAATAAGTATATCCTTTTTAATGCTAAATGCATTATAATGCTATAATGCTAATAAAATGCTATTAATGCTATAATAATGCTATTAATGCTATTAATTAATATTATCAATTATTAATTAAATGCTATTAATAATGCTATTCATGCTAAAATATTGTATTAATGCTTTTATGCTAATAAATAATGCTATTAATGCTATTTTTATGCTATTAATTCTATTATTTATGCATTAATGCTATAAAATGCTATTAATAATGTATTAATCTATTAATGCTATTAATAATGCTATTCATGCTATTATTAATACTATTAATGCTATTAATGCTCATAATAATGCTATTAATGCTATTAATAATGTTATTAATGCTATTATTAATGCTAATAATGCTATTATTAATGCTATTAATGCTAATAATAATGCTATTAATGCTATTAATAATGTTATTAATGCTATTATTAATGCTAATAATGCTATTATTAATGCTATTTATGCTAATAATAATGCTATTAATGCTATTAATAATGCTATTAATGCTATTATTTATGCTATTAATGCTATTAATGCTAATATTTATCCTATTAATGGTATTATTAATGCTATTAATGCTAATAATAATGCTATTAATGCTATTAATGCTAATAATAATGCTATTAATGCTATTAATAATGTTATTAATGCTATTATTAATGCTAATAATGCTATTATTAATGCTATTAATGCTAATAATAATGCTATTAATGGTATTAATTATGCTATTAATGCTATTAATGCTAATATTTATCCTATTAATGCTATTAATGCTATTAATTAATGCTATTAATGCTAATATTTATCCTATTAATGCTATTAATGCTATTAATAATGCTATGAATGCTATTAATTATGCTATTATTGCTATTAATGCTAATGTTTATCCTATTCATGGTATTATTAATGCTATTAATGCTAATAATAATGCTATTAATGCTATTAATGCTAATAATAATGCTATTAATGCTATTAATAATGCTATTAATGCTATTAATTATGCTATTAATGCTATTAATGCTAATATTTATCCTATTCATGGTATTATTAATGCTATTAATGCTAATAATAATGCTATTAATGCTATTAATGCTAATAATAATTCTATTAATGCTATTCATAATGTTATTAATGCTATTATTAATGCTAATAATGCTATTATTAATGCTATTAATGCCAATAGCAATGCTTATTAATGCTAATTAATAATGCTATTAATGCTATTAATGCTAATATTTATCCTATTAATGCTATTAATGCTATTAATAATGCTATTAATGCTATTAATTACGCTATTAATGCTATCAATGCTAATATTTATCCTATTAATGGCATTATTAATGCTATTAATGCTAATAATAATGCTATTAATGCTATTAATGCTAATATAATGCTATTAATGCTATTAATAATGTTATTAATGCTATTATTAATGCTATTAATGCTAATAATAATGCTATTAATGCTATTAATAATGCTATTAATGCTATTAATTATGCTATTAATGCTATTAATGCTAATATTTATCCTATATAATGCTATTAATATTGCTGTTAATGCTAATAATAATGCTATTAATGCTATTAATAATGTTATTAATGCTATTATTAATGCTAATAATGCTATTATTAATGCTATTAATGCTAATAATAATGCTATTAATGCTATTAATAATGTTATTAATCCTATTATTAATGCTAATAATGCTATTATTAATGCTATTAATGCTAATAATAATACTATTAATGCTATTAATAATGTTATTAATGCTATTATTAATGCTAATAATGTTATTATTAATGCTATTAATGCTAATAATAATGCTATTAATGCTATTAATAATGTTATTAATGCTATTATTAATGCTAATAATGCTATTAATAATGCTATTAATGCTAATAATAATGCTATTAATGCTATTAATAATGTTATTAATGCTATTATTAATGCTAATAATGCTATTAATAATGCTATGAATGCTAATAATAATGCTATTAATGCTATTAATACTGTTATTAATGCTCATAATACTGCTAATAATGCTATTAATACTGCTATTACTGCTAATAATAATGCTATGGCTTATATTATTGCTATTGATGATGCGATTATTATTTAAAAATCTTTAAAAAAACAATAAACATATTTTAGATACCCGATGCATTTGCATCAGGCTAACAGCTATAACTACTATAATCAAATTAATGCACGTTCTAGAATCCCGATGCATTTGCATCGGGCTCACAGCTAGTCTATTATATAATTGCGAATGGGTTTTTTGCCCCTTCTGAGTCCACTCGCGCTGCGAGTCAGTGTCGTCATGTGGATACGCCCGAAGCATTGGCCGCGCAGCGGCCATTGCGAGCAGTTCTCAGGCGACTCGCTATGCCAGCGCAGCGGGCATGGCGAGTCGCCTTAGCAGACCGGAGCATTGGCCGCGAAGCGGCCATTGCGAGTCAGAGACTCGCTCTTCTAGAATCCCGATGCATGTGCATCGGGCACCCAGCTAGTCATCTAATAATTCACAGTTGAATGAGAATTCTGTTTTCTCATGTTTTTTGCTTTATAATCAGTAGTAAAGATCACACGCCAAGGCTATCTGTATTGCTTTGCTTAGCAATCATTTACATATCTGTATAAATACTGCATCTTTCTATTAGCATTTCTCTTAAAGGGATTGTTGTCTTCAACTCATACAACCCTTTTTAATTAGCAAGTGTGTCCCTATAAAATAATATTTATACTGACTGTAGGTGCTAGCACTGTTACAGCAGTGTTGACACTCACTCTCCAGGGCTCATGTGACATTATTATGTAACAAGAATATTGTGCCAAATCAGAGCTTTCTTCAGTATCCCTACCTTCGGACATATTGACGAAATGAGCGGTCAACCACATTTCTGTCTTAAGCTAGGGTCAGACTCACGTTTTAGTGCTGCTCATGGGGGTCATGCTTATAACTTAGATTTTGGCAGCATAAATGCGGTGCTACCACCATGGTAGCACCATGTTAACGCTGCCCATATTAACCTATGGAGGCCCCCCTCTAGCTCAGCTCCGACACTGTCATCAGATGGAAATCTCGCGGTATTACCTAACGCGAGAAAAGACTCTTTCTGCAACATCTTTTCTTGTGTTAGGAAACACCGCGATGTCGGAATTGACATCACGTTAGGCCAGCGTTTATGCTGCCAAAATCTAAGTTTTAAGCGCGACCCCCTTGAGCAACACTAAAATTTGAGTATGACACTAGCCTTACTCATGATGTTTGATTCATTTGAAGGCAAGGAGGGTAGAGCCAGCACTGATTGGACACAGTAAAAACGTCATCTGACCCCATGGGAGGGCAAAGTACTGAAACAGCTGGAACATCCCTACTACCTGTGGTGAGTATAAGTTCTCGTTCTTTAAGAGGGGGGAAAAATAAAGATTAATAAGGGGTTGTCTGAGTAGTGAACAACCCCTTTAAGCAATTGGTGGGCAGTGCTTTATAACCAAGGCTTTAAAAAGAGGCAAGCACTTCAATGTGCGAGTGTGTGCCATGAAAAAGAGAGGGGGTTTTCTACTGTACTCTGGTGTGCCTAGAAACTAAGATAGAATACAGCTGTTAATTCCTGGTTTGTTTTAGAAGTGCATTCCCTGTGGCTGCTACCAAATACACTAAAAATTAGTATTCAAAATGACTCTTATGGCCACTTTACACGCTCCAACGTCGGTCCGATATTGGATCCGACGGCGCGGGAGCGCTCTTTTTCTGCCCAGATTTCAAAGATCGCATCGGAGATTTACACAGCGCGATATCGGCATACAACGTCTCTACGATCGATATCTACGCCCCCCCTTGTACGGCCGACCCAGGAACGACCATTTAACATGGGAGTGAATAGGGGACGTTGTACTGCACATCATAGTTGGGCGTTTACACAGCACGATCCTGCTCCAACCTCCATCCAATATCGGCCCGTTAGAGAGCACGCTCATTCGATCCCCGATATCGTTTTGGCGTCGTTCGTGCATCGTATTGGACATTTATACCATACAACGCACGAATGATATCGGGGCCAACGCACGAACCACGTGACTTTTGGTCGGAGTTGGACGCCGATATCGCGACGTGTAAACCCACCATATAGTTGTAGTAGTAAGATTGCTGCTCTTTCCCTCATTTTTTTTTATGTTCTATTAAGGTTTTACACTTAAATTATGAAACAAAACTCTTAATAGCATTTAAATGATATTATTAAGTTGGCAGAAAGGCTAAGTTTCTGTAAGTTATGTAATTTTTTTCAATTTTGCGTAATGGGGATTGGAGTAATTATCTATTTAGCTTTCCCTGAGGTGGATGGTCTGGTACTTTTAACTTAGTTCACTGATTTGGTCTCTTAGGGACGTTCTATATGCACATGCCATATGCTTTGCACTGCAGGAACCTATTGAAGAACGAAACTACATCTTCCCTGACATTTTTACAGATGCTAGATAAATTCAAATGTTTACTTCTTACAAAAGTTTAGTTCTATCGTTTTAGAAACTATTATTAAATCAACTTAGGCTACTCATATCCCATAAAAGCTATTTTTCCTTTTATTCATCTTTTGTAAAGAATCATATTTTGCTATTGTGAAGAATTGTCTAGTACATACAATACTTTCTTTTTTATTTAATAACTGTTTTTATAGTTATTCTTAGTTTATCTATTTAATAGGATATGATCTTTAATTGGATACAATCATTTTATAGACCTCAATGTCTCGTGATTGTTCACACAAAGGGGATAAGCACTCAACTATCACATCAAAAGAAAGTAAATCAAATTAAAATGTTACTGGATGAAAACAATAAAAAATATTTAATTCATAGGCTCATTTCCATTTACATGTGCATTCAAATGTGCAGTAAGTAAAGGCATTGGCTTTTCATGTATGTCCACATGCGCCAAGACTGTAGCTGTGAAAGATGCAGCTTAGGCTGGGGTCAGACGTGGTTATGGACCCACGTTTCCAGGAATCGCTAATACCGGACAGCGTTAACGTCAAGCGCTGCCTGGAAACGTGAGTCCATATAAACCCTGTCATTACCTTAGTAACAGCCGCACACAGAGCTGCTGAGTGGCCGCTTTTCAGGAGCACACAGGAAAACGCTGCAGGCAGCGTTTGGCTGGGGTCACACATAGAAATCCGTTTTTGGAAGTGATTTCCATGACCAATCCGTTTTTTTTTTTGGGTGCTTTTTGAGCCTTCTGCACCCCTGAACGTTTTTGGACTTAGTCATTTTTTGACCAAAATTCTCAAAAAAACGGATCCGTTTCTTTAAGGCACCCCAAAAAAAAGGATCCGTTTTTCCATAGGGCCCATGTTAAAATTTTTTTTTTTAAAAACGGACACCAAAAACGTTGCTAGCAACGTTTTTAGCTCAAAAACGTACATAGCAATGTTTTTAGGTGCAGAAAAAAACGGACAGGGTGTTTTTTACATCCAATCCAATTTTCTATCAGTTTTTGGACTTAGAAAAAAAAATGCCAAAAATGAAGTAAAAAACGGACCAAGGGCTTATGTGTGACCCTAGCCTTTCTTGTTCGTGGAGGAAAAGCAGCCACTCAGCAGCTCTGTGTGCGGCTGCTACTAAGGTAATCACAGGGTTTCTATGGACCCATGTTTCCAGTGAGCGCTTGATGTTAACGCTGTCCGGTTTCAGCGCTGGCTGAAATTGTGTGTCCATAACCCAGTGTGACCTTCCTTAGCCATAGATATTCACATTTGCCAGCTTTGGCAAAATGTTTACAACAAGTTGATTTGCAACAAATTGATTCACTGTAAACCACAAATATTGTAAAGCATCCAATTGTCTGGAAGACATATCTAACACTCTGAGGTGTCCTAAGACTTTTGAGTTCTTTATTTCCAACACAGCTTTAAAATTTTAACATGTCCTCAACAGCTTGAGTGAATGGAATCTATCACTACAGGGTGGTCAATTTATATGGATACACCTAAATAAAATGGGAATGGTTGGTGATATCAACTTTCTGCTTGTGGCACATTAGTATATGGGAGGGGGAAAACTTTTCCAGATGGGTGGTGACCATGGCGGCCATTTTGAAGTCAGCCATTTTAGATCCAATTTTATTTTTTTCAATGGGAAGAGGGTCATGTGACACATCAAATTTATTGAGAATTTCATATGAAAAACAATGGTGTGCTTGGTTTTAACGTAACTTTATTCTTTCATGAGTTATTTACAAGTTTATGGCCACTTATAAAATGTGCTCAAAGTGCTGCCCATTGTGTTGGATTGTCAATGCAACCCTCTTCTCCCACTCTTAACACACTGATAGCAACACTGCAGAAGAAATGCTAGCACAGGCTTCCAGTATCCGTTGTTTCAGATACTGCACATCTCATAGCTTCACAGCATAGACAATTGCCTTCAGATGACCCCAAAGATAAAAGTCTAAGGGGGTCAGATTGGGAGACCTTGGTGACCATTCAACTGGTCCACGATGACCAATCCACTTTCCAGGAAACTGTTCATGTAGGAATGCTCGGACCTGACACCCATAATGTTGTGGTGCACCATCTTGTTGAAAAAACTGAGGGAACATGGCATCGTTAGTGCCTAAAGAGGGCAACACATCATCATGTAGTAATTTCAGATATCCAGTGGCATTATTGATGAAGAATGGCCCTACTATCTTTGTACCCCATATACCACTCCATACTATTAATTTTTGTGTTCCAACAGTCTTGGAGGGTTCTATCCACTGTGGTTTAGTGTCAGACCAATAGCGGTGGTTTTGTTTGTTAACTTCACTATTCACAAAATAGTTTGCCTTATCACTGAACATAATATTCTGTGTAAACTGAGGGTCCTTTTCCAATGTTGGCTTTGCCCATTCTGCAAATTCAGTAGCTGGATTTTGTAAGGTGCCTTTAGTGAGTAGCTAATATCCACTGAAAGGATGTTCGACTGATGCCACTCTCCATTGACATATGGTGAGTGCTATGCTGTGGGCTCTTGCTAAATGAAGCTAGGACAGCCACAAATGTTTCTTCATTAGTGAGTTTTCTTGCATCCACATTTTGGCAAATCAACACTGAACCTGTTTCATGAAAGTTGAAAGCAGTTTGCTAACAGTGGCATGGGAGATGGGTGGTCTCGTAGGCTGTCTTGCATTGAAATCTGCTGCAATGACCTGGGTACTGTGTTCACCAGACATCAACACAATGTCTATGTGCTCCTCATGTATTAACCTCTGCGACATATCAATGGCTGTAAACAAAGAGGAACTTGAAAATAACTTATGAAAGAATAAAGTTATGTTAAAACCCAAGCACACAATTGTTTTTCTTATGAAATTCTCAATAAGTTTGATGTGTCACATGACCCTCTTCCCATTGAAAAATATAAAATTAGCTCCAAAATGGCCGTATAGTATTTTCATTTTTTCATATATATACACATTGTTTTAATTGTGGAATACTGTTTATTTTGTTATTGTATTGTATCGTATAGTATGAAGAGCAAGAAAAGCATATATGGTATTAAACTTTTAATGTATGGTTGTATAGAATACAAGTTTGTCCACTCCGCAGCCCCGTAGTCAGGGATTGCTTTCAGTGTAGGCTGTGCGCATGACGGAGAGAAGTAAACTCCAATTCTTCCGGCATCTGGTCATCTTGGCAATGCTGGCACACGGAATGTCTCTGACATCCAGTGCCAGCACTCCATAGACCAAATGCGGATTGTCACATGACAATGGAGTTGAAGCCCGGAAGTCATGCGCCACTAATAGCCTTCAGCTGCGGCAATATGCAGCATTCTGGGGGCCCTATTAAGGAAGTTGTCGATAAGGACAGAACGCCCTGAAGAAGAAAACTTAACTTGAAATATGCGTAGGCATTCTGGGGGGCCACTTTGGAGCACAACTGCATAGAGACAGCACCCATAGAAAGGTATAGAGTATTGATAAATTGCCTAGCCTCTTACAAATTGATCCTCTGATCTTACAGTGAGGGAGTGGGGAGTGGTGAACTAAAGCCCCAAGACAGTACAAATACTCCTAGGGTGGGAGTTTAGAGATTTAACAACATTTAGTAGGCTAGGTATATGGACAATAAATTGATCTGTTCATGATACTATGTAATAATTAACAGTTATTATATGTAGTACTTTGGTATCTCCAATGTTGGCCTATCTTAAATTTTACTATAGCTCATTAATTATGGTACCTGAATATGAATAATTTTGTTTATATGTTTTTAATCAATAACGAAGTTAATTGTGCAACAAAAAAGTGTATGGTGCAAATTCACTGTTATCACCTAGGTGTACTTCTACTGAAGAAAACCATTCGGTGATTTTTGAGAGATGTTATGCTGACAGTGAAGCACAGAAACAGTGGATTAGACATTGGTATTTATTTTCAGTAAAAACTATTGAAATAAATAGTTTTTGTATTGCTATATTCTGAGAGCTATAGCTTATAAATTATATTGCTGACAGAGTTGAATGGTGGCTTGCTTTTTCGTGGGACAAGATAACGTTTTCCGCTATACCATTTTTATTTTTATGCAACTTTTTTATCACATATTATTCCATTTTTTGGGGGCAGTATGATGAAAAAGCATAGTTTTTCCCCAGACTTTTTACTTATTTTTTTTCATATTTACTGAAAGGGTTAAGTAATATGATAATTTTCTAGATTGGCTATTCTAAATGCAGAAATACCAAATTTATATACTTTTTTGGTTATTTTTGTTTTTACATAAATATACATATTTATTGGTAAATTTGTCTTTATTTTTTAAATTTACTGTGAGAATTGTTTTGTATCCCTTACAATTTATTCCCCTTTATTTACTTTGTTTTATTGGAATTTGACTTTTTTTAGTCTGATTTAATGTATTGCAATGCTCATGCATTGCATTTCAATCCACCTGTCAGTATTACAGAACACCTTTTAGACCATGCTCCTGGCATTGTCTAACAGGCCACTGTAAACAGTAAAAGCAGAGGTCATTATTTAACCTTGAATTTCCATGGAAATGATCGGTAGTCCGCGAATATATTGTGGGGTTGAGTATCAGGTGGTTGATAGATTGCATTCATAATGCTCATAAATACTGCAATTGTTATTGATTGCAGCATTTGGGGTGTTAAAAAGCCAGGGCTGATGCCAGCACTGTCCCTGGCTGTAACAGCCAGAGCGCGGCAATCATAGGCATAGCCTATGTGTTCGCACAATGAAAATGATGTATCTGTACATCATAAGTATGGAACTTCTTTCCAACCATGACATACAGGTATGTCAAAGTTAGTGAAGGAGTTAATTATCAAACTACAGACCACTGGGAACCCTAGATATTCAGAGATAGGGGCTTTAAAATCCAAAGAATGGACCTCTGCAGCACCAC
Organism: Allobates femoralis; assembly: GCA_033576535.1. Taxonomy (NCBI): domain Eukaryota; kingdom Metazoa; phylum Chordata; class Amphibia; order Anura; family Aromobatidae; genus Allobates; species Allobates femoralis. The sequence goes on along the minus strand of JARQOC010000005.1, from coordinate 460,829,945 downwards.
TCTGAATGTTGCAGATGTACATATGCCCAGCCTTCTTTCTGTTCATTCACACCACATTCAAGGTCATGCTACATTCCTCTATATTCACTGTATGTTGTACTAGTGAGTCCCTTCTTCTATGGACAATTGTAATTTCTACACTCTCTTTGAATCTCTAGATTCCATCCCATCATATTGTATAGGAGTACAAGTGGATTTGTTGCTTTTTTCATCCAAGAAAGATATTACATACATACGCTATTCATAGCCTTACATACTCAAAATGTGATTTTGAGCAGTGTGCAGTGTGATTACTTTTTTGGAAATGAAGGTAGAAAAATAAAAAGCTTTAAAATTATTTGTTTTTGTACCTACTGTATTTGTCTGCTATTTATTTATATAATTTCTAATTTCTGATGAGGAAAGGAAGCAATGTAGTCTGCCTCATTATTAAAAGCACCTACCGTAATTTCTTCTTTGCAACATTAGTTGATCAATCCACTTTTTGCCTTTTCCTTTCCATTAATTGCCTGTGTCTACTGCTTTATCGACAGGGTCCCCTCCCCTCCTTTATCTGTAAACTAGATTGTCCGAATTTACTGTACTTGTCCGCATTCTCCCCTCTTCATATGTAAAGCGCCATGGAATCTAATGGCGCTATATAAATAAATAAATAATAATAATAATAATAGACAATGAATGGAGCAGAGGCTCCAGAATATTTTTGTTAACGTTGACAATTCAATTCCACTGAAATAAATTTGTTCATTTCTAGTAAGGCTGCGTTCACACGTCATGTTTTTGTAGTGTTTTTTGAGGATCCATTTTTTCTGAATTGATTATTTTGAGCAGGTAAAAAAACGCATTACGATCACACGCTGTGTTTTTTATGTTTTTTTTGAGGATGTGTTTTTTCTGCACTGTCCACAAGGACAGTGAAAAAAGGTTGTTGATGTCATTTCTGATCTCCATTTCATGGAATGGAGATACAGAGGAGCCCTATATAATTTTTTTTTGTATTATTTTATCTTTTTTTATTATTATTATATTTTTTTTTATTTATTATATTTTTATTTTATTGTTATTATTTTATTATTTTTTATTATTTTTATTATTTTATTTATTTTTTGCCGCCCGGTCAGCTGATTCAAGTCCTTGCAGTGATCGGACGCCTTCCCGGGACAGTCTGCGGAGAGGTGAGTATTTTACTTTTTTATTCTTAATCATTGATTTCTTTTATTTCACTTTAGCAGTGTATATACATCAAATCCTTTTTGGCTAGTAGCACTGTTTGCCAGGCATGTATGCAGCACGGCTGTATAGAAAGCTACACTTCCTGTGTTTGCAAGCCATTTTTTACTCCATCTGGCCAAATCTAGCCAAGCAAATTCTTTTTGGCTAGGTGCACTGTTTAGATAGGCAGCTGTGGTCCAGTGTCCTGTTGAAATCTACTGCCATACAGTACAGAAAACTCTTTTGTAAGGCATAGGCCCAAACCTAGTTGCCAAAATCTATTTAGGGTAGTACCAGTGTTTGCCCACTCAGCTCTGCTGGTTTTACATCCACAGCATTTTGTGACTACAACAACTGAGTTACGAATCAGTTATCCTCAAATACAAGTGGTAAAAGGTGTGCTGACAGTGGAAAGGGGAATAGGCATGTTGGAAAGGGAAAAAATATTTGTGTCCGAGGGGTAGATGCTAAAGTAATAGAAACATCTGTTGAACAAATACCATCTTCAAGCAAAAGAAAAATGTCTACTTCATGCTATCATCCCTTTCTTATGCAGCAGAACATCGCTACAACTTGTAGATGAGGCCAAAAGAGCAGGTGCTGCAATGGATATCAAGCGCTCCATCAAGTGGCCTTTCCTCCAACTCAACATCAACAACACAAACACTCCAGTCCTCAGAGTTGTCACTCCAATCACACTTGCTTCGTCACAGCTCACAAGTCTTTAGCCGCCCTACTGACTATGGGTTAACACAGATAGGTGAGTCTGCAGAGCTGTTCACTCACACTATAGCCTAGGAATCAGAGGACTGCTCCAAAGATTCAGTGAGTCAAGATGAGGAAATGATCTGCACCGATGCCCAACATCTTTGTGAGTCAGATTCAGGCCCAGATGAAGAAGGGTTCGAGCATAATGTAGACCCTCATTCCCAAGCTGTAACCTCTGTTGGTGGAGACAATGAGACAGATGATGATGAGACTCAGATACCTGATTGGAACGACAACTTGACTTTGCGCTCAGGGCGGGATCAAGTTGGCTCTGAGGACGTGCAGTGTGAGAACAAACAGGGTGATAATGAGGTTGGAGATCCGACTTACTGTCATCGCACAGGCAGAAGGTGGAGGAGGATGAAAGTGACAAGGTTAGATTGCGGCTTCCTGGACAGAGACGAAGTCCTGGAAGCATATCAACAACTACATCCTCAGCCACAAATCTGCAGGTCGCATGGGTGCTAAGCCTTGCCTGGCCTGGGCCTTTTTTCAGATTTCAAATGATGACCCAACTCATATTATCCACAAAATTTGTAAACAAAATCTGAGTAGAGGCCAAAAAATCAATAGTTTGAGTACTTCATGCATGAACTGTGACATGGACGCGAAACATAAGTTACAGTGGGAAGCTCACTGTGATACAATGCGGCTTAGCTGGCCTGGCCAACCATCATCTGCCCCGTCAAGCGCATCTGTGGCTTTTTTATCCTCTGTGACTGTGGGGACAGCTGTCACACAGGCTTTTGGCCACAGAACTTCCACATCTTTACCCACAACAGCCAGTGTGATTGACAGGTCATCAGCTGTTTTGGAAGTGGAAACGCCTGCTGGTGTTAAGCGCTGTCAGACATCGAGAGCACCACCTTTTTATGAAGGTGACATAGTATGTCTGCCTGCATGTCCCTCACAGTCCAGCAGTTTGTCTGGGACACTCTACTCAACCCTGTCTCAGCATAGCAACCAGCTATCGGTCCTGCAGATGTATACAAGTAAAAGACCCTTTCCTCCTACCCATGCCAAAGCTAAGAGGTTGAATTTCACCATCTGCAAGCTGTTGGCTATAAAAATGCCGCCCCCCTGGTTCCCCCTCCACCTTCTTTGACCACTTCACCACCTGGCTTCTCCACCTCCTCTCCTCCGACATCCCCACCATCGTCATGGGTGACTTCAATATCCCCATTGACACCACCAAAGTCGCTGCCTCCAGACTCCTATCCTTCACCTCCTCCTTCGGCCTCTCCCAATGGATCTCCTCTGCCACACACACTGGTGGCCACACACTCGACCTAGTCTTCACCCGACTCTGCTCCCTCACCGACCTCACATACTCGACCCTCACCCACTCCGACCACAACCTTCTGACATTCTCCTCCCTCTCCCCCCCTACCACGCTCCCCCCTCTCCGGACACTCCCCCACCCTCGCAGAAACCTTAAGCTCATAAACTTCGATTCACTCTCAGAATCCCTCCTCCCCCTCTCCGACTTGGCCTCTTCTAAAGACGCTGACTCTGCCACCTCCCTCTACAACTCCACTCTCACCACAGCCCTCGACCAGGCCGCCCAACTCACATTTCGCACAACAAGAGTACAACGACAACCCTGGCTCACGACCCTCACCAAAAAACTCAGACGGACGACTAGGGCAGCCGAGCGGAAATGGAAGAAATCCCACTCTGCAGAGCACTTCGCCCTATACAAACGTTCCTTCAACACCTTCAAGATTGCCCTTGACTCCGCAAAGCAAGCCTACTTCTCCTCCCTAATTACTGCCCTATCTCACAACCCCAAACAACTCTTTAAAACCTTCAACTCTTTACTTTGTCCCCCTGCACCGCCTCCCTCACCCCTCATCTCCGCTGACGACTTCGCCTCCTTCTTCAAAGACAAAATCGATAAACTCAGACAAAGCTTCGATCCTCACTCCCCCCGCCCATCCCACCCCCAGCCCATCCCCCATCACCCAAATGCAGTTTCACCCACATGACAGAGGACCAACTCTCCTCCCTCCTAGCACGATCACACATCACCACATGCTCCCTTGATCCACTTCCCTCCCATCTCATCCCTAACCTCACCACAGTCCTCATCCCTGCTCTAACACACCTCTTCAACATTTCACTCAAATCCGGCACTTTCCCCTCACCCTTCAAACACGCCCTAATCACACCCATCCTAAAAAAAACATCACTAGACCCTACAACAGTGGATGCCAAGCTTACCCTCTAGCGGCCGCTATGGGAAACTAAGAACTCCATTTTTCATATTTAACCTAGGGCAGTTACTGCAATTCATATACTCATTGATCCTCCTGTTTCCTGTGCCACTCATTCATCTATCATATATCATGTTATAGTAGTGTCGCGGCAGATAACCTCTTAAGTAAGTACATTATTTTCTGCTTGCACCTACGTTAGTGGTGATGCCGTCATAACTAAATTAATATAGTGCATACTTTTGACTGAGCTCCCACTGTATTATTTCCCCTTCCCCCATCCCTTAGTTTGGTATCCACACTTGGACACCATTGTTGGAGTCCTGCACACACCTTATCATTGTTTCCAATCAACCCTTGGGCATATAAACCCATTCACATTCCCAATTCACTAGGGCTTAGTGTTAGGACTTGGCAGTGGAGGCTCCTTGTAAGTGGATGCCAAGCTTACCCTCTAGCGGCCGCTATGGGAAACTAAGAACTCCATTTTTCATATTTAACCTAGGGCAGTTACTGCAATTCATATACTCATTGATCCTCCTGTTTCCTGTGCCACTCATTCATCTATCATATATCATGTTATAGTAGTGTCGCGGCAGATAACCTCTTAAGTAAGTACATTATTTTCTGCTTGCACCTACGTTAGTGGTGATGCCGTCATAACTAAATTAATATAGTGCATACTTTTGACTGAGCTCCCACTGTATTATTTCCCTTCCCCCATCCCTTAGTTTGGTATCCACACTTGGACACCATTGTTGGAGTCCTGCACACACCTTATCATTGTTTCCAATCAACCCTTGGGCATATAAACCCATTCACATTCCCAATTCACTAGGGCTTAGTGTTAGGACTTGGCAGTGGAGGCTCCTTGTAAGTGGATGCCAAGCTTACCCTCTAGCGGCCGCTATGGGAAACTAAGAACTCCATTTTTCATATTTAACCTAGGGCAGTTACTGCAATTCATATACTCATTGATCCTCCTGTTTCCTGTGCCACTCATTCATCTATCATATATCATGTTATAGTAGTGTCGCGGCAGATAACCTCTTAAGTAAGTACATTATTTTCTGCTTGCACCTACGTTAGTGGTGATGCCGTCATAACTAAATTAATATAGTGCATACTTTTGACTGAGCTCCCACTGTATTATTTCCCCTTCCCCCATCCCTTAGTTTGGTATCCACACTTGGACACCATTGTTGGAGTCCTGCACACACCTTATCATTGTTTCCAATCAACCCTTGGGCATATAAACCCATTCACATTCCCAATTCACTAGGGCTTAGTGTTAGGACTTGGCAGTGGAGGCTCCTTGTAAGTGGATGCCAAGCTTACCCTCTAGCGGCCGCTATGGGAAACTAAGAACTCCATTTTTCATATTTAACCTAGGGCAGTTACTGCAATTCATATACTCATTGATCCTCCTGTTTCCTGTGCCACTCATTCATCTATCATATATCATGTTATAGTAGTGTCGCGGCAGATAACCTCTTAAGTAGACCCTACAACAGTCTCCAACTATCGCCCCATATCTCTCCTCCCGTTTGCCTCAAAACTTCTTGAACAACACGTCTATTCCGAACAGTCCTCCCACCTCTCTTCCTGTGCTCTCTTTGATCGCCTTCAATCCGGCTTCCGGCCTCACCACTCCACCGAAACAGCCCTACCCAAAGTAACTAAAGACCTTCTGATCGCCAAGAGCAAACGACACTACTCCATCCTCATCCTTCTCGACCTTTCTGCTGCCTTCGACACTGTTGACCACTCCCTCTTACTCCAAATTCTTGAGTCTCTTGGCATTGCTGACCTCGCCCTCTCCTGGATCTCCTCTTACCTAACGGACAGGACATTCAGCGTCACCCACTCCCACACCTCCTCCTCACCCCACCCTCTCTCTGTACGTGTCCCCCAAGGCTTGGTACTGGGACCGCTTCTCTTCTCCATTTACACCCTCGGCCTAGGCAACCTCATCGAGTCACACGGACTCCAATACCACCTCTACGCTGACGACACCATACTCTATCTGTCTGGCCCTGACATTTCCTCTCTTTTATCCAAAATTCCTCCCTGCCTATCTGCCATCGCATCCTTCTTTTCTTCCCGCTTCCTAAAACTCAACATGGACAAGACTGAATTCCTCGTCTCTCCCCCGAACAACCCCGTCCCGCTTCATGACCTATCCATCACCGTCGATAACTGCACACTCTCACCCGTCCCCCACACCAAGTGCCTCGGGGTAATCCTCGACTCCTCCCTCTCCTTCAAGCCCCACATCCAAGCCCTCACCACTGCCTGTCGACTCCAACTAAAAAAACATTGCCCGTATCCGCTCCTTCCTTGACCACAACACGGCCAAGACACTCGTCCATGCTCTCTTCATCTCCCGCCTGGACTACTGTAACCTCCTGTTAACTGGCCTCCCTGCCTCCTCCCTCAAACCTCTCTGCGCCATCCTCAACTCTGCTGCCCGACTCATCCCCCTATCTCCCCGTTACTCCCCCGCCTCCCCTCTCCGCCGAGAACTCCACTGGCTCCCCATCCCCCTGCGATCTCGCTTCAAAACCTTAACCCTGACATACAAGGCCATACACAACCTGTCCCCTCCCTACATCTCTGACCTAGTCACTCGCTACCTTCCCTCACGCAACTTGCGTTCCTCTCAGGAACTCCTTCTCTCAACCGCCCGCATCTCCACCTCCCACAACCGCACACAAGACTTCTCTCGCGCCTCTCCCAGACTCTGGAACTCCCTCCCCCACTACATCAGACACTCCCCTACCCTGGGAACCTTCAAGAAAAACCTGAAGACCCACCTCTTCCTACAAGCCTACAACACACACTGAGACCCTATCCACTGCACCATCTCACCTCTCCCCTCCTACTGTCTCCCTCCCCACCCCCTCTAGACTGTGAGCCCTTGCGGACAGGATCCCCAGCCCTATTGTACCCGTATGATTTATTGTGGATTCGTCGTCGTCTGTGGTCGTCTTTGACCACCTGTCTCTGTCTACCCTCTAAATTGTAAAGCGCTATGTATACCAATAGCGCTATATAAATACCTAATAATAATAATAACACTCCTGCACCTGTTGCTCAATACTCAACCTTCAAATGCCGGCCTTTTTGCTATTGTGACGCAATACAAAATCTATAAGATGGATACCGCTTTAGTGTGTTGTGACACAAATTATGGAAAAGTGGGAAATGTAGTTACGGTTCCCTTGCTGTTAGATGCATGACTTGACCTGGGCTCTCTGAACTCAATACCTAGCCCTGACACTCCTGTACCTGTTTCTGAATATTGAACCTTTTTGTCCATCGAACCAGTGATTAACAAATTTGCTGTATTTACATCCACCATTTTTGGGTGCTTAAAAGCAGTGATTGCTACATCTCCCTTAATTTTTGCATAAACTGTTTTTGGGCATCTAACCAGGTTTTGACAAATGTGCTGAATACACATCCACAGTTTTTTGGCCCTTAAAAGCATTGTTTGGTCAATCTCATCTGTCCACTAGACTTGTACAGGACACTGACATAGCTGAATAATTTTTTCTACAGTACTCCACAAAACGCATCATTGTTGCAACTTTGTGAGGCGGGCATAACATTGACTGGAGCATTTTCATGAGCTTTGAGGCCCACTAGGCCTATACAGGTCACTGACCTACCTACATTTTCCTATAAAACTCCATAAAACTTATTGTTGTACCATCTGAGTGTGGCGGGGCATAACATAGATGGGAGCGCTTGCATGAGCTTTGAGGGTATCCGTCCCACTATGCCTTTACAGGTCACTAACCTAGCTGACTAAGTTTTCCTGTAATACTCCACAAAACCTATAGTTGTTCCACCTGTGTGTAGCGGGCATAACATTGATGGGAGCGCTTGCATGAGCTTTGAAAGTATCCGGCCGACTAGGCTTATACAGGTGACACATCCCTGTATTGCTGAGTAATGTTTAACCTTGAATTGCTAGGCCAGGTCCTGTTCAAGACCCTGTGCCATGCATGCAGGCTGGGCCATTCAGCAATTTTTGGTATGGGACAATTGATGCAATTTTCCTGTGGTCTGACCCATTGGGAATAGTGAGGACTCTTGTTGGTGTCTCCTTGCTCTGTGGTACATGATTTGAGCAGGTCTCTCTGAGTGACATGCCTATACCTGTCTCATCCTTATTTTACTCCACCTCCTCTTTTTACTTAATATAGAACACTACTGCCACTTTTCCCCAGTGACTCATCCATCTGTCAATTCAAAGTCAGTTTTACTCTCCTCTGAAATTTTAGGTGAATGTTAAGAACCTTCTATTTTGAAGCGCATTGGAAGAGTGTGCCGGCTGGCACGGACCGTGTCTCGTGCACCCATGCTACGCCATGAGACTATTTGTACTGTGGGTAGATTGTTGTCACTTTTCCTGGTGTTTGTTATCTATTCTGAGTAGTTTGGCAGCTTTTGGACAAGTTTGAAGGTGTTTTCTATGTGTTTGCTGTTGCCTTCCATTGACTCCAATCGGGTTCGACGGTGTTCAACGAACATTTGACGAACAATTTGTCAAACAAACCCCTATTCAGCTAATCGAATTGAATTAGAACACTTAGGTGTTCGCTCATCTCTACACATAATAAAGGACATCCAATTTGTAAAAAAGAAGTTTGCTTAAAATTTAATTTCTAGATAAAATCTGCTCAATTTGAGAATTTTGATCACCTTTAGTTACAACTAGCAATCATCCTTTTAATTTTCAATTAAACATTTTTACCACAAATCATTAAAACAAGATAAAGTGAGAAAGTTTTGTCTCCTGACTGATCACTCAATCTGATTAGAAAGGGTGAGCTAGAAAGCAAGATATAGAGACAAAAAAAAAAACACTTAAACTTTTTTTCGTAGGCTATGTCCACATGATCCGGAGACACTGTGTCGCCTCTCTTGTCAGGAAACTGGTGACATATCTGCAGGAAAAAACGCAGCTTCCCGTGACCATGGTCAGGGTTTGAGGTGCAGCAGCTTCTCCCTACATTCACCTGCCAAGATTTTCTCCGACAGCAATAAATTCACATGCTGCAACTCGGGAAGCTGCCCCCCATCTCAGTATACACTGCAGAAAAAACAAGCATAGTAGACAATGGATTTCTCTAAATCCCATCCACTGTGGTTGTATTGGACAACCCAGTGCATTGGACATAGAGACAACATGCTACGTCCAAAATGCTGCAAACACTGATCGCGGTGACGTACTCTTATGGTTTTCAATTAATTGATTGGTCTCCGGTGTATAAGAAAGACATAGCTGAACTAGAGTGGGAGCAGAGAAGAGCGACCAAGGTTATTAGAGGACTGAGGGGTCTGCAATACTAAGACAGGTTATTAAACTTGGGGTTATTTAGTTTGGAAAAACGAAGGCTTAGAGGTGATCCTATAATAATGTATAAATATATGAGGGGACAGTACAGAGACCTTTTTAATGATCTTTCTACTCTTAGGCCTGAGACGGGGACAAGGGGGCATCCTCTACATTTGGAGGAAGGAAAGTTTAATCATAATCACAGATGTGGATTCTTTACCGTAAGAGCAGTGAGACTATGGAACTCTCTGCCACATGATGTTGTAATGAATGAGTCACTACTAACATTTAAGAGTGGCCTGGATGCCTTTCTTGATAAATATAATATTGCCAGTTATATATACTACTAGTAAAAAGGCCCGATGCAATTGCATCGGGAGCAGGGTGAAATGAATTGTGTGTATACAGGCGGGTCAGTGGGTATCAGAGTATACAGGGGCTCTGTGGGTAGCAAAGTACACAGGCAGATCTGTGGGTAGCAGAGTATACAGACGTCTCTGAGGGTAGGAGATTATACAGGTGGCTCTGTGGGTGGCAGAGTATACAGGCGGCTCTGTGGGTAGTAGAGTATACAGGCGGCTCTGTGGGTAGCAGAGTATACAGGCGGGTTTGTTGGTAGCAGATTATACAGGCGGCTGTGTGGGTAGCAGAGTATAGAGAAGGCTGTGTGGGTAGCAGATTGTACAGGCGGCTCTGTGGGTAGCAGAGTATAGAGGCGGCTGTGTGGGTAGCAGAGTATAGAGGCGGCTGTGTGGGTAGCAGAGTATAGAGGCGGCTGTGTGAGTAGCAGAGTATAGACGTGGGTCTGTGGGTAGCAGAGTATACAGGTGGCTCTGTGGGTAGCAGAGTATACAGGCGGCTCTGTGGGTAGCAGAGTATACAGGCGGCTTTGTGGGTAGCAGAGTATACAGGCGGCTTTGTGGGTAGCAGAGTATAGAAAGGGCTCTGTGGGTATCAGAGTATACAGGTGGCTCTGTGGGTATCAGAGTATCCAGGGGGCTCTGCGGGTAGCAGAGTATAGAGGCGGCTGTCGTGGTGGCAGAGTATACAGGCGGCTGTGGTGGTGGCAGAGTATACAAGTGGCTGTGTTGGTGGCAGAGTATACAGGCGGCTGGGGTGGTGGCAGAGTATAGAGGCGTGTGTGGTGGTGACAGAGTATACAGGCGGCTGTCATGGTGGCAGAGTATACAGGCGTCTGTGGTGGTGGCAGAGTATACAGGCGTCTGTGGTGGTGGCAGAGTATAGAGGCGTCTGTGGTGGTGACAGAGTATACAGGCGGCTGTGGTGGTGACAGAGTATAGAGGCATCTGTGGTGGTGAGAGTATACAGGCGGCTGTGGTGGTGACAGAGTATACAGGCGTCTGTGGTGGTGACAGAGTATACAGGCGGCTGTGGTGGTGGCAGAGTATACAGGCGTCTGTGGTGGTGACAGAGTATGGTGGTGGCAGAGTATACAGGCGGCTGTGGTGGTGAGAGTATACAGGCGGCTGTGGTGGTGAGAGTATACAGGCGGCTGTGGTGTTGGCAGAGTATACAGGCGTGTGGTGTTGGCAGAGTATACAGGCGTGTGGTGGCAGAGTATACAGGCGTGTGGTGTTGGCAGAGTATACAGGCGTGTGTGGCAGAGTATACAGGCGTGTGGTGGCAGAGTATACAGGTGTGTTTGGCAGAGTATACAGGCGTGTGGTGGCAGAGTATACAGGGGTGTGGTGTTGGCAGAGTATAGAGGCGTGTGGTGGCAGAGTATACAGGCGTGTGGTGTTGGCAAAGTATACAGGCGTGTGGTGGCAGAGTATACAGGCATGTGTGGCAGAGTATACAGGCATGTGGTGGCAGAGTATACAGGCGTGTGGTGGCAGAGTATACAGGCGTGTGTGGCAGAGTATACAGGCGTGTGGTGGCAGAGTATACAGGCGTGTGGTGGCATATACATACAGTTGCATTGGCCACTGGCGCTGACAGGACGACGTCACCGGGGGCGGGCAATGGGAGTGAGTTGGGCGTGTGAGGCTTTGCAGGCTGACCCGCCCCGCTCACTCCCATTGGCAGGCGGCGGCGACAGGAGGACGTGAGTGGCTGCCGGGGCGTGTCAGTATTTGCAGCCTGACACGCCCCTCTCACTACCATTGGCGGGCGGCGGCAACAGGAGGATGTGAGTGGCTGCCGTCACCCGCCCACAGCCCACAGCCCCTACACCGCAAGTTGGACAGCACCGAGGCACCAGCGGTGAGAGGGGCGAGGGGTGAGGGGCAGAAGGCACCGCCGGCATCCGGGCAGCGTCGGCCTTGCGGGGCCGACGGTTGCCAGGATGGCGGCGGTGTGAGGTAGTGCGGCGGCACTGCGAGCGATGACGCGTAATGCGGCAGCGGCTCGCGATGACGCTGTGCGTCATCGCTCGCAGTGGCGCAAAGGACTCTGGGATTCGGCTACAGTGCCCGTATTCCAAACTCCCGATTATATAAGTAGATATTCTTTGATAGGGCGTTGATCCAGGGACTTAGTCTGATTGCCATATGTGGAGTCAGGAAGGAATTTTTTTCCGCAATGTGGAGCTTAGTGTTGCCACATGGATTTGCGTTCCTCTGGATCAACATGTTAGGTTATGGGTTGAACTAGATGGACTTAAGGTCTTCCTTCAAGCTTAAATACTATGTTACTATGTTACTATGATTAGGAACAGGAAAAGTAACTTAAGTATATAGTATCCTTGATTTTGTCATTCAATACAACACTTTATTATAAAACAACCTAAATACGGTACTTTGAAGTCAGACTCAAGACCATATTATGCTAGAAAGCTCATCAGTGGACTTGGAATAACCCTTAATGTAGATTTTCCTAATTTAAATAAAGAGAACCTATTTTTGCATATTCACAAAAGTTAATTAAGTAATGTCTTTGATGTTTAAATCATGAATGACAGATGCGTTCTAAATTAGCCTCCAGCCCTTTACATCATTGAAAGATTAATACGACAAAAAAAAAAAAGAACTATATGTTACTGTTCCCTTAGGAAATCCGAAAACCTGTGCTCCTAATCTTTCTTAAACATGTGGATTTTTTAAAAAATTATATATTAATATTTGAATTACCGTAATAGACAAAATATATTAAAAGGGAAAAGTTATCTTAAATATTCTCTAATATTATAAACTGTTGAATCATTTTTTTGGGATTTACTAGTGAGCATCTTTAGTGGTTCCCGCAATTGTCATATTTTTCAACAAAGTACAAAAAACAATTTTTTAACAATGGACAGCATGCTAGGGGGGTAAAGGAAATCTGTAATTACATGGGATGTCATGCATAAATCAAGAAACCTGACAATTCTTTTCTTCAATAAAATTATTGAAAGAGCCTAAGACATTTTACTCTTTTGCCACAGTGTCTTGGTTATTTCTATTGAACTACAACAATGTCGATCTAAAGTAGCAGTGTGCACCTATGTGAAATATAAAACCATTTTTGTATATGCAGCAGGTAAATTAAGTATAGATTGTGTCACCAATTTTATCCATTAATACAGTGTTGGGCAAAAATATTGACACCCCTGCAATTCTGTCAGATAATACTCAGTTTCTTCCTGAAAATGATTGCAATCACAAATTCGTTGGTATTATTATTATCTTCATTTAATTTGTCTTCAATGAAATAAACACAAAAATAATTGTCCTAAAGCCAAATTGGATCTAATTCCACACCAAACATAAAAAAGGGGGTGGACAAAAGTATTGGCACTGTTAGAAAAATCATGTGATACTTGTCTAATTTGTGTAATTAACAGCACCTGTAAATTACCTGTGGCACCTAACAGGTGTTGGCAATAACTAAATCACACTTGCAGCCAGTTGACATGGATTAAAGTTGACTCAACCTCTGTCCTGTGTCCTTGTGTGTACCACATTGAGCATGGAGAAAAGAAAGAAAACCAAAGAACTGTCTGAGGACTTGAGAAACCAAATTGTGAGGAAGCATGAGTAATCTCAAGGCTACAAGTCCATCTCCAAAGACCTGAATGATCCTGTGTCTACCGTGCGCAGTGTCATCAAGAAGTTTAAAGCCCATGGCACTGTGGCTAATCTCCCTAGATGTGGACGGAAAAGAAAAATTGACAAGAGATTTCAAAGCAAGATTGTGCGGAAGGTGGATAAAGAACCTTGACTAACATCCAAACAGGTTCAAGCTGCCCTGCAGTCCGAGGGTACAACAGTGTCAACCCGTACTATCCGTCGGCATCTGAATGAAAAGGGACTGTATGGTAGGATACCCAGGAAGACCCCACTTCTTACCCCCAGACATAAAAAAGCCAGGCTGGAGTTTGCCAAAACTTACCTGAGAAAGCCTAAAATGTTTTGGAAGAATGTTCTCTCTTTTTGGGCAAAGGCATCAACATAGAGTTTACAGGAGAAAAAAGAGGCATTCAAAGAAAAGAACACGGTCCCTACAGTCAAACATGGCGGAGGTTCCCTGATGTTTTGGGGTTGCTTTGCTGCCTCTGGCACTAGACTGCTTGACCGTGTGCATGGCATTATGAAGTCTGAAGACTACCAACAAATTTTGCAGCATAATGTAGGGTCAGTGTGAGAAAGCTGGGTCTTCCTCAGAGGTCATGGGTATTTCAGCAGGACAATGACCCAAAACACACTTCAAAAAGCACTAGAAAATGGTTTGAGAGAAAGCACTGGAGACTTCTAAGGTGGCCAGCAATGAGTCCAGACATGAATCCCATAGAACACCTGTGGAGAGATCTAAAAATGGCAGTTTGGAGAAGGCACCCTTCAAATATCAGGGACCTGGAGCAGTTTTCCAAAGAAGAATGGTCTAAAATTCCAGCAGAGCATTGTAAGAAACTCATTGATGGTTACCGGAAGCGGTTGATCGCAGTTATTTTGGCTAAAGGTTGTGCAACCAAGTATTAGGCTGAGGGTGCCAATACTTTTGTCTGGCCCATTTTTGGAGTTTTGTGTGAAATGATCAATTTTTTGCTTCACTCTCGTTCGTGTTTTTTCATTGAAGACAAATTAAATGAAGATAATAATACCAAAGAATTTGTGATTGCAATCATTTTCAGGAAGAAACTGAGTATTATCTGACAGAATTGCAGGGGTGTCAATACTTTTGGCCCACACTGTATATTTCTAAAGGTGGTATTGACATTAATTTTTTAGCATATGGCAGTAACAACAGATCCAATCAATATTGGCAAAGCAATCGAAGGATCGTTGCCTATAAATTGCGTGATATCTAACATTGAAAAATGACACCGAAAAAATATTTAACACACTTAGTGAAATGTATTTAATATTTTGTAAAAAAAATCTTTTGTTGGTGATGACAGCTTCAAGCTGCCTCCTACATGGAGAAACTATACATGCATTGTTCAAGTGTGAATTTGGGCCATTCTTCTACACAACCCCTCTTTGAATCATGAAGGTTCCATTTCCTATATAATCTTTAGTTCCTTCCTTAAATTATTAATGGACTTAGGTCAGGTAATTCGTTTAATCTTCATCATCCTGGTAGATGGCAGCAGATTTTTTATCAAGAATGCCTCTGTAAATTTGTTCAACGTCCATTCATCCTGCCTTCACTAATATGAAGATTGTGAGTGTCATATGCTGAAAACAGCTGCTCACAATGATGTTCTCACCTCCAAACCTTATTGTGAGAATGCTGTTTTTGGGATGATATGCAATGCCTTTTTGGTATTTAAAGAATTCAATTTTTGTTTCATCCAGTCAGTACATATTTTGGCAGTATTGCACAGGATTGTCTAAATGTTCTTGAGCAAAATTTAAATGCACTTGAACATGCTGTTTGTTCAGCAATGGAACAATACAGAAATGGTGGTATTTAGAATATGAGCGCTACACAAGGACACTGCACTGATCAATATTACCTTTAGATCTTTATTGGATATTAACAAATGTGAGTCCTCGCCACAACATGTTTCGACACTAATGCGTCTTCCTCAAGTGATCCACTTGAGGAAGACGCATTAGTGTCGAAACATGTTGTGACGAGGACTCACATTTGTTAATATCCAATAAAGATCTAAAGGTAATATTGATCAGTGCAGTGTCCTTGTGTAGCGCTCATATTCTAAATACCACCATTTCTATATTGTTCCTTAATTTATCCTCCCTATTGGGAGTGTGGTGGAAGAGAGCAGCTCTGCACACAAGGACCTGGCTGACACAATAGACACGTGATTGATCTCGGGACCCGGAGAAGCGAGTTGGAGCTGGACAATTAGTTTGGAACCAGGAACCGGCGAGTAAAGGTCTCGGAGCCCTTCCTCACCACTGAGCCTACAATCTGGTTGTGCAGAGACGGCACAACCAGTTAAGGTGAGTGAGGAATCAGTGTAACGGAGAATTTAATCTGCCTTTAGTAAACTGTGTGGCGCAACCGAAAAATTTCTGCTTTATGTTCAGCAATGGAGTCTCGCATGGTGTGCGTGCACATAATATTGAGAAAATTATTCGGGCACATTCTTAATGAATGAGGTATGAGAGTGTGCCAGAATAATTTTCTCAACATTTGAACCCTTTTCTGAGCACCTCAAATAGAGGAGATGAGCAGGCATAATAACCTACTTTGTGCGTGCACATAAATCATGGAGATTATGTGCATTACTTATTTTTTCCTTAGAAACAGTTTAACTTGCTGATTAAAGGTGAAATTTGGTGATGTATTCAACACTTATTTCACCCACTGTATCTGTTTATTGGTATATGTATATTAACTAAAGGTAACTAACAGTCTGTATAATGTCACATAGCATAGACAAACTTTCTATGCAGCTTAAAACGAAAAACACTGTCCAAAAATTACTCCTAAAAGGCCTATTAATCTTGATGAAGGGCGTGCTGGTGTTGGATGCTCTGAATGTCTAATTGAATTAGGAGCGCCTTATAGAGACTGGAGGTAGACTTCTGGCATACATAACAGCACTACTCAACATCAATTACATGCACTGGGGCATCATGCTCCACCCATTTTGACAGAGCTGGGGAAAACTTTCATTAAAACACCAAAAGGCAAAAAAACACAACTCGCATTTCTTTAAAATTTTGCAATATTCAAATTGATTTATGCCAGAATTCTGACAAAAATTGATTTGACGAGTTGGGGTCTTAGTCTTTTGTGATCAGGATCGCCATCCTGTCATTGCGTGTACATCTGTGAGAACTCCTAAAGTTTCCTTCATGGGAGTCAACTTAGAATTCACCTGCTTAGGACCTTGGCCAATGCTGAACCAAATTATTCATGTATTTTATGAACGATGTATGAGGCGTTCTGGACTTCATGGATTTGATGATGGTTATTCACTCTTATGTCAGCAAAACACTGTGTATTCTATCGAGTGTGGATACTACTTTCTTTGGGTAACTTGATGTGCAGACCATGGTAAACTAACATTCAGGGTTATATCTCTCAAGTGATCAACCTTACTAGCCATGTGATTGATTGCCAACAAATTACACTAACAAATTAAGAACTTGTATAGAATTGTAATGTAGCAGCTGCAGAAAGAGCAATTTGCATCACCAGAATTAGGCAGCACTAATGTAAATTTAATTTTTTTGAATCTCAGGATAAAAAAAAAAAAAAATTTCTGGTTTGAATTGAAGCGCTACCAGAGGGATCACAGGGATGGCAAATTATTCCAAAATAATTTGTTGTTTTTTTATGCGTTTTGGCTTAACACATAACAAGCCTTCATCAGATTAAAAAAAATCCATTTTTTTTTTTTTTTTTTTTATATCTGATGAAGGCTTGTTATGTGTTAAGCCGAAATGCGTAATAAAACTAGAAATTATTTTGGAATAATTTGCCATCCCTGTGATCCCTCTGGTAGCGCTTCAATTCAAAC